>JAQOTM010000220.1:48607-123044 GCA_029168755.2 Tillandsia fasciculata | reverse complement strand
AGAGAGGAATTGTTTCAATCCCACTTCGCCCGGGCCCAATTTAATATCGACGACACGCGAAATCACTTCTGAACACGCGACGGGTCCTCCAATGACCCACGCGATCTCTTTCTAAGCCCCGGTCTCCAACGCTTGTGCCCAAGTTGCACAGCGATTCCATTTCTTGGCCCAAACAGCGTCCAACCACGGCCAAGGCCACCGAAAGTTACCGAACACCAGCAAACCCTATGCTGGGAATTCCGGGACCCTTTTTGATCTGACAAAAGTCCTACTTTCCTTGAATTCGCTGGCAGAGCCCGTTCTCTCTATCCGGGTGTCCGATCAACGCGAAACTCTTACTGTGGCCCTAAAACACAATTACGGACTCCCGTAATTTTCTCGGAGTCTTCCGAGACTGTGAATTTTCCACTTACAATCTGGGCCCACTATCTCACATAAGATTCTAGATATCTTATTTTAATCCCGATTGGGCCCAATTCATTTCCAGGTCATCCTGTACTTTTCCAACTCAATAAAATAGTATTTCATACCATTTTATTTAATTTATTTATTTTCAAATTTCCGGTTCACTACACGCTCATTGACTGTGACAAGCGACAAGTGCGATTGCAAGAACCCGGTTTTCCTGAACATGTGTATATGGCGGGCAAGAGCATCACCTTCCCGGCGGTCATCTCAGCGGCGCGAGCCAGAAGATTGGTAGAGGGTGGATGCGTGGCCTATTTAGCATCGGTGGATCTGGCCGCCCGACCCTCGACGACACTTTCAGACATCCCAGTGGTGAGGGACTTCCCGACGTTTCCCCGCAGAACTGCCCGGGATGCCCCCGGAGCGGGAGGTGGAGTTCCCTATCGAGCTACTACCAGGCACGCAGCCAATTACGAAGGCGCCTTACCGAATGGCCTTCGCGGAGCTAAAGGAGCTTAAAGCACAGCTGGAAGACCTCTTGGATAAAGGGTTCATCAGACCGAGTGTGTCACCCTGGGGCGCACCGGTACTCTTCGTGCGGAAGAAAGACGGAAGCTTGCGTCTCTGCATCGACTACAGAGGGATAAACAAGGTCACGGTGAAGAATAAGTACCCCCTGCCCAGAATCGACGACCTCTTCGACCAGTTACGGGGAGCGACAGTCTTCTCAAAGATTGACCTACAGTCGGGCTATCATCAACTCCGAGTTCGAAATGAAGACGTTCCCAAGACCGCCTTCCGGACCCGGTACGGCCACTATGAGTTCACGGTTATGCCGTTCGGGCTTACGAACGCCCCCGCAGTCTTCATGGATATGATGAACCGGATCTTCAGACCCTTCTTGGATCGGTTCGTGGTGGTCTTCATCGATGACATTTTGATTTACTCCACTACCGACGAGGAGCACGAGGACCATCTACGAACGATCCTCCAGACCCTCAGAGAGCAGAAGCTGTTCGCTAAACTCAAGAAGTGTGAGTTCTGGCTGCGCGAAGTCGGTTTCCTAGGACATGTGATCTCGGCACAGGGAATCGCCGTGGATCCCAAGAAGGTAGAAGCAGTGGTTGACTGGCAGCCGCCGACGTCGGTGACGGAAGTACGAAGTTTCCTAGGACTGGCGGGATATTATAGACGCTTCGTCGAGGGTTTCTCGAAGATTGCGGCCCCTTTAAACCGGTTGACCAAGAAAGGGGAGAAGTTTGTATGGACGGCCAAGTGCCAAGAGAGCTTCGAGGAACTTAAAAGGAGGCTAACCAGGGCACCTATACTTGTACTGCCAACACCCGGAGAAGATTTCGAAGTGTACTGCGACGCATCGAGGATCGGTCTTGGAGGTGTTTTGATGCAACAGGGGAAAGTAATCGCCTACGCGTCTAGGCAATTGAAGGATTACGAAAAGAACTACCCAATACATGATTTGGAACTGGCTGCGGTGGTCTTTCGTTAAAGTTCTGGAGACACTATCTCTTTGGCGTCCACTGTAACGTTTTTTCTGACCACCAAAGCCTCAAGTATCTGTTCACCCAAAAGGAGCTAAATTTGCGGCAGAGGCGGTGGCTTGAGTTACTGAAGGATTATGATTTAACGATCCAATACCACCCCGGGAAGGCAAACGTGGTGGCAGACGCTTTAAGCAGGAAAGGACAACCGGAGGAGGCGTCGGCGCGCGCGATAACTGAGCAGGACACCTTGATCGCGGAATTCGCACGACTGAGGTTGGAGGTGGTACCAGCGGGCACTGTTGCACAACTGACAGCATTGGTGGTTAAGCCGACGCTTTTCGAGAAAATCCGAGAAGGGCAACGGACGGACCCACACTTACAGCACGTGCGAGACAAGACCTCCCCGGACCAGGAGAATGACTTTGCAGTGGGAGACGACGGCATCATGCGGTTCCGCGGGCGGCTTTGCGTGCCGGATTCGTCGGAATTGAAAGAGGAGATCTTGGCAGAGGCACACCGAGCCCCTTATGCGGCGCATCCGGGGGGCACGAAGATGTACAGGGACCTCAAGCAGACCTTCTGGTGGCCCAAGCTGAAGGGGGATGTGACACGACATGTAGCTCATTGCCTGATATGTCAGCAGATAAAGGCAGAACATCAGCGGCCAGCGGGAAAGTTACAGCCCTTACCGGTACCAGAGTGGAAGTGGGATCAGATCACCATGGACTTCGTCCGGGTTCCCACGTTCACAGCAGGGGCACGACGCAATTTGGGTCATTGTGGACCGGCTAACCAAGTCAGCACATTTCCTGCCCATCCACACAACCTGGACCAGAGAGCGGTTGGCTCAAGTCTACCTGAGCGAGATCGTAAGACTGCATGGGGTTCCGGCATCAATCACCTCGGATAGAGACACCCGTTTCGTCTCGAAGTTTTGGCAAAGTCTACAGCAAGCCCTGGGGACCAAGCTGCATTTCAGTACAGCCTTCCACCCTCAGACGGACGGACAGTCGGAGCGAGTGATTCAGACCCTGGAGGACCTGCTGCGCGCCTGTGTACTTGACTGGGGAGTCGGTTGGGCACGCTACCTACCCCTCGTGGAATTCGCCTACAACAATAGCTACCAGGCCAGCATCCAAATGGCACCCTACGAAGCCTTGTATGGGAGACGCTGCCGATCCCCGATCTGTTGGGACGACTTGGGCGAACGGAAATTCTTGGGACCCGACTTGGTGGATGAGACTGAAGAGAAGATACGCCTCATCAGACAGCGTTTACTGACCGCCCAAAGCCGACAGAAGAGCTACGCAGACCGACGGCGCCGCGATTTGGAATTTCAAGTGGGAGAGCACGTGTTCTTACGGGTCTCACCCTCCAGAGGGATCAGGCGTTTCGGGCTGAGAGGCAAGTTGAGCCCACGGTACGTAGGGCCTTTTGAGATCTTAGAGCGCATCGGCCCAGTGGCGTACCGCCTTGCCCTACCGCCTAACCTCGACCGGGTCCACAGTGTATTCCACGTGTCTATGCTCCGGAAATATCTTTCCGACCCGTCACACGTGTTGGACGTCTCCACACTCGAGCTCAAGGAGGACCTAAGCTTCGAGGAAACCCCCGTGCGTATCCTAGCAAGAGAAAACAAAACGCTGCGGAACCGAGTCATCCCCTACGTGAAGGTGCTCTGGAGCAATCAGGAGGAACGAGAAGCAACGTGGGAGCTGGAGTCAAAAATGAGAGAGAACTACCCCGATCTTTTCACCGCAACTCAGGGTTGAGTTTCGAGGACGAAACTCGTTTTAAGAGGTAAGTGGTGTAATACCTGCGGGTTTCGGGGAACCCGGATTCCCTTTATTTTACTTTTTATTTCACCGCGGTCCGCTTAAGGGGTCTAAAAGGTGGTTTTTAATTCCTTGTTTCTGGGCAGGCTGTCGGGGCTCGCGGGTATTTTTAGACAATAAAGCTCGCGAAACGGAGAACGGCGGCGCGATCGGTTTCGGATTCCGACTCCGGAATCTCCCAGAATAAATTCCGGAAGACTGCCGACAGTCCAGGCGACCAACGCGATTTTCGAGGCGGACCGGACCCTGGTGTGTGACTTATTGCCCTAATTTTTGTTCTGTTTCCCCGTTGGGGTTTGGGGTTAAGTCCCACTCGTTCTTTTAGGGACCGTTTGATTTAATCCTTTGGTTTGGGGTTAGGGTTCGGGATTCCCACTTCTCGCACCCTCGACAGACGGTTTCCTGAGCGCCCCTCCCATTTTCTTTCCCTTTCCCACAAGTCGGCGTGTAGAACCAAGGAGGCAATCGAGGAAAAGGGACGAACGCCCGCACACTCTTGGAGACCGGGCGCGCAAGAACGGCACGATCACCCTCGTGGAGCCCTAGCCGACGAAAAACGAGGTAAGCATGGTCGTTTTTCCCTTTTCGTTTCTTGATCGAGGAAGGGGAGGGGAATTCTTGGAGGGTTTCGGAGACGGGCAACCCGATGCCCTAGGAGGCGAGGGAGGGGCGAGCCACCCGCCGGCAGGGCACCCGCGCAGGCTTGACGCCGCGCGGAGCCGCCCGGGCCTGCGGGCAGCTCCCCCGTGCAGGATGGGCGCCGCGCGGGGCCACCCGCATGCGGGTGGGCGCCGCGCGGGGTCTGGCACCGCGCGGGGCAGCCCGCGCGCGCGGTGGCAGCCCGAGCATGCGGGCAGCGCACCCCGCGGGGCTGGCGCCGCGCGGGCCACCCGCATGCGGGGGCGCCGCGCGGGGTCTGGCACCGCGCGGGGCAGCCCGCGCGCGCGGTGGCAGCCCGAGCATGCGGGCAGCGCACCCGCGCGGGCTGGGCGCCGCGCGGGGCCACCCGCATGCGGGGGCGCCGCGCGGGGTCTGGCACCGCGCGGGGCAGCCCGCGCATGCGGGCAGCGCGCCCGCACGGGCTGGGCGCCGCGCGGGGCCACCCGCATGCGGGTTGGGCGCCGCGCGGGGCCACCCGCATGCGGGGGGGCGCCGCGCGGGGTCTGGCACCGCGCGGAGCAGCCCGCGCATGCGGGCACCGCACCGCGCGTGCTGGGCGCCGCCCGGGGCCAGCCGCATGTGGGGGGGCCAGGCGCCGTGCGGGTCCGACGCCGCACGGGCCCATGCGCATGCGCGGACAGCGAGCGGCGCGGGGACGCCTCCGCCGCGACCTCCGCCGCCGCCGCCGTCGGAGCCGAGGGCCCGTTCCGAGACGGGAGCCGGCGTGTGTTTTGCTCGTCATTGACGGCGTTTGGGGGATACTGACTCTCTTCCCGGGGTTTCTTTTTGTAGTTCGGGGAGCGTGCCGGGACGCGGAGGAGTCGAGCATTAATCGCCACAAGCGACAGGTGGGTTTTACTCTTATGTCTTAATGTTTAATTCTATCATGTGGGACGGGGACTACCTTACGTGTATTTGGGTTAAACATGGTAGGGAGGTACCAATCAGTCGTTATGGCTTTACGGTTTTTTTATGTGATTAGATATCCACGTTGTTTCATACGGTTCTTATACATTGATATATATATGTGGTCCATGGTTACTATGCTCGGCTGCAACACGCGCACCCGCGGTTTGGCCACCGCAAAGGGTGTGCTTTTCCGGAAAAGTGGTCGACGACCCGTGTATACCCACAGGACGGAGTGGGGCCTCTTTAGTTGTGGGGCTTGGATGCGCCAAGGTGTGAGCGGTGCGACCCATTCGGTTTAGATGTCCGACTTGGGCGCGGTGCGATCCATTCGGTTTAGTTGTCCGACTTGGGCGCGGTGCGATCCGTCGGTTTAGCTGTCCGACGGGATCGGGTATTGCAGGTTTACAGGTGTTTCATTCTATTTTTCCCTTGCGAGGGTGGTTGCTCCGGATAGACTACGGTTGGACGTTTTTCTTTACCTGCTTTACTTTTATCACTTTTGTTTAGTCGCTGACTTCCCACTTTGCGACAGGGTCCTACAGGGGGGAGAGGTAGGCGACGGTGAGGCCGCGGCTAGCGATTTTGGTTCCCGGGAGACCGGAACAGTACTGTACCTTTTACTTTCGCATTCCATTTATTATTTGTAGATTGTGGATGGTTCTCGATACCCTCGTGGGGTCGGTGTGGATGTTGGTACGGCGATAAATGAATTGTTTAGTTTTCTGTACATCTCTGTGGGCCGCTTTGGAAAATAAAATAGCAAATAAAAGAACAGATTGCGAAAACTGTTATTTCAAAAACTCGGGTGCCGTGTGGGCACCGTTTTCAAAACCTTGTGGATTTATGATTTGCGAAAATGGATTTCAAAACCTAAGTGTCGTGTGGGCACTGCTTTCCAAACCCCTGGGTTTATGTTGCTTTCAAAAAGGGTTTTCAAAATATGGGTGCCGGGTGGGCGCCGTTTTAACAACTGTGTGTTTTATCTTTTCAAACTAATCGGACGTGAGTTTATTCAGTATATTGTGATGGTTGTATGCATTGGGTTGTTGTGATTGAATGGTAATTCGTTATTGAACTTTGTACAAACCGCGACGCCGTGCATATACAGGGGAGACTCTGTCCGTTTGTACAGTGACCCTGTGTATGCGGCGGATCTGGGCACGTACCGGGGAAGAAGGTTTTCAAAAAAAAAATAAATACACTCCTTTGGTGATCCGTTTCCGCTAA
Organism: Tillandsia fasciculata; assembly: GCA_029168755.2. Lineage (NCBI taxonomy): Eukaryota > Viridiplantae > Streptophyta > Magnoliopsida > Poales > Bromeliaceae > Tillandsia > Tillandsia fasciculata. Next base: position 116,503 of record JAQOTM010000220.1, on the reverse strand, counting down.
ATTAATCCCCCGGGGCGTGACAGGTCCGCGGTTGCCGCAATACCCTGCCATCAAGCCTGCCTGTCCCAAAATCCAAGATTCACAATCGGGTAGAATAATCGATATCCGGTCAACCGCCTACTGTCCGCGGTTGCCGCAATAACCCCCAAGTCCGACATCAAGTACACCCTGTCTCCGACCCCAAGGTCCCGGCTACACTATCCCAAACCCCCGCTCGAATCCGAGCAACATGACTCGAAAGTCTAAATAAGAAGGAGAAAGAAAGCAATCATGGTTTCTCCTAAGTCAAATCCCAATATGATAGTGTAGCAATAAAAGATGGCCTATCTAGATGTCCATACAAGCATGCAAGTGTTCTCAAGGAAATATAATTAAAGGCATTAATCATTAACAGTATCCACCTACGCATGTCATCTACCCTCAAGTAGTACCATCAACAGGATAATCAAATAGTCCAACATAAATATTCCACAACACATGCAAGGTTAACCGCTATCAAAGCAACCCTATTCCCACACCGGCATGCATAAACCCACCCCGATCATGATTAATCAAGATGTCCAATAAAGGGGATCACTCTAATATTCCTAGTGAGCATGTCAAAATAGAGGCAATAAACAACCGCCCACCTCGAGCGCTAAATCCTGATCCCAACAGCGAAGTCCGCGCCCGGTCTCAACGATCACCACGGTACTGCACAAAATACCCCAAAAGAACAAGCACAATTAATGAACCATGCTCACACCAAAATCTATCCCAAATACAACCAGTCCACAGTTTAGCCTTTTTCACCTGCGAAACATGCCCAATAAATTCCCAGAAAAATACCACTGCGATCTACGCGACGAACCGGTCGAAACGAGTACCTGCACGTTTTCCCACGATTTTTCTATGCTGAGAACCAAAATCGACAAGAGGACCACCCCGAACAATACTTCCACCCAAAAACTGTGCTACAAGGTTCTGTAAAAAGGGGGTTCTCACCTTCAGGGAAATTCCACAAAAATCCAAGAAAATTCAGGGAGATTCCTTGCGATGTGTAGATGCAAATCCTCTTTTGAATCGCCTCAATCCGATGTCCGGTTGTGGAGATATCGCCGAAATACCGAACCGCTGTCCAAAACTCCATCACAGCAAAATGGGGTCACAAGATGATCCGAAAAACCCATGAAAACCTCGGAATGGGGAAAAACCAGTAGAAATAAGAAATGTAGCCCTACCTGTTACGAATCCAACGGCGCAAAAATCGCGAAAATAGGAGGTCGGGGTGAGTCGGGGGAGCCTAAACACTGAAATGCGACGAATCGGGTTGCCGGAGAATGATCGTCGCGCCGCGCCGGAAAAATCCCCAACCTCGGGATCCGAGCCTCCTAAATTCCTCAAACTTGACAGGAGTGTTCCTCTCTTCTAGATGAAGATTTCATCTTCTCACCTCTAATGGAGATGGAGCCTCTAAGATGGAGAAATAAGCCTTTGAATGAGCCTCGGATTCCCTCAAAGCCACAGCCAAAACCAACATTTCCAAAAATTACCTCAGTGTCCTACATAACAGGAAACACCGAAAACAGCCAATAAAAACGCGACACGTGGCAAACCATGCCCTCGCTACGCCCGGCTCACCCACCTTGTGCACCCGACGAACTGCACACTGCCACGTGTCCAATCCTGAACCAATGGGAAGCTGCCACGTGGCACACCACCAGCCTGCACCGTGCACCTGACCACGCGCCTGCCCAGCCTGCCCGCACAGTTGACCGACCAATAGGGGATCGCCACGTGTCAACCTTACTGTTCGGTGCACCCGGTGCACAAAATTCCGTGGACCGCACCAACCAAAACCTGCCACGTGTCACGTCCGGTGCACCATGGACCAGGAGCCAACCAGAGAATTCCGTGGACCGCGTGCTGTGGACCAGCCAACCACCTCATGCCACGTGGCACCGCCTCGGTGCACGCCCGCCGCGTGGACCGGCCGCCTGCCCGCGCCCCCGCCGCGCCTGCCCGCGCCCTCAGCGGCTGCCCGCGGCCGCGCGCCGCCTGCCCGAGCGCCCTCCGCCGTCCGCCGGCGCTGCCCGCCGCCGCCGCCGGCCGCCGGCGATCGCCGGAAGTACTGTTCCGGCGTGAACAGTAACCCGAAGCCCAAAAATGCAGTAAATAGTCCATCTGAAGCGTTTTCGCGCGCTGAATCCGAATTTGACGTCCGTTTCGCCAAATTCTCACTCTAAAAATTGCCGAATGCCCCCGAAAAGGTATTCTTACTCCGAAATTCGCGCCGAGTCCAATCTTAATATCCGTTTCGCGCGAAAACCCCTCTAAACATCCGACGGAGTCACCCGATCACCCACGTGATCCATTTAGGCCCGAAGTTCATCACTTGAGTCCAAATTGGCGCCCGAACACCGCCGACATGCCCCAAAGGCCTCCAGCACACCGCGTAGGCCTCCAATAGCCACCCCAACGCACCGCAACAGCTCTGCGGAGATCCAGGTCATCACATCCTCCCCCACTAAAAGAAAGTTTCGTCCTCGAAACTAAAGTCGTTCCTCCACTCGGAATCTCAACCAAATAGAGGGGGTAAATATCCAATCATCCACCACTCAAGCTCCCAAGGCTGACAAATACCTCCTCCAGAGACGCGATGTAATCCTCGGGTCTCTAACCAGAACGAAGCAAAGGAGAACACTCCAGAGAACCACGCCACCTCAACTAGGTACAGCTGGGCTAACTGCTCGGCCATCAAGTAGTCTGCATCGGTACAAGCATCTGTCCCCGCTAAGGCCTCAGATAATCTAACCACAAGTCCATCGGCACAAAAGCTCGATCCAAGTACCTCTGTACTCCCGAGGCATCCGATATAAGTCCCCCAACTGGTCTCGGAACCTCAGATCTCAAATCCAAACCGTCAGGACGTAGAAGCACATCCCTAACCCTCCGGCATCAACACTCAGCCATGAGCAGTCGAGAGAACCAGATTGCAAATCCAACTTCGCGAAGATCCAATACCCTTGAAGCTGGTAAAACAAATCCTCCAAGCTTGGCAGAAGGGTGCTAGCTCCCGATGATCACTTCATCAAATTCTTACGGGTCCTCACAAAGCCGAAGTGAACCAACCTTCCACAACTCGAATAGCACCGGCGCCCCCAAAGGTGCCACACTTGGCCTGACACAAATCCAACACATCAAATCCTGGAGTTGGGTCCTCAACTCCCAAACTGGTGTCATGCCAAACAACTCCGATAGGAGAACAGCTAGGAACTCACCACCAAAAAGGGTATCTCCAAGTCCTGGTGCCGCCGCAGATCCCTCAAACACACCAGCCAAAAGGCTACTCACCCACTACGAGACATCCGCCTCGCTCACAAGGTCAAAACCAAAGAGGCGAAGATACTCTCAAGCAAACCAAGTACACCAACACCTCCAGGCCTGGCTCCCACGAAAACCGTCCTCGCAGCATAATCAGCTGCCGCGAAAAGAAAAAGAAAACCGAGCCAGCCTAACCGTCCTAAGTACCAAACCAAGCCCCACAACTAGGTCAAGACCATCAGGCCTACAGGTACAACCAAGGACTCAACTGCACCGGGCAGGACCCACGACACTCCCCCCAGGTGCAAAAGATAGGGAATACGACCTCCCGAACACCGGGTAACCGTCCTATCCCTAACCCAAAACAATGAAGCCAAACACTACCCACCAAGAAGGGAAAACCTCTCGTATCGAAAGATACGAACCCAAGAGCCTGGAACAATTCAAACCTACCGCCACACTGGCCGCTGGAATCTATGTGCTCTGACGGTCTCAAAATCCACTATCCAGAAAAGAAATCAGGAATGCCTCATCCGACTGACCTGTCCTCCAACACCCGGCGCCAAGCGCCTCAATCAGAATTCGCCTCAGGCGGCAGGTCCCAATCCAAAGGAACTGTAATGCCACGCTCCATACCCGGCGCCTACTCCAATGAGGCGTCCCTAGAACTCTCAATCCCCCACCGAACAAGACCCTGCCACCAAAGGCTCCATACACAATCCCACAAATCGGGGCAACTCATCCGCCAAAACTGGCTCACTCTTTCAATGCAATCCCACAGTTTTCCCTGCTGTCAACTGTCCACCCTTCCTCGGTGCCCCAGCACTAAACGTCGGCACGGAGGGGCTACTCACTAGTCCGACAACTGTGCCACTGTGCTGATCCGACAACTGTGTCACCACGCTGCTCCGACAGCTGCACCACTGTGCTGATCCGACAACTGTGTCACCACGCTGCTCCGACAACTGTGTCACCGCTCCGACAACTGCACCACTGTGCTGATCCGACAACTGTGTCACCACGCTGCTCCGACAGCTGCACCACTGTGCTGATCCGACCACGTGTCACCGCGCTGCTCCGACAACTGTGTCACTGCTCCGACAACTGCACCACTGTGCTGATCCGACCACTGTGTCACCACGCTGCTCCGACAGCTGCACCACTGTGCTGATCCGACAACTGTGTCACCATGCTGCTCCGACAACTGTGTCACCGCTCCGACATCTGCCTCCAACACTCCTACCCTTCGGGTCCGGAGCCCCCCCCAGACTCCAATCTGGGTATCCGGCCCGAAACAACCAGCTCAGGCCCAACTGCCGCACCAAGGTGCACTCGGGTCAGAGCCCCAACGTCGGGGAGACACCGCTCACCACGACAAAACCGCAAATCAGCACACCCCAAACACTCGACCCAATCTAGCGAAAGTCAAAGGCATCCCCCTATTTTTGTAACGTTATGTTGTCTGCAGCCAACATAACTGTCCCACAAAAATAGGGTATGCCGATCCCTCTTCACTCACTGGAAGAGTCAAAACCAAATCACCGACTTTCGCCAAAAGTCACGTCTCTCACGCCCTAACATCCTAGGGTCCGCCAAAAGCCTAGGGTTTCCTAAGTCCCAACTGACCTATCCCTAAGCTCTGATACCAACTTAATCTGTCACGCCCCGGGTGTAAACCAGAACCCGGGCCCGTCTACAGATCCGCCGTGCACACGGTATTTCCCGCGTACACGAAGCGCCAAACCTGCTCAGATATATAAGAGATAATAATAAATGAGCAATAAAAACAGAGCTGAACTAAAACTAATACATCTCAGACTGAAGCTGGAAATAAAATACAATACATCTGTATAAATGATACATCTGTCTCTCCCAGCTCACCAAAATAAATACAACCTGCTGGCAAAAGCCAGTCCCAAAGTAAAAGTACAACCGTCTGAGGAAACACGGGTACACCAACAGTCCAGCTAACACGCTCAACCTGCCTCGAAGTCTATCTACTCAGCCGTCCTCTCTCCTCGACCCGTCGCTGAAAACCCAGCAGCACCCGCAGAAGACACTGCAAAACAAGGGAGAAGAAAAAGAGGAAAGAAGAATGGGGGTAAGACTACCAGTAAACCAGTAGCCTCCCCTAGTGGGTAAAACCTCAAATCCTGACACACCCACTAGGTCTACCAGAGGCAAAAAGGAAAGAAGTGTGGTAAGCAATGATGACTGCCGAAAACAGGAAACTACCACTACTATGCCTCTAATATGCCAAGCTAAAGAGATAGCTAACTGTATGCATCAGAACATAAATGCCTGCCTGCCTAGACCCAATCGATACACCAGTGAGCACTGGTACTGCCTGCTCTGCCTGCCTGCCTGCCTGCCAAATCGGGTATGCTGGCCAACGCATAACACCGATAGGGAAAAGGGAGTCTCAAGGACTCGAAGCCTGTAAAACGCACACTCCGGAGTGGCACTCGAGGGGAGCGACCCACACGAGTATAATGCCTGGGTAACAAGTACCATAGATCAGCAGGACTGGATCATGACTCTGATCAAAGTGGGAAAACCCATCCACTAAAAGGAGACCCGATCTCAACCCGATGCAAGATAAACCAATAGTGGGAACCCCATCCACTAGAGACCCGATACCCAATCTGATGCAATAACCACTGTCCGGTCAACCGCCCAAGGTCCGCGGTTGCCGCAATACCCTGCCATCAAGCCTGCCTGTCCCAAAATCCAAGATTCACAATCGGGTAGAATAATCGATATCCGGTCAACCGCCTACTGTCCGCGGTTGCCGCAATAACCCCCAAGTCCGACATCAAGTACACCCTGTCTCCGACCCCAAGGTCCCGGCTACACTATCCCAAACCCCCGCTCGAACCCGAGCAACATGACTCGAAAGTCTAAATAAGAAGGAGAAAGAAAGCAATCATGGTTTCTCCTAAGTCAAATCCCAATATGATAGTGTAGCAATAAAAGATGGCCTATCTAGATGTCCATACAAGCATGCAAGTGTTCTCAAGGAAATATAATTAAAGGCATTAATCATTAACAGTATCCACCTACGCATGTCATCTACCCTCAAGTAGTACCATCAACAGGATAATCAAATAGTCCAACATAAATATTCCACAACACATGCAAGGTTAACCGCTATCAAAGCAACCCTATTCCCACACCGGCATGCATAAACCCAACCCCAATCATGATTAATCAAGATGTCCAATAAAGGGGATCACTCTAATATTCCTAGTGAGCATGTCAAAATAGAGGTAATAAACAACCGCCCACCTCGAGCGCTAAATCCTGATCCCAACAGCGAAGTCCGCGCCCGGTCTCAACGATCACCACGGTACTGCACAAAATACCCCAAAAGAACAAGCACAATTAATGAACCATGCTCACACCAAAATCTGTCCCAAATACAACCAGTCCACAGTTTAGCCTTTTTCACCTGCGAAACGTGCCCAATAAATTCCCAGAAAAATACCACTGCGATCTACGCGACGAACCGGTCGAAACGAGTACCTGCACGTTTTCCCACGATTTTTCTATGCTGAGAACCAAAATCGACAAGAGGACCACCCCGAACAATACTTCCACCCAAAAACTGTGCTACAAGGTTCTGTAAAAAGGGGGTTCTCACCTTCAGGGAAATTCCACAAAAATCCAAGAAAATTCAGAGAGATTCCTTGCGATGCGTAGATGCAAATCCTCTTTTGAATCGCCTCAATCCGATGTCCGGTTGCGGAGATATCGCCGAAATACCGAACCGCTGTCCAAAACTCCATCACAGCAAAATGGGGTCACAAGATGATCCGAAAAACCCATGAAAACCTCGGAATGGGGAAAAACCAGTAGAAATAAGAAACGTAGCCCTACCTGTTACGAATCCAACGGCGCAAAAATCGCGAAAATAGGAGGTCGGGGTGAGTCGGGGGAGCCTAAACACTGAAATGCGACGAATCGGGTTGCCGGAGAATGATCGTCGCGCCGCGCCGGAAAAATCCCAACCTCGGGATCCGAGCCTCCTAAATTCCTCAAACTTGACAGGAGTGTTCCTCTCTTCTAGATGAAGATTTCATCTTCTCACCTCTGAGGAGATGGAGCCTCTAAGATGGAGAAATAAGCCTTTGAATGAGCCTCGGATTCCCTCAAAGCCACAGCCAAAACCAACATTTCCAAAAATTACCTCTGTGTCCTACATAACAGGAAACACCGAAAACAGCCAATAAAAACGCGCCACGTGGCACACCATGCCCTCGCTACGCCCGGCTCACCCACCTTGTGCACCCGACGAACTGCACACTGCCACGTGTCCAATCCTGAACCAATGGGAAGCTGCCACGTGGCACACCACCAGCCTGCACCGTGCACCTGACCACGCGCCTGCCCAGCCTGCCCGCACAGTTGACCGACCAATAGGGGATCGCCACGTGTCAACCTTACTGTTCGGTGCACCCGGTGCACAAAATTCCGTGGACCGCACCAACCAAAACCTGCCACGTGTCCACGTCCGGTGCACCATGGACCAGGAGCCAACCAGAGAATTCCGTGGACCGCGTGCTGTGGACCAGCCAACCACCTCATGCCACGTGGCACCGCCTCGGTGCACGCCCGCCGCGTGGACCGGCCGCCTGCCCGCGCCCCCGCCGCGCCTGCCCGCGCCCTCAGCGGCTGCCCGCGGCCGCGCGCCGCCTGCCCGAGCGCCCTCCGCCGTCCGCCGGCGCTGCCCGCCGCCGCCGCCGGCCGCCGGCGATCGCCGGAAGTACTGTTCCGGCATGAACAGTAACCCGAAGCCCAAAAATGCAGTAAATAGTCCATCTGAAGCGTTTTCGCGCGCTGAATCCGAATTTGACGTCCGTTTCGCCAAATTCTCACTCTAAAAATTGCCGAATGCCCCCGAAAAGGTATTCTTAGTCCGAAATTCGCGCCGAGTCCAATCTTAATATCCGTTTCGCGCGAAAACCCCTCTAAACATCCGACGGAGTCACCCGATCACCCACGTGATCCATTTAGGCCCGAAGTTCATCACTTGAGTCCAAATTGGCGCCCGAACACCGCCGACATGCCCCAAAGGCCTCCAGCACACCGCGTAGGCCTCCAATAGCCACCCCAACGCACCGCAACAGCTCTGCGGAGATCCAGGTCATCACATCCTCCCCCACTAAAAGAAAGTTTCGTCCTCGAAACTAAAGTCGTTCCTCCACTCGGAATCTCAACCAAATAGAGGGGGTAAATATCCAATCATCCACCACTCAAGCTCCCAAGGCTGACAAATACCTCCTCCAGAGACGCGATGTAATCCTCGGGTCTCTAACCAGAACGAAGCAAAGGAGAACACTCCAGAGAACCACGCCACCTCAACTAGGTACAGCTGGGCTAACTGCTCGGCCATCAAGTAGTCTGCATCGGTACAAGCATCTGTCCCCGCTAAGGCCTCAGATAATCCAACCACAAGTCCATCGGCACAAAAGCTCGATCCAAGTACCTCTGTACTCCCGAGGCATCCGATATAAGTCCCCCAACTGATCTCGTAACCTCTGATCTCAAATCCAAACCGTCAGGACGTAGAAGCACATCCCTAACCCTCCGGCATCAACACTCAGCCATGAGCAGTCGAGAGAACCAGATTGCAAATCCAACTTCGCGAAGATCCAATACCCTTGAAGCTGGTAAAACAAATCCTCCAAGCTTGGCAGAAGGGTGCTAGCTCCCGATGATCACTTCATCAAATTCTTACGGGTCCTCACAAAGCCGAAGTGAACCAACCTTCCACAACTCGAATAGCACCGGCGCCCCCAAAGGTGCCACACTTGGCCTGACACAAATCCAACACATCAAATCCTGGAGTTGGGTCCTCAACTCCCAAACTGGTGTCATGCCAAACAACTCCGATAGGAGAACAGCTAGGAACTCACCACCAAAAAGGGTATCTCCAAGTCCTGGTGCCGCCGCAGATCCCTCAAACACACCAGCCAAAAGGCTACTCACCCACTACGAGACATCCGCCTCGCTCACAAGGTCAAAACCAAAGAGGCGAAGATACTCTCAAGCAAACCAAGTACACCAACACCTCCAGGCCTGGCTCCCACGAAAACCGTCCTCGCAGCATAATCAGCTGCCGCGAAAAGAAAAAGAAAACCGAGCCAGCCTAACCGTCCTAAGTACCAAACCAAGCCCCACAACTAGGTCAAGACCATCAGGCCTACAGGTACAACCAAGGACTCAACTGCACCGGGCAGGACCCACGACACTCCCCCCAGGTGCAAAAGATAGGGAATACGACCTCCCGAACACCGGGTAACCGTCCTATCCCTAACCCAAAACAATGAAGCCAAACACTACCCACCAAGAAGGGAAAACCTCTCGTATCGAAAGATACGAACCCAAGAGCCTGGAACAATTCAAACCTACCGCCACACTGGCCGCTGGAATCTATGTGCTCTGACGGTCTCAAAATCCACTATCCAGAAAAGAAATCAGGAGTGCCTCATCCGACTGACCTGTCCTCCAACACCCGGCGCCAAGCGCCTCAATCAGAATTCGCCTCAGGCGGCAGGTCCCAATCCAAAGGAACTGTAATGCCACGCTCCATACCCGGCGCCTACTCCAATGAGGCGTCCCTAGAACTCTCAATCCCCCACCGAACAAGACCCTGCCACCAAAGGCTCCATACACAATCCCACAAATCGGGGCAACTCATCCGCCAAAACTGGCTCACTCTTTCAATGCAACCCACAGTTTTCCCTGCTGTCAACTGTCCACCCTTCCTCGGTGCCCCAGCACTAAACGTCGGCACGGAGGGGCTACTCACTAGTCCGACAACTGTGCCACTGTGCTGATCCGACAACTGTGTCACCACGCTGCTCCGACAGCTGCACCACTGTGCTGATCCGACAACTGTGTCACCACGCTGCTCCGACAACTGTGTCACCGCTTCGACAACTGCACCACTGTGCTGATCCGACAACTGTGTCACCACGCTGCTCCGACAGCTGCACCACTGTGCTGATCCGACCACCGAGTCACCGCGCTGCTCCGACAACTGTGTCACTGCTCCGACAACTGCACCACTGTGCTGATCCGACCACTGTGTCACCACGCTGCTCCGACAGCTGCTCATCTCCAAGTCCTGGTCAGATCCCTGCTACTCAGTACACTCCGCCTCGCTCACAAGGTCCGCTACTCCGCACCTCCACTGAAGTCCTCGCAGCACTGCTCCGAGCCACTAACTAAGTCAAGCACAACTGTCAGGTCAAGGACTACCGCAACTGACACTCCGGTACTACGACCTGTGCCTCCAAAACAATGAAGCACTGCCTCGTATCGAAAGATACGAACCCAAGAGCCTGCAAACCTGCACTCTGGAATCTATGTGCTCTGCACTATCCTCAGGAGTGCCTCACGACTGACCTGTCCTCCAAGCGCCTCAATCAAGCCTGCAATCCAAAGGAACTGTAATACGTGACTCCGACCTAGCAATCAAGACCCTCCCACAAATCGGGGCAACTCATCCGCCAAAACTGGCTCACTCTTTCAATGCAACCCCACAGTTTTCCCTGCTGTCAACTGTCCACCCTTCCTCGGTGCCCCAGCACTAAACGTCGGCACGGAGGGGCTACTCACTAGTCCGACAACTGTGCCACTGTGCTGATCCGACAACTATGTCACCACCTGCTCCGACACTGCACCACTGTGCTGATCCGACAACTATGTCACCACGCTGCTCCGACAACTGTGTCACCGCTCCGACAACTGCACCACTGTGCTGATCCGACAACTGTGTCACCACGCTGCTCCGACAACTGCACCACTGTGCTGATCCGACACTGTGTCACCGCGCTGCTCCGACAACTGTGTCACTGCTCCGACAACTGCACCACTGTGCTGATCCGACCACTGTGTCACCACGCTGCTCCGACAACTGCACCACTGTGCTGATCCGACAACTGTGTCTCACGCTGCTCCGACAACTGTGTCACCGCTCCGCTGCCTCCAACACTCCTACCCTTCGGGTCCGGAGCCCCCCCCAGACTCCAATCTGGGTATCCGGCCCGAAACAACCAGCTCAGGCCCAACTGCCGCACCAAGGTGCACTCGGGTCAGAGCCCCAACGTCGGGGAGACACCGCTCACCACGACAAAACCGCAAATCAGCACACCCCAAACACTCGACCCAATCTAGCGAAAGTCAAAGGCATCCCCCTATTTTTGTAACGTTATGTTGTCTGCAGCCAACATAACTGTCCCACAAAAATAGGGTATGCCGATCCCTCTTCACTCACTGGAAGAGTCAAAACCAAATCACCGACTTTCGCCAAAAGTCACGTCTCTCACGCCCTAACATCCTAGGGTCCGCCAAAAGCCTAGGGTTTCCTAAGTCCCAACTGACCTATCCCTAAGCTCTGATACCAACTTAATCTGTCACGCCCCGGGTGTAAACCAGAACCCGGGCCCGTCTACAGATCCGCCGTGCACACGGTATTTCCCGCGTACACGAAGCGCCAAACCTGCTCAGATATATAAGAGATAATAATAAATGAGCAATAAAAACAGAGCTGAACTAAAACTAATACATCTCAGACTGAAGCTGGAAATAAAATACAATACATCTGTATAAATGATACATCTGTCTCTCCCAGCTCACCAAAATAAATACAACCTGCTGGCAAAAGCCAGTCCCAAAGTAAAAGTACAACCGTCTGAGGAAACACGGGTACACCAACAGTCCAGCTAACACGCTCAACCTGCCTCGAAGTCTATCTACTCAGCCGTCCTCTCTCCTCGACCCGTCGCTGAAAACCCAGCAGCACCCGCAGAAGACACTGCAAAACAAGGGAGAAGAAAAAGAGGAAAGAAGAATGGGGGTAAGACTACCAGTAAACCAGTAGCCTCCCCTAGTGGGTAAAACCTCAAATCCTGACACACCCACTAGGTCTACCAGAGGCAAAAAGGAAAGAAGTGTGGTAAGCAATGATGACTGCCGAAAACAGGAAACTACCACTACTATGCCTCTAATATGCCAAGCTAAAGAGATAGCTAACTGTATGCATCAGAACATAAATGCCTGCCTGCCTAGACCCAATCGATACACCAGTGAGCACTGGTACTGCCTGCTCTGCCTGCCTGCCTGCCTGCCAAATCGGGTATGCTGGCCAACGCATAACACCGATAGGGAAAAGGGAGTCTCAAGGACTCGAAGCCTGTAAAACGCACACTCCGGAGTGGCACTCGAGGGGAGCGACCCACACGAGTATAATGCCTGGGTAACAAGTACCAAATCAGCAGGACTGGATCATGACTCTGATCAAAGTGGGAAAACCCATCCACTAAAAGGAGACCCGATCTCAACCCGATGCAAGATAAACCAATAGTGGGAACCCCATCCACTAGAGACCCGATACCCAATCTGATGCAATAACCACTGTCCGGTCAACCGCCCAAGGTCCGCGGTTGCCGCAATACCCTGCCATCAAGCCTGCCTGTCCCAAAATCCAAGATTCACAATCGGGTAGAATAATCGATATCCGGTCAACCGCCTACTGTCCGCGGTTGCCGCAATAACCCCCAAGTCCGACATCAAGTACACCCTGTCTCCGACCCCAAGGTCCCGGCTACACTATCCCAAACCCCCGCTCGAACCCGAGCAACATGACTCGAAAGTCTAAATAAGAAGGAGAAAGAAAGCAATCATGGTTTCTCCTAAGTCAAATCCCAATATGATAGTGTAGCAATAAAAGATGGCCTATCTAGATGTCCATACAAGCATGCAAGTGTTCTCAAGGAAATATAATTAAAGGCATTAATCATTAACAGTATCCACCTACGCATGTCATCTACCCTCAAGTAGTACCATCAACAGGATAATCAAATAGTCCAACATAAATATTCCACAACACATGCAAGGTTAACCGCTATCAAAGCAACCCTATTCCCACACCGGCATGCATAAACCCACCCCAATCATGATTAATCAAGATGTCCAATAAAGGGGATCACTCTAATATTCCTAGTGAGCATGTCAAAATAGAGGTAATAAACAACCGCCCACCTCGAGCGCTAAATCCTGATCCCAACAGCGAAGTCCGCGCCCGGTCTCAACGATCACCACGGTACTGCACAAAATACCCCAAAAGAACAAGCACAATTAATGAACCATGCTCACACCAAAATCTGTCCCAATACAACCAGTCCACAGTTTAGCCTTTTTCACCTGCGAAACGTGCCCAATAAATTCCCAGAAAAATACCACTGCGATCTACGCGACGAACCGGTCGAAACGAGTACCTGCACGTTTTCCCACGATTTTTCTATGCTGAGAACCAAAATCGACAAGAGGACCACCCCGAACAATACTTCCACCCAAAAACTGTGCTACAAGGTTCTGTAAAAAGGGGTTCTCACCTTCAGGGAAATTCCACAAAAATCCAAGAAAATTCAGAGAGATTCCTTGCGATGCGTAGATGCAAATCCTCTTTTGAATCGCCTCAATCCGATGTCCGGTTGCGGAGATATCGCCGAAATACCGAACCGCTGTCCAAAACTCCATCACAGCAAAATGGGGTCACAAGATGATCCGAAAAACCCATGAAAACCTCGGAATGGGGAAAAACCAGTAGAAATAAGAAACGTAGCCCTACCTGTTACGAATCCAACGGCGCAAAAATCGCGAAAATAGGAGGTCGGGGTGAGTCGGGGGAGCCTAAACACTGAAATGCGACGAATCGGGTTGCCGGAGAATGATCGTCGCGCCGCGCCGGAAAAATCCCCAACCTCGGGATCCGAGCCTCCTAAATTCCTCAAACTTGACAGGAGTGTTCCTCTCTTCTAGATGAAGATTTCATCTTCTCACCTCTAATGGAGATGGAGCCTCTAAGATGGAGAAATAAGCCTTTGAATGAGCCTCGGATTCCCTCAAAGCCACAGCCAAAACCAACATTTCCAAAAATTACCTCTGTGTCCTACATAACAGGAAACACCGAAAACAGCCAATAAAAACGCGACACGTGGCAAACCATGCCCTCGCTACGCCCGGCTCACCCACCTTGTGCACCCGACGAACTGCACACTGCCACGTGTCCAATCCTGAACCAATGGGAAGCTGCCACGTGGCACACCACCAGCCTGCACCGTGCACCTGACCACGCGCCTGCCCAGCCTGCCCGCACAGTTGACCGACCAATAGGGGATCGCCACGTGTCAACCTTACTGTTCGGTGCACCCGGTGCACAAAATTACGTGGACCGCACCAACCAAAACCTGCCACGTGTCCACGTCCGGTGCACCATGGACCAGGAGCCAACCGGAGAATTCCGTGGACCGCGTGCTGTGGACCAGCCAACCACCTCATGCCATGTGGCACCGCCTCGGTGCACGCCCGCCGCGTGGACCGGCCGCCTGCCCGCGCCCCCGCCGCGCCTGCCCGCGCCCTCAGCGGCTGCCCGCGGCCGCGCGCCGCCTGCCCGAGCGCCCTCCGCCGTCCGCCGCCGCCGCCGGCCGCCGCGATCGCCGGAAGTACTGTTCCGGCGTGAACAGTAACCCGAAGCCCAAAAATGCAGTAAATAGTCCATCTGAAGCGTTTTCGCGCGCTGAATCCGAATTTGACGTCCGTTTCGCCAAATTCTCACTCTAAAAATTGCCGAATGCCCCCGAAAAGGTATTCTTACTCCGAAATTCGCGCCGAGTCCAATCTTAATATCCGTTTCGCGCGAAAACCCTCTAAACATCCGACGGAGTCACCCGATCACCCACGTGATCCATTTAGGCCCGAAGTTCATCACTTGAGTCCAAATTGGCGCCCGAACACCGCCGACATGCCCCAAAGGCCTCCAGCACACCGCGTAGGCCTCCAATAGCCACCCCAACGCACCGCAACAGCTCTCCTGTACGACCCTGTTTTTGCGCTCGACTACACCATTTTGTTGAGGTGTATAAGGTGCGGAGAATTCATGTTTAATGCCATTAGAGGAGCAAAATCAATGAATTTGGAATTTATGAATTCCCCACCTCTATCACTTCTAACTCGAGTAATCTTTTCATTCTTTTCAATCATAATACGATTGCAGATTTCGAGAAAAGAATCAAAAGTATCAGCTTTTTCTTTTAAAAATGCTACCCAAGTATATCTAGAAAAATCATCAACCAATAAGAAAATATACCATTTACCTCCCAGAGATGGTTGACGAGTTGGCCCCATTAAGTCCATATGCAAAAGTTCCAAAGGCCGTTTTGTACCTATGTGGTTCAAGTTCTTGTGTGCAGTCCTAGACTGTTTTCCCTTTTGGCAACCGCCACACACAAGGTTTTGTTCAAAAGAAAGTTTCGGAACCCCCTTGACCACATCTTTGTTCGAAATTCTAGCAAGTTCCTTAAAGTTTATGTGACCTAGCCTTTCATGCCAAAGTGTTTCATTTTTCAAAGATGCTAGGTTACATTTTTCAGAAATCTTAGTAGGAACTACATAACAATTGTTTTCTGATCTAACCCCTTTTAAAAAGAAAGCATGGTTCTGTCAGTTACAGTACATTTATCAGATGAAAAATTAACTGAATAACCACTATCACAAAGTTGACTTATGCTTATGAGGTTAGTCTTAAGGCCATGAACAAATAACACATTATTTAGAACCGGGCCATCTGGAATAGCTACCGTTCCCTTTCCAACAATTTTGGAAGACCGACCATCTCCGAAAACAACAAGTCCTCCGGAGTTTTTCTCAAATGTTTGAAAACAGTTTTTGTCACCGGTCATATGACGGGAACACCCGCTATCCAGATACCAAGACGAACTATCATATGCATGCAAGGAAACATTGGTAGCAAGACAAGGGAAAATTTCACCTTTGCGCACCCAAACCTTTTTGGAGTGCGTCGGTAATGATCGTGAAGTTGATCTCCTAGGTGAGAGCGTCTTGCTTGAAGAATTGCTGCTCCTTGATGATGTCGTCTTGAGCGGTGTACTACCAAGGCTCTTTTCCTTTGAATGAATTGCAGTTGATTTCTGAGGAATAGCCTTTTTGGTAGTCATTGCAAGAGGTGCTTGAGGTGTGCGTTTGGCTTCCATCTTGCAATTTCTCCTTATGTGCCCTGAAATGCCACAACGAAAACATACCTTAATTCTTGTCGATTCCGAGGAGGATGTAGTAGGCTTGTTGTCGTTGCTTGTCGTGAATTCCGGTGTCGGAGGAGGAGATACCGACTGAGGCACAAATACTGTCCCACTCGAACTTGGAATGTCTCCAGTTTGAGTGTATCCGAGGCCGAACTTATTTCTTTGACCAAGACCAAGAAGTCTGTCCAACTTACTCCTTCCAGAAGAAAATCTCTTTAAGTCATCCTTCAGTTGGCGTATGGTCTCCGTCATTTCCAATTTTTCCTGTCGAGCCTCGCCGTTGAGCTTCAAGAAGTAATTCGCTTTGTTCACCATATCTATATAATTCTTCTCGAATTGCTCATTGGACTCTTGAAGGGAAACATTTGTTTTAATCAGATTATCCCTTTCCACTTCAAGATCGGTTGAGAGAGAGGTTACCCTTTTTACTTCTTCTTCGAGATCCTGCAATCTCCCTTTCAACCCCTTGTTTTGCTTAGCCAGTTTCTTTGAATCCCTCAAAAGTTTGTGGTAGGCTAGAGCAAAATCTTCACCTTCAGAATCATCTGATTCATCGTCCGTTGCAATCTTTTCAACAGAGGAGTTGGACAAGGAATCGGATGTACTTGCCATTAAGCACATGAAGGGTGAAGATGTAGTGGACGCGTGGAAAGCTGTCGCGTTGTCTTCTTCATCACTTGAGGATGACTCATTTGACGTGGAGTTGTCATCCCAAGTAACGACTTGCATCGCTTTCTTCTTTGCCGGATTCTTGTTGGGACACTCCGTTGCAATGTGGCCGTAGCCTCGACATTTGAAGCACTGAACTTGTCCCTCAGAACTTTTCTTATCCTTTGAGAAGTTCTCTTGCTTTCTTGACTTGTAACTTGAAGGACCCTTGCCTTTCTTCGACTTTCCGAAGGATGGAGTTTTGCTTGAATTTCCCCTTCGAAAGTTGCGGCGAAACTTCCTTGTCAAGAGAGCGAGCTGCTTCTCAAAGTCCTCCATAGAAAGGTTCTCGTCGTCGTCCGAGGAGGATGAATCCGCGTCTTCTTCTTTAGTTGATTTCAATGCGTAACCTGAAGACTTAGAAGAGGATGCCTTTCCAGAAGAATAGTTAGTAGGAAATGTCATTTCATAAGTTTGTAAAGCACCTACTAATTCTTCTACACGCATTTCGTCCGGGTGTTTAATTGTTTCAATGGCTGCGACCTTCGGGCGAAATCGTTCAGGAAGAGTTCTTAGAATTTTTCTTACAACTTTAAATTCTGGAATCTTCTCTCCCAAGTTAGCACATGAGTTTACGATGTCTTGCAATCGTGTGTAATAGTCAGTGAAAGATTCATTCTCTGCCATAGAGATAGAGTCAAACTTGCTCGTAAGCATTTGCAGTTTCTGAATCTTCACTAGGTTAGTTCCCTCATGCGTAACTTGAAGAACATCCCAGATTTCTTTCGCAGTCTCACATGCCGAGACGCGAGAGAACTCAGTTTGTGACAAAGCATTAAATAGAGCATTAATCCCTTTGCCATTGTAAGAAGATGAGTCTATCTCTTCCTTGGTCCATTTCGACCTAGGTTTTAAGGTGCGAACATCATCTAATAATTTCAGTTGGATTAGACCATCCTAATTCAATTGATTGCCACACCCTTTCGTCGATGGAAATTAAAAAGGCTTTCATCCGTACTTTCCAGTACGCATAATTTGTTCCATCAAAGAAAGGGGGTCGATTGATGTTTCCACCTTCAACCATTGTTTACAACCCTATTCCCGCTCTGATACCACTTGTTGGGTTGTGTTAATATGGATCTAAATAGGGGAAAAAACACCTAGAGGGGGGTGAATAGGTGTAAACAATAAACACTCAAAAAATCATTGCGCAAATAAACCCAATGCGGAAAAATAAAAGAACACGCAAGATTTTTACGTGGAAAAACTCCAAACCGGAGTAAAAAAACCACGGGACCGATAACACGGCGAAATCCACTAGAATTAACACACGTACAAGGTGATATAACGTACTCACAGACGACTCAACCTTTTACCATACGCTCCTAGTAGATCTTCCCGCTCGCTCCACGACGCTTCTCGAATCCACGATCCGCGCCCAACGCTGAGTCCACAGCGTCCAACGTCGAGTCCACGACGTCCGACCGAATCCACGGTCTTCACCCAATACCACGCTTCGAATCCACGAACGTACCTCGCTCCGAATTGCACCTTGAATCCACAAGGCCACGCGAGTCCACGCGCCGATTTGGGGTAAATCGTTGTTTGTTTGGGTGGTGATGATCCGCCGAATACTTAGATTAAAGATAGATCGGAAATACCATCTAAGTATTCATTGATTTGATTCTACTCAAAATGTGAGTATGGAAAACCTAGAATCAAATCAATCAATATAGATGAAGAAACATAGAATAAATCTATTGATTTCCTTTCTTCTCTATATATGTGGATTTTTCTTTTCGGCTAATTTTTTCTGTAATCGCCGATGCCCTAGAAATGAATACAGGGCCTATTTATAGGTTAGAAACCATTGGAAGAAGATAGGATCAAAAACTGCCTTTTCTGGAAATTTTACCGACGGCGATCCGGATTGGAATTGACGATCCGGATTGCAGAAGCAAGAAAGACGATTTCCAGAAAAATGCTGTTCGGGATCCGGATCACAAAGTCCGATCCGGATCGTTCATACAGTTTTACCAGAACATCAATGTTCGGGATCCGGATTGCAATCCTGATCCGGATCGAGGAAGCAAACAGGTAAAACAAGTGTTCGGGATCCGGATCAGAGGATGCTGCGATCCGGATTGAACCAGTGTATGAACAAACACCCTTCGGGATCCGGATTGCCGAGTCCGATCCGGATCCTGAACATGTCCCATGTTCAGTTTTTGATGTTTAAGCAATTAAAAATTCTTTCAGGTGTTTCTACACTATAAGAAGTATTCGGATCATCAAAAATCTTTAGTTAAACGTACCTGATCCCTTTGAATTCTTCTTTCTTGAGATTGAGGTATACGATCCAAAGTTTCTTCATCTTCAATCTTCAAGACTTAATACATTCACGAAATACGCCAACTCAAATTCCGTAACAGGCTCGACCAACTGGAGATGTACTTCGATCTCTACAACTATAGTAGTGCGAACAAGGTAATTTTCGCAAAACTAAAACTTGTAGGTCATGCATTGACTTGGTGGAAGGCCATTCTCCAAAATTCCACCAATGAGGATTTTACCTGGAGTCAGTTTAAACGATTGATCCGCCAGGAATTCTACCCTATGGGGTATGAAGAAGAGCGATGGAAGCGCTGGCATGTCCTGCGCCAAAGGCGCGACCAGACTGTGCAGGACTACACCACCGACTTCCGGCGCCAAGCATTGGCGCTTGGTATCTCCCTTGACGATCCACAGATTTTTTTGCAAATTCACTGCCGGCCTATGTCACGCCCCCGGTGCGTGTCAGACCGCCACATACACAAATTCACCCTGCCCACGGACAGAGTCTCCTTTGTATATGCACGGCGTCTCATTTACAACATCAACATACAATCTTTAACCACACAGTCACAGTCAACAGGTACGAGAGTGTAAAGACATTTAATCACATTAAGAGGAACCTACAAGTTTGCAAACGGTGTCCACTCGACACCCATTCCTTTAAAAACGTCTACATATTCACAGTAAGGCGGCTACATCGTTTCGGAAAGGATAAATCCACAGGTTTTCAAAGCAGTGCCCACACGACACTTGGTTTTGGAAAACATTTTCGAAACCCCATTTTGTTCGGTATAAAACATGCCGCATATAAGTCATTAAGGAACATTATGAAGATCACATCACAAAACTGTCTCTCAATCCAACATCCACAACATTCCACAATCAAGCAATTGAGAACTTAAACTTAGATAACAAGGGGAAGAGATAACCCAAGCAAGAATAATGGAATAAACCTCATCCAGCTAATGTTCTTTAATCGCTGCCTCACCGTCGTCCCGACTACTACACCTAGTCAAACCTGTCACGGAGTGGGTAAAGTCAGTGACAAACAAAGTAGATGTCTTAATATTAACAAGGAATAAAGAGCAAACCAATTTCACCGGAACCTTTCGCTAAAATCCTGTGCATAATTAAGCTGGGCACCAAACCCAGATTTACCAATTAAGCTGGGCACCAACCCCAGAGTACCTGTCGGAGAGACGGAAGTCTCCCCTCGTGCACAACCACTTTGATGCTTTTAACCTCTTCACGGAGCTAGTGCGGCACCTATAGCTGTCGTGAAGAGGTCCCCACCCTACACACGTGGGGCACACGGGTCATTCAGACCACTTCTCCGGAAAAGTACACCCATGCGGTGGCCTTATCCGCCTGTGTACGTGCAGCATCCAAAACCAGATTTGCCGAAGTCGGCGTGTATTAAGCACCGCGACCTCAGCCGCAACAATTGTCATGTTAGAATAAATAGAAATACTTATGCGAAAGATTTAACGGTCCATCTACTTTGTTAGACAAATTAACGAGCCTTTTACGATGATAGATGCACTTACTGCACTTGTTGCACTTATAGCAACGGTACCCACCTGGAATGAAGATAACCGACCGCGCCCGCGACCCTCCTAAGCAAAACAGAGCTCATCGCGGCCTACTACAATATCCAAGAGCACCATTTAGCACCTTACCCTAATCAGGTAAAATCAGTGGTCCCCACCCACTGTAACAATAAACCCACAAAACCGAAATCATCGTGCCTAGGGGACCGCAACGTCGGTCAAAAACCCAACAAGTCAAAACCATCGAGTAAAACTGAAAACTCAGATCAAACCGGTAACATCAAAGACTAACAACAACCGGACCGCGACTACTTCGTCGCGAACTCCGTCGGAACCCAAAACCGCTAACGGAAATCCAGCAAAACTCAACCCTCAACCGGTAGCCAACTCGGGACGTCAATGGTTAAACCAAAAAGGCCCCGACGGCAAAAATGATGAGAAAAGAGACCCGACGGCGCGCCCCCGACGATTTCGTCGAGGCGCGGAGCGTCGGCGAAATTAACACCCGACATAATAAAACAGTGACCCAAAAGGTCCCAAGTGGCCATGCCAAGAAAATCACGGAGATGGTGATCCCAACGGCGAAAACGGCGCTCAAAACGGTGGAAAAACGGACCCAAACGGAGCCACCGAACTTTGGGCTGTCGGGTGGTGCACAGGGGCAACCGTGGACCGGGTCTGCGCATCGGGCGGCCGTGCGGCATGCGCCGGGTGCACGCAGGAGGCGTGCACCGCGCGTCTTGGGCCGGGCCGGTGCACGCGCGAGGCGTGCACCGGGTCTGCGCGTCGGGTGGCCGTGCGGCATGCGCCGGGTGCATCCATGAGGCGTGCACCGCGCGCCTTGGGCCGGGCCGGTGCGCGAAACCGTGCGCCGGGTCTTGTGCTTCCGACGCTGCGGGCGTGCACCGGGTGCACGCCTGGACCCGTGGACCGCGCTGTACGGACAAGCACAGTAAACCCTAATTTCGCGGTTTTCTTCGCCGTTTTCGCTCCCGTTTCGCGATTTCTTCTCCGTTTTCGCTCCCGTGCGACTCCGGCGAAGACCCCGCGACCATGGTAACGACGGCGGCGGCCTCCCGTTTAACAACGGCGGCGGCGGCCTCCCGTTAACCCACTATGTTCCAACGAAACATCCCCAAAAATTCCCGAATAAATACACGATAATTCTAATGACTAAACCAACGATCGACGGACAACCAAAACGTCGATCGGAAGCCCGATAAAAAGAAACCGATTAAAAATCATCGATTAAACTCGATAAAAACCATCGATCACCCTCGATCAAGAACGAGAATAAAACATGGATCAAAACCCGACGAAAATCCGCGATCGATGTACCAATTAAAACGACCTTACAAGAACACGGAAAACCCCCGATTAATTTGACAAACGTAACGATGATCACTAACCTTAATTTATCGGAACTAAAGAACCGATCTTGGTTCTCGCGGCGTTGGAGATCCGGATCCGCTCCCCGTAGATGACGGCGTCTTGTTCTTCGGTCTCCGGACGTCAATCGGGGCGATCGGGTTCCTCCGCTTTCTCCCTCTTTCCTTCTCTTCTCCTCCGGTTAGGGTTTTCCTTTTTCTTTTCTCTCTTTTCCTTCCTCTCTTTTCAAACTAGGGTTTCGTTTGGTTTTCGGTACGCACGAAAGAGGAGGGTTTGAGAAGGCGGTATTTTAAATTAGGGTTTTCCTTCCGGTAACGGGATTTAATTATCCTCTTATTAATTTAATTTCCCTTTTATTTTATTCTTTTATTTTTCTTTTATTATACGTACGTAAAAAGGAAAAAACCCACGAATATTCGGATATTTATCTTCTAACAATAAATATCTAAACCCACGAGATAAACCCCACCTTTTTAAGTCCTAGTCACCGATTAATTAATTTCCTAATTAATTAATCATAGGAAATAAATTCCCAATTTAATTTCTCGTCACCGATTAATTAATTCCTTAATTAATTAATCACACGTGATATCCAAAATTCCTCAAAAAGCGTGCCGGATATTTTACACGAATTCCGATGCGCGCTTTAAGTCACCGCGATCTTAGAAACCCCATTCCGGGAGATCCGTACATCGGATTCCCGATCCGATCGCACCGTCGGTCATCATTTTCCGAGCCCTTCAACAGAAAAATACCCGCACCACACACCGACCGACTTTCAAACATTAGATAATTTTATTCTACTTAAAGGGCGTAATTAATTAACATGTGAGTCGCAAATACACGTAAAAGCCGAATCACTACACCACTTACACTTTATAAAAAGTTTCGTCCTCGAAACTTAAGCTCAACCCTCACTAAACGATTCTGGAAACGTTCTCTCATCTCCGTCTTAAGCCTCCAAGTCGCCTTGTGCTCCTCAAGGTTACTCCTTTGCACCTTTACGTAAGGGATTGTCCGGTTGCGAAGTTTCTTTTCCTCTTGTGCCAGCCTCCGCATCGAGCTTTGGCAGTAAAGCCAACCGGTATGCCACCGGGCCTACGCGCCCTGAAATCCCAAATGTCGGGTCGTCGGTGCCAACCAACAATCCCAAAAGCTCGAATTATTAGAATTACACAACCCATTTACTTAAGGCGTTCTGTCACACCGCCCCCGATCTTGACCTGACTCAACCCCCACCTGGACGCCTAAGGCGTACTGTTACAACGCCTCGGGTCTATTGTTGGGCCTTTTTGCCGTTAGGTCTATTGTGGACCGCAGCCCCACTCAACTTACTAGGCTCACCCAACTCAACTCATGAGTCCCTTGGGTCTATTGTCACGAGGCAAGAAGTTGGACCTATTTAACCCTTAACTAAATAGCCAACACATAAGACAACTAAGTCCTCACCTCCTTATTGGGCAGGAAGATACGAAGTATTTACTTCTAAGGGTTCTCCTGAGGTCGAGACCAAAATTACTCTTCGTAAGGGGGTCTCTCCTGTTACTACTTCCCTCATAAGCCGAAGCGTCTGTTTCCCCCGTCGATTGCTGATGTTTCGCTCTCACCGGTTGGCACACCCAATGTTGCGCCACGATTTGTGCCACATCGCTCTTTAACTTGGGCCACCAAAAGGTCTGCCACAGATCCTTGCACCTCTTTGTACCTCCGGGATGCACGGTATAGGAGGTATTACATACTTTTGCTAGATTCTCTTCCCTCGTTTCTAGCTTATCGGGTACACAAATTCGTCCCCGGCACCCTATTACATCATCCGAGTCAGTCATACAAACTCCGCCTTGCTCCGAGGACATTCTGTCTCGCACCAGTCGTAGCTGGCCTTTGGTCAATTGCCCTTTCAGAATCCTGTCCAGCAGGGTAGGTCTGATCACCAGGGTCAAGAGTTGTGCGGCCGTGCCCGCTGGCACCACTTTCAGTCCTAACTATGCAATCGGACGGTCCTGCTGGATGATAGCTGTAGGACCCCTGAACCCCCCATGCAGCTTTTTCCCATGAATCCACTGTGCAAACACCTGTTGACGGTGTATCTGGCCCATGGTGCATCAAAGGGATGCCACAGATGGACCCTGTGAGCTTTGGTTGGCTGTATTGGCCTTCGGCTGCTTTTGCCGAATTTTAGGAAAGGAATTTGGCCAAACAGAGGGTGGATTTGGATTCAGTGCGGAAAAACGCTTGGAATTGGCTTTTTGTTTGCTTAATTCTGAGTCCGGATGCCCAAAAGCGGGCTCCCGGAAGTTTCGCTGTTTTTGGTGTTTGCGGGAGCCTCCGGCAAATTTTAGAGGCGGATTTTGGCGAAACGGACGTCGTTTTTGGAATCAGCGCGCGAAAACGGTCAAGATGGGCTATTTGCTTGATGTTTTTGGTTGCGGTTACTGTTCACGCCGGAACAGTATCTCCGGCGATCGCCGGCGGCGGCGGGCGGCGCCGGCGGGCGGCGGCGCGGCCTCGGGCAGGCGGCAGGCGGCGGCACGCGGCGCGGGCAGGGCGCGGGCAGGCGCCCGGGCGCGCGGGCAGGCGCGCGGTCCACCGCGGAGGTCGTGCACCGAGGGCGGGCCACGTGGCGCTTCCCGGTTGGCCGGCGCAGCAGGCGCGGTCCACTGAATTTGGGCCCGGGTGCACGGTAGACCGGGTGGACACGTGGCGTGAGGTGATTGGTCGGTGTTGTGCTCCCGGTCCACGCAATCGGTGGAGTTGATTGACCGGGGCAGGTGGCCGTACGGCGGGGCAGGTGGCCGTACGGCCCGGGTCAGCCGCGACGTGCGCGGTCCACGGCGCGACGTGCGTGGTGCACGGTTTGCCGGGCCACGTGGCGCGTCGCCATTTGCGGGCGCAGGTGCACAGGGTGCAGCGGGGCCCGGGGGAGTAGTGAACTGGGCCGCGTGGTGGACCGGGCCGCACTGTGCGCGCCCGGAAATCCTGGGCCGGGCCGCACTGTGCGCGCCCGAAATTTCCGGGCGCCCGAATTCCCGGACACAATGGGAATTATCCCAATTGTTTCCCTCAGCCTATTTAAAGGCAGCCCGAGCCCATTTCACAGGGCTTTTTCTCCCAACCTGTGCAAGATCTCCCCGAGCTCCCTTAAGCAAAGTTTTTCATCTCTAAGTGCTTGATCTTCCTGCCAAGTTCAGGATTTTAGGAGGCACGAATCCCGAGGTTCCCCATTTTACGGTGCGGCGCGACGTTGCTTTCTAGTGTTCTTCTTCGGCGCAGCGATAGTGTTTTAGCTCCCCTGGGCTACCCCGACATCATTTTCCTGTGATTCTTGCACCGGCAGACTCCTAAGAGGTAGGACTTCATCTTTCGTTTTGGTCGCACTTTCCCGTTTCGAGGTTTTGGCACGGATCCCGAGGCAAACAGTGACCCCTTTTTCTGTGTGGACTTCCTTGACAGCAGCGGAGTATTTTGGCCATATCTTTGCGCACGAGCGTCAGACGGAAACGAGCTTATACAACTTTTTCATCTACGGATCGCAAGGAACGCGCTCGTATTTTTATTGGATTTTTGTGAGATTTATTTCGAGGTGAAAATTACTGTTTTCTCAGTGAACAGTGTCAGTTTTAGCACAGATTTTTGTATGAGTGTACCCCCTTGCCGAATTTTTATCTTGACTTACCGAACTCCGATTTGGGCGTGCAAGGTACCGTTTCGAAGCTATCGACGCAAGGATCGCCGTGATATTTTTATTGGAATTTTCTGGGCACTTTCTGCAGGTGATAATTTAACAGTTTAGAATTCGAGGTTGTATGTGGTTATAAGTGCTATAATTGGGAGCCTAGTGTAATTAGTGGACTTTGTATTGTACCAGGAGTATTGCGGGTGTGCTGAAATTGTGGGAGCAAGGATTTGGAGTTTTGGTATTTTCTAGCTGTACGGACTTGGACAGTTGCACTTCAGGTGGGTGGTTGTTGTACTCCTCTCCTTTGTTATGCCCACTAGGAATATCAGAGTACCCCTGATTTGATGATGCTAAATGTGTTGATTGGTAGACTTGCATGCTTTAGGGAGCAAATTATTGTTAGATTGATCACTTGTTTTAATCGCTTAATTATTCTGGACTGTATGCTTAGAGACAAAAATAATAATTGAGGACTGCAAAACTGATGATTGTTCATATGAGACTGTCACCCTAGCTTATGTCACTCTAAACTGTTATTCTTGGAAATTGGACAAAATATTGGAACAATGCATGATTAAATTGGTCACATAATTATGTCATCTTTTACTGCTACACTATTTTTGGGACTTGACTTAGGAGAAACCATGCATTTACTCTTTTCTTCTCCTATTATTGACACTTGCGGCTTAGTCGCTCAGGTTCGAGCGTGTGTTGGACAGTGTAGTCAGGTATTGGGGATTTGGGACAGGTTGGGTTTATGACAGGGTGTTGCGGCGACCACGGATCTTGGGTGGTTGACCGGTTGTACTATTGCATCAGATTGGGTGTTTTGGGGATCGGGCTTTCTTTAGTGGAGGGTTTTTCCCACTTCATTGAGTCTCGATCCAGTCCTGCTATATCAGGTTACTTGTGGTTACTTACTTTCCTCGTGTGGGTCGCTCCCCACGAGTGCCACTCCGGAGTGCGCGGCAGACAGACTTTGAGTCCTGGGGACTCCTTTTGCTTCGGTGTTATGCGTAGGCTGGCATACCCGTCGCGGCAGAGCAGGCAGTGCCAGTGTCCACTGGCGGTCAGATTGGGTCCTTTGGACAGGCTTCTTGATACTGATGCATTCCTTTCTCCATCCTTGTTGAGTTATCATGTAGAGGCATATTAGGGATAGCATTTTATCAGTTGCTTCATTTATCTGCACCCCCTTTCTTTTCCTTCCCTTTTTGCCTCTGATCACCTGGTGGGCATATCTGAGCTGAGGCTTTACCCACTAGGGGAGGCTACTGTTTATAGTAGTACTTACCCCCATTGTTTTTCTTGTTTCTTTCTTTCCCCTTGTTTTGCAGAGTCCTCAGTGGGAGTTGCTGGGCCGTCAGCAACTGATCGAGGTAAGCGCATCGCGGACTAGATAGAGAGCCTCCCGAGGGTTGTAGCTGGAGATTTTTGGGTACCTGGACTTCTCAGACAGTCTTTATTTATTTTCTTTTGGGACTGGCTTCTGCCAGCTGTTTGTATTATAGTGGTGAGCTGGGAGAGACATCTGTATTTTATTTTACTGTTGTACCTTTTACTTCCAGCTTCTGTCTGAGATACAGTAGTTTTAGTTTAGCTCTGATTATTATGCTCTTTTATTATTATTTCTTATCTGAGCAGGTTACCGACGCTTCGTGTATGTGGGAAATACCGCATGCACGGCGGATCTGTAGACGGGCCCGGGTTCTGGTTTACACCCGGGGCGTGACAGATTAAGTTGGTATCAGAGCTTAGGGATAGGTCAGTTGGGACTTAGGAAACCCTAGGCTTTTGGACAGACCCTAGGATGATAGGGCGTGAGTGGCGTGACATTTTGCGAAAGTCGGTGATTTTTATAGTTAACTCTTCCTGTGAGTGAAGAGGGATCGACATAGTCTATTTCTGTTGAACCATTATGTTGGCTGCAGACAACATAAGGTTACAGAAATAGGGGGATGTCTTTGACTTTCGCCAGATTGGGTCGTGTGGGGTTTTGTTGCTGATGTTTGGTTTCTTGTGGCAGGATGCCTCCTCGACGTCGGATTCCCACTCGGGGTGTCCCTTCGCCCCCTGTTGAGCCAGAGCAGCCTACACCCCCCGAGCTTACTGAGTTGAGGGCCTTGGTGGCCCAGTTGGCGGAGGGTCAGCGCCGCCAGGAGCAGAGGATTGAGCAGCTGCTTGCTCAGAGGGAGGCACCACCCCCAGCTGTTCCTGAGGCCCCTGTGCCTCCTGTTGCACCTTTTGTGCCGTCAGCGCCATCTTCGAGTAGCGGGGCTCCTGGAGCTATTCAGCCTTTGACTGCGGAGGAGGAGCGGGATTTTGCTGACAAACTCTCTACGTTTGTTCAGCGGGGACCACCTAGATTCTCGGGGCGGGATGCTCAGCCCCGGGCTGTTGGGAGATGGCTTTCTGCGATGGAGAAGCTTTTTCGGGACTTCTTCATCGACCCGAGGTATCGAGTGCACATGGCGGTGCACTGTTTGGACGGAGATGCTGATTTTTGGTGGCAGCGGGTAGAGCCACTGGAGTTCCGGATCACTCGGCAGTTGCCTTGGGAGGAGTTCAAACGGATGGTGTTGGACACCTATTTTTCTACCAGTGTGAAGAAGAAGTTGGAGGACGACTTGAAGAATCTGCAGCAGGGCGATCGATCGGCCCATGCCTATTTCCAGGAGTTCATGGAGTTGCTGAACTGTGTGCCCTTCGTCGCTCGTGACGGTCCGCACCAGGTAGAGTTGTTTGAGGCAGGCCTTCGTCCAGAGATTTACACACTTGTGCATGCTCAGAGATTTCAGACCCTGGAGGCAGCCGCAGAGCATGCACAGTGGGTGGAGAGAGGTGATCAGGAGGTGGCCAGACGGAGGGCCGCGGTCGCGCAGAGTTCCGACAGGAAGCGACCAGCCCCAGAGGACGGGGGACAGGCCAGCTCATGGAGACCGCCACGGCCGCCGCAGTCCCAGTCTTATGGCCGTGGGCGATCTGAGAGGAGAGGGCCTGGTGGACCCCAGAGACCGCAGCAGCATCAGCAGCAGCACCAGCAGCAGAGATCGCAGCAGAGGCAGCAGAGATCTCAGCAGCAGTCCTCGAGACAGCAGCAGCAGCCGAGACAGCCCCGATCTTCTGACCGATGTATCTTCTGTGGAGGTCAGCATGCCGCCATCACTTGTGACCAGAGATGGGGTCGATGCTTCCGTTGTGGACAGCCAGGGCATGTGCGAGCTACTTGCCCCCTTGCTACTTCTTCGGCACCTTCTTCGGCGTCGGCTCCATATCCCCCTCAGCAGCAGCGGCCACCAGCTCAGCGGCCTTATGCTCCAGCGAGCAGGCCGTCTACCTCTTACCCTACAGATTCTCGACCTCCAGCACCGAGCGGGCGGGTGTATGCCGCCCAGTTGGCGGATTCTCCAGCGGCAGACCAGGTGGTGGCAGGTATTATTCTACTCTTTGGTATTCGGGCTCGCACTTTATTCGACACTGGAGCATCTCATTCTTTCATTAGTCGAGCATTTGCATCACTTCATGGTCTAGAGGTAGAGTCCTTGTCATGTACATTAGAGGTGCGGATTCCTGATCATATTTTGCATGTCGAGGAGCGTTGTGTGGCATGCCCGGTGCAGTTGGGGCCTTGGATTTTGCCTGCAGACTTGCTTGTCTTGCAGCAGCTCCATGATTTTGACTTGGTGTTGGGGATGGATTGGCTATCACGGTATTCCGCCACTATCGACTGCAGAGAGAGGACGGTGACTCTTCGCGAGCCAGGACAGGAGGAGTTCATCTTCAGAGGCTGCCAGAGCACGCTGTTCGCAGCGACCATTTCCTCGGCCAGAGCTAGGAGGATGATGAGCAGAGGTTGCACTGCCTTTTTGGCCACTGTGGTGGAGGTGCCTACGGCGGCACTGGGACTCGAGGATATCCCTATTGTCCGCGAGTTCCCAGATGTATTTCCCCCTGAGTTGACGACGATGCCGCCGGAGAGGGAGATTGAGTTTGTGATTGATGTAGTTCCTGGAACTGCACCAATCTCAAAGGCACCCTATAGGATGGCGCCAGCTGAGTTGAGGGAGTTGAAAGCCCAGCTTCAGGATCTTTTGGATAGGGGCTTCATCAGACCCAGTGTTTCTCCGTGGGGAGCGCCTGTGTTGTTTGTGAAGAAGAAGGATGGGTCACTGCGGTTGTGTGTGGATTATAGGGAATTGAACAAAGTGACCATCCGGAACAAGTATCCCCTCCCCCGGATTGATGATTTGTTTGATCAGTTACAGGGAGCATCGGTGTTCTCGAAGATTGATCTGCAGTCCGGTTACCACTAGCTGAGGGTGAGGGCCGAGGACATCTCCAAGACGGCTTTCAGATCGCGGTACGGGCATTATGAGTTTACTGTGATGCCTTTCGGGTTGACAAATGCCCCTGCCGCATTCATGGACTTGATGAACAGGATATTTCAGCCGTTTTTGGACCGGTTTGTGGTGGTGTTCATCGATGATATTTTGATCTATTCCCGGAGTGATCTGGAGCACGAGGAGCACTTGAGGACTGTGCTACAGCTTCTGCGAGAGAAGAAGCTGTATGCTAAGTTCAAAAAGTGCAAGTTTTGGCTCCGGGAGGTTGCCTTTCTGGGTCATGTGGTTTCAGCTGCTGGAGTGGCGGTGGATCCGGCCAAGGTGGATGCTATTCGAGATTGGCCGAGGCCGACGACTATCACCGAGGTGCGGAGCTTTCTTGGTTTGGCGGGCTACTATCGGCGTTTTGTGGAAGGCTTTGCGAAGCTTTCCTCCCCCCTCACTCGTCTGACCAGGAAAGGAGTTAAGTTTGTTTGGAGCGAGACTTGCCAGAGCTGTTTTGAGGAGCTGAAGCAGAGATTGATGACCGCTCCAATCCTTGCCCTCCCAGTTATGGGGGAAGGATTTGTGATTTACAGTGATGCCTCACATAGTGGTCTGGGGTGTGTGTTGATGCAGCAGGGTAGGGTGATTGCCTATGCTTCGCGGCAATTGAAGGACTATGAGAAAAATTACCCTACTCATGATCTGGAGTTGGCAGCGGTGGTGTTTGCTCTGAAGCTGTGGCGGCATTACTTGTATGGTGAGCATTGCGAGATATATACTGATCACAAGAGCTTGAAGTATCTGTTCACCCAAAAGGAGCTGAATTTGAGGCAACGCCGGTGGTTGGAGCTGCTAAAGGATTATGATCTGAGTATCCTTTATCACCCCGGCAAGGCCAATGTTGTGGCGGATGCTTTGAGTAGGAGGACGAGTCTGAGCTTATTGATCTCGCAGCAGGCGCCGTTGGTCGAGCAGATGAGGCGATTACAGCTGGAGGTAGTATCCCCTGGGGTCTCTGCTAGACTCATGTCTATGGTCTTGCAGCCCACTCTGTTGGAGAGGATCAGGGACACTCAGAGTGAGGACCCCCACTTGACGAGGATCAGGACGCAGCTTCAGGCGGATCAGACAGGGGATTTTTCTGTGGATAGCTCGGGAGTACTGCGGTACAGGGACCGAGTGTGTGTGCCTATGGATCAGGAGATTAGAGATCAGATTTTGAGGGAGGCCCATTATACACCTTATACCGTCCACCCTGGAGGTACTAAGATGTATAAGGACCTCAAGGCACAGTTTTGGTGGCCCGGAATGAAGCGGGACATTGGGAGATTCGTAGCTCACTGTTTAACTTGCCAGCAAGTGAAAGCAGAGCATCGCGTTCCTGCTGGCAAGTTGCAGAGTCTTCCAATTCCCGAGTGGAAATGGGACCACGTCACTATGGATTTCGTCACTGGATTGCCGAGGGCGCAGAGCGGGGCAGATGCGATCTGGGTTATTGTGGACAGACTCACCAAGTCGGCGCACTTCTTACCAGTTCAGATGACCTGGTCACTGGAGCATTTGGCACAGTTATATCTGGATGAGATAGTGAGGCTTCACGGCATACCTGCTTCGATTGTGTCAGATCGAGACCCGAGATTCGTATCACGCTTTTGGGGGAGTTTGCATTCTGCATTGGGGACTCAGCTCAGGTTTAGCACCGCTTTCCACCCACAGACCGATGGACAGTCAGAACGCACCATACAGACCCTTGAGGATATGCTGAGAGCGTGCGTTATGGATTTTGGAGGAGGGTGGTACCGGCACTTGTCTTTGGTTGAGTTCGCGTACAACAACAGCTATCAGGCGAGCATCCAGATGGCTCCGTTTGAAGCGTTGTATGGACGCAAGTGTCGGTCTCCCTTATATTGGAGTGACGTGGGTGAGAGGAGGACTTTGGGACCGGAGTTACTTTTGGAGGCAGAGGAAAAAGTCAGGATTATTCGCCGGCATCTTGAGACAGCCCAGAGTCGTCAGAGGAGCTACGCAGATACTCGACGGCGAGACCTGGAGTTTCAGGTTGGTGATCATGTCTTCTTGAAGGTCTCGCCCTCGAAAGGGGTCCGGAGATTTGGAGTACGGGGAAAGCTCAGTCCCCGCTTTATTGGACCCTTTGAGGTACTGGACAGAGTTGGTCCTGTGGCATACAGAGTTGCCTTACCCCCGCGCCTGGCCGGAGTTCATGATGTCTTCCACGTCTCAGCTCTGAGGAGATATGTTTTTGACCCGTCGCACGTGATTGACTTCACTTCGTTGGAGATCGGCGAGGACTTGGTCTACGAGGAGCGCCCGTTGCGGATTCTTGCTCGTGAGGTGAGGGAATTGCGCAATCGGGCCATTCCATATGTGAAGATCCTGTGGAGCAATCATGAGGAGCGAGAGGCTACTTGGGAGCTGGAGACAGAGATGAGAGATGCCTACCCCTTCTTGTTCGAGACTTCTGTTTGAGGTACGTCTGTTCTGTTTTTCTTTGTTTCGGGGACGAAACTTTTTTTAGTGGGGGAGGATGTAGGACCCCTGAACCCCCATGCAGCTTTTTCCCATGAATCCACTGTGCAAACACCTGTTGATGGTGTATCTGGCCCATGGTGCATCAAAGGGATGCCACAGATGGACCCTGTGAGCTTTGGTTGGCTGTATTGGCCTTCGGCTGCTTTTGCCGAATTTTAGAAAAGGAATTTGGCCAAACGGAGGGTGGATTTGGATTCAGCGCGGAAAAACGCTTGGAATTGGCTTTTTGTTTGCTTAATTCTGAGTCCGGATGCCCAAAAGCGGACTCCCGGAAGTTTCGCAGTTTTTGGTGTTTGCGGGAGCCTCCGGCAAATTTTAGAGGCGGATTTTGGCGAAACGGATGTCGTTTTTGGAATCAGCGCGCGAAAACGGTCAAGATGGGCTATTTGCTTGTGTTTTTGAGCTTGGCGGTTACTGTTCACGCCGGAACAGTGTCTCCGGCGATCGCCGGCGGCGGGCGGCGGCGCGGCCTCGGGCAGGCGGCAGGCGGCGGCGGCGCGGGCAGGGCGCGGGCAGGCGCCCGGGGCGCGGGCAGGCGCGCGGTCCACCGCGGAGGTCGTGCACCGAGGGCGGGCCACGTGGCGCTTCCGGTTGGCCGGCGCAGCAGGCGCGGTCCACTGAATTTGGGCCCGGGTGCACGGTAGACCGGGTGGACACGTGGCGTGAGGTGATTGGTCGGTGTTGTGCTCCCGGTCCACGCAATCGGTGGAGTTGATTGACCGGGGCAGGTGGCCGTACGGCGGGGCAGGTGGCCGTACGGCCCGGGTCAGCCGCGACGTGCGCGGTCCACGGCGCGACGTGCGCGGTGCACGGTTTGCCGGGCCACGTGGCGCGTCGCCATTTGCGGGCGCAGGTGCACCGGGTGCAGCGGGGCCCGGGGGAGTAGTGGACTGGGCCGCGTGGTGGACCGGGCCGCACTGTGCGCGCCCGGAAATCCTGGGCCGGGCCGCACTGTGCGCGCCCGAAAATTTCCGGGCGCCCGAATTCCCGGACACAATGGGAATTATCCCAATTGTTTCCCTCAGCCTATTTAAAGGCAGCCCGAGCCCATTTCACAGGCTTTTTCTCCCAACCTGTGCAAGATCTCCCCGAGCTCCCTTAAGCAAAGTTTTTCACCTCTAAATGCTTGATCTTCCTGCCAAGTTCTAGGATTTTAGGAGGCACGAATCCCGAGGTTCCCCATTTTACGGTGCGGCGCGACGTTGCTTTCTAGTGTTCTTCTTCGGCGCAGCGATAGTGTTTTAGCTCCCCTGGGCTACCCCGAGATCATTTTTCTGTGATTCTTGCACCGGCAGACTCCTAAGAGGTAGGACTTCATCTTTCGTTTTGGTCGCACTTTCCCGTTTCGAGGTTTTGGCACGGATCCCGAGGCAAACAGTGACCCCATTTTCTGTGTGGACTTCCTTGACAGCAGCGGGGTATTTTGGCCATATCTTTGCGCACGAGCGTCAGACGGAAACGAGCTTATACAACTTTTTCATCTACGGATCGCAAGGAACGCGCTCGTATTTTTATTGGATTTTTGTGAGATTATTTCGAGGTGAAAATTACTGTTTTCTCAGTGAACAGTGTACAGTTTTAGCACAGATTTTTGTATGAGTGTACCCCCTTGCCGAATTTTTATCTTGACTTACCGAACTCAGATTTGGGCGTGCAAGGTACCGTTTCGAAGCTATCGACGCAAGGATCGCCGTGATATTTTTCTTGGAATTTTCTGGGCACTTTCTGCAGGTGATAATTTAACAGTTTAGAATTCGAGGTTGTATGTGGTTATAAGTGCTATATTTGGGAGCCTAGTGTAATTAGTGGACTTTGTATTGTACCAGGAGTATTGCGGGTGTGCTAAAATTGTGGGAGCAAGGATTTGGAGTTTTGGTATTTTCTAGCTGTACGGACTTGGACAGTTGCACTTCAGGTGGGTGGTTGTTGTACTCCTCTCCTTTGTTATGCCCACTAGGAATATCAGAGTACCCCTGATTTGATGATGCTAAATGTGTTGATTGGTAGACTTGCATGCTTTAGGGAGCAAATTATTGTTAGATTGATCACTTGTTTTTAATCGCTTAATTATTCTGGACTGTATGCTTAGAGACAAAGAATAATATTTGAGGACTGCAAAACTGATGATTGTTCATATGAGACTGTCACCCTAGCTTATGTCACTCTAAACTGTTTATTCTTGGAAATGGACAAAATATTGGAACAATGCATGATTAAATTGGTCACATAATTATGTCATCTTTTACTGCTATACTATTTTTGGGACTTGACTTAGGAGAAACCATGCATTTACTCTTTTCTTCTCCTATTATTGACACTTGCGGCTTAGTCGCTCAGGTTCGAGCGTGTGTTGGACAGTGTAGTCAGGTATTGGGGATTTGGGACAGGTTGGGTTTATGACAGGGTGTTGCGGCGACCACGGATCTTGGGTGGTTGACCGGCTTGTACTATTGCATCAGATTGGGTGTTTTGGGGATCGGGCTTTCTTTAGTGGAGGGTTTTTCCCACTTCATTGAGTCTCGATCCAGTCCTGCTATATCAGGTTACTTGTGGTTACTTACTTTCCTCGTGTGGGTCGCTCCCCACGAGTGCGACTCCGGAGTGCGCGGCAGACAGACTTTGAGTCCTGGGGACTCCTTTTGCTTCGGTGTTATGCGTAGGCTGGCATACCCGTCGCGGCAGAGCAGGCAGTGCCAGTGTTCACTGGCGGTCAGATTGGGTCCTTTGGACAGGCTTCTTGATACTGATGCATTCCTTTCTCCATCCGTGTTGAGTTGGTCATGTAGAGGCATATTAGGGATAGCATTTTATCAGTTGCTTCATTTATCTGCACCCCCTTTCTTTTCCTTTCCCTTTTGCCTCTGATCACCTGGTGGGCATATCTGAGCCGAGGCTTTACCCACTAGGGGAGGCTACTGTTTACAGTAGTACTTACCCCCATTGTTTTTCTTGTTTCTTTCTTTCCCCTTGTTTTGCAGAGTCCTCAGTGGGAGTTGCTGGGCCGTCAGCAACTGATCGAGGTAAGCGGATCGCGGACTAGATAGAGAGCCACCCGAGGGTTGTAGCTGGAGATTTTTGGGTACTTGGACTTCTCAGACAGTCTTTATTTATTTTCTTTTGGGACTGGCTTCTGCCAGCTGTTTGTATTATAGTGGTGAGCTGGGAGAGACATCTGTATTTTATTTTACTGTTGTACTACTTCCAGCTTCTGTCTGAGATACAGTAGTTTTAGTTTAGCTCTGATTATTATTATGCTCTTTTATTGTTATTTCTTATCTGAGCAGGTTACCGACGCTTCGTGTATGTGGAAAATACCGCATGCACGGCGGATCTGTAGACGGGCCCGGGTTCCGGTTTACACCCGGGGCGTGACAATAGCACTTGCACCTGCTCCTTATGCCTGTCCCTTGCGGCTC
The DNA here is from genome assembly GCA_029168755.2 of Tillandsia fasciculata. Classification (NCBI taxonomy): domain Eukaryota; kingdom Viridiplantae; phylum Streptophyta; class Magnoliopsida; order Poales; family Bromeliaceae; genus Tillandsia; species Tillandsia fasciculata. Next base: position 80,200 of record JAQOTM010000220.1, on the reverse strand, counting down.
CAGGCGTCAACCACCACATTCGCCTTCCCGAGGTGGTAGTGGATGGTTAGATCATAGCCCATTAGTAACTCGAGCCACCGCCTTTGCTTCAAATTCAACTCCCTCTGAGTGAAGAGGTACTTGAGACTCTGATGATCGGAGTACACATCGCCATGTGTACCGTACGAATAGTGACTCCACAGTTTGATGACGAACACGACCGCTGCAAGCTCCAGGTCGTGCACGAGGTAGTTTCTCTCGTACTCCTTGAGTTGCCTTGACGCGTAGGCTATGACCTCACCCCGTTGCATAAGCACGCCTCACAATAAGCCTCAAAGTCTTCACCAGGTTCCAGTGGGGCGAGCACCGGGGCCTACGTCAACCTGACTTTGAGTTCCTCAAAACTCTTCTGGCATTGGTCAGTCCAGATAAACTTCTTCCCTTTTCGGGTCAGGCAAGTCAGGGGCATTACTATCTTGGAGGAGCCTTCCTCAAAATGTCTGTAATACCCTGCCAGACCCAGGAAGCTTCGAACCTCAGTCACCGTCGTTGGCCTGGGCCAGTCGGTTACAGAATCTATCTTCTTCGGGTCGACTGCAATCCCAGCAGCCGACCAATATGCCCCAGAATGCCCACCTCGCGGTGCCAAAACTCACACTTTATAAGTTTTGGCATATGGTTTCTGATCCCGGAGGGTCTGGGGGACTACTCGCAAGTGTTCCCCATACCCCTGTCATTGCGAGAGTGGATCGGAACGTCAACCAAAAGACCATCACCGACTGGTCTAAGAAGGGCTTGAGTATCCTTTTCCTCATGCCTAAGAGCTCCACTGGTGCATTAACGAGTCTAAACGGTATAACCGTAAACTCATCTTGACCATTCCGAGCTCGCAGGTCTGTTTTCAGTGTGTCATTACCCCGGACTCTAGGCTGGCGATAGCCGGACCGCAGATCAACCTTTGGGAATGTCGTTTCTCCTTGTAGTTGGTCACATAGGTCGTCTATCCGAGGTAGAGGAGTACGTGTCCTTCTCGTGTCAAGATCCATACGGTACTCGTGAACGCCACTCGACTGCCTTCTACCAAGCTCCTTGCCCGCAACAAAGAAAAGCGAGCAGAAGGCGTTCCTACAAGCTAAGTTTACAAGTTCCGGTAAGTCCGGTTCCCGGAGACACGCTTGGAACTTCAAGCAGTCAACTACCGCTTAAAGATTGCCGCGACTGTCGGCCCCAAGCGCTACACCGATAACCTTTAACGGAAACCTCATTAGTTCTTAGAGACTAAGAACTCGCCTCACCCTCGCTGGGCAGGCAGGAGTACAGCCGCCTGCCTCGAGGGGTAGCCGGAGGATCCGACCGAACTTATTTCTACGATGGGAATTTCTTCTAATAACTAAGGTAGGGCGAAAACATGAAGCGAGGTGAAAGAGTGGGTTGCTTAGGTGTTGCCACCAAAGTTCTAGCACGATGGTCTGAAACTCGAGTATTACCTGTTACATCGTGCTCTATGGGTCCGTCCCATGGTGGGTCATCGTATAGACTCTCCCTCCTCCCGATTGCTGAGACGAAGGTGTAGATGCTGCTACGGATGATGTCCCCGTTTCCGAGGGGCAGTCGAAACGAAGTGCCCCGGTTTGCCGCTTCGAAAACAGAGGTCTTGCTTCTGGGGACATTCGGTCACTTGGTGTATTCCATCGCAAGTAATGCAAGACTTGTCCACCGGCCATTGTCCTCCTGTCGGCGCATTCTTGGTTCCTTGTTGCAATCTCGAGTATTTAGGAGGCCGGCTCCTCTTGGTATGCTCTCTTCCGAAGTTTGGCCGGGTTCGTTTCTTATCCCTGCTGTGTCCTGAGCTCTCCCGTCGGGCTTGAGAAATCGTAAATCCGCGCTCCACCGCGGTGGCTCTATCGACCACCTCCTGGAAGGTGTGCAAACCCGCCGTTTGCACCACCTTGAAGATGTCGCTCCATAAGCCATTCACAAAAAGACGGGCCTTGTGAGATTCATCTCTTATAACAAAGGGAACACATTTGATCAACCTCACAAATGCCCGTTGATACCCCATAACTGTCCGACTTCCTTGCTTGATGAGCTTCAGGTCACCTTCCATCTGCCGTTTGATGCTGTCGGAGAGAAATACCCCAAACAGTTTCCCTCGGAACGTGGTCCAAGATGGAAGGGCGGTGCCCTCCGAAGGGTCCGGGCGCACCGTCTTCCACCACTTGCGGGCGTCTCCCTCAAGAAAAAGGACTGCCAAAGGGACCCATTCACCCTCCTCCATTAGCAAAGCTTCAAAGAGCCTTTCCATGGTATCTACCCATCTTCCTACGACCCAAGGGTCGGTCGTCTCTCCCTCAAGGGGTCTCCAATAACGGCTCCCAGCGTAGGTCCCAAAGTTGCTGGTGCGGCTGGTCCGGGCAGAGAAGCCTGGGCGACCTCCATTGGTGTAGTCGACTATTGCACCCACTATCGCATCTGTTCCATAAGGGTTGCTAACTGCCCGGCCATCTCTTGTAGTCGTTGTCGGAGAAGCTGATACTCCGCCGCTGTTCGCACCGTACTTTTTGCCCCTGCGTTCTCCGCTGATAACCCATTTCGGGCTATTATTCGCTGTATACAAAGAAACCAAGTCACCCCTAGACCTAACCGGTCTAGCACCATGACCTACAGACACATCGGAACTAAATTCCCCTTTTTTTCCCCGCACACTCACGATCTACTGCACCTACACCTTGGTTATCTCTTGTTCAATTTGCTTGTGGCATCAGACACTGTGGATGTGGATCACCGACTACTGTGGTTAAAGTTGTTTTTCTCTGATACCATTTAATCTGTCACGCCCCCGGGGTTTTTAGGTAAAGATAAGCGGAAATGTGCGTGTATAATTTTTTTTTTCTTAATAAATAAGCATCAGCCTCGTCCCCGGTGCGTGTCAGACCGCCACATACACAAATTCACTCTGCCCACGGACAGAGTCTCCTTTGTATATGCACGGCGTCTCATTTACAACATCAATATACAATCTTTAACCACACAGTCACAGTCAATAGGTACGAGAGTGTAGAGACATTTAATCACATTAAGAGGAACCTACAAGTTTGCAAACGGTGTCCACTCGACACCCATTCCTTTAAAAACGTCTACATATTCACAGTAAGGCGGCTACATCGTTTCGGAAAGGATAAATCCACAGGTTTTCAAAGCAGTGCCCACACGACACTTGGTTTTGGAAAACATTTTTGAAACCCCTTTTTGTTCGGTATAAAACATGCCGCATATAAGTCATTAAGGAAAATTATGAAGATCACATCACAAAACCGTCTCTCAATCCAACATCCACAACATTCCACAATCAAGCAATTGAGAACTTAAACTTAAATAACAAGGGGGAGAGATAACTCAAGCAAGAAGTAATGGAATAAACCTCATCCAGCTAATGTTCTTTAATCGCTGCCTCACCGTCGTCCCGACTACTACACCTAGTCAAACCTGTCACGGAGTGGGTAAAGTCAGTGACAAACAAAGTAGATGTCTAAATATCAACAAGGAATAAAGAACAAACCGATTACACCGGAACCTTTCGCTAAACTCTGTACATAATTAAGCTGGGCACCAACCCCAGAGTACCTGTCGGAGAGACAGAAGTCTCCCCTCGTGCACAACACCTTTGATGCTTTTAACCTCTTCACGGTGCTAGTGCGTCACCTCTAGCTGGCGTGAAGAGGTCCTCACGGCTCCCACTCCTTTGTGAGGCACACGGGTCAAAAGACCACTTCTCCGGAAAAGTACACCCATGCGGTGGCCTATCCGCCTGTGTACGTGCAGCATCCGAAACCAGATTTGCCGAGATCGGCGTGTATTAAGCACCGCGACCGCAGCCGCAATAGTTGTTATATAAGATAAAATACATTCATGCGAAAGGTTAAACTGTCCATCTACTTTGTTAGACAAATTGAGAGCATTTTTATGATGATAGATGCACTTACTGCACTTGTTGCACTTATAGCAACTGTACCCACCTGGAATGAAGACAACCGACCGCGCCCGCGACCCTCCTAAGCAAATCAGGGCTCCTCGCGGCCTACTAAAATATTCAAGAGCACCATTTAGCACCTTACCCTAATCAGGTAAAATCAGTGGTCCCCACCCACTATAACAATAAACCCGCAAAACCGAAATCATCGTGTAAAACTGAAAACTCAGATCAAACCGGTAACGCCAAAGACTAACAACAATCGGACCGCGACTATTTCGTCGCGAACTCCGTCGGAACCCAAAACCGCTAACGGAAATCCAGCAAAACTCAACCCTCAACCGGTAGCCAACTCGGGACGTCAATGGTTAAACCAAAAAGGCCCCGACGGCAAAAACGATGAGAAAAGAGACCCGACGGTGCGCCCCCGACGATTTCGTCGAGGCGCGGAGCGTCGGCGAAATCGGCACCCGACATAATAAAATAGTGACCAAAAGATCCCAGGTGGCCATGCCAAGAAAGCCACGGAAATAATGATCCCAACGGCGAAAACGGCGCTCAAAACGGTGGAAAAACGGACCCAAACGGAGCCACCGAACTTTGGGCTGTCGGGTGGTGCACAGGGGGAACCGTGGACCGGGTCTGCGCATCGGGCGGCCGTGCGGCATGCGCCGGGTGCACGCAGGAGGCGTGCACCGCGCGTCTTGGGCCGGGCCGGTGCACGCGCGAGGCGTGCACCGGGTCTGCGCGTCGGGTGGCCGTGCGGCATGCGCCGGGTGCACGCATGAGGCGTGCACCGCGCGCCTTGGGCCGGGCCGGTGCATGAAACCGTGCACCGGGTCTTGTGCTTCCGACGCTGCGGGCGTGCACCGGGTGCACGCCTGGACCCGTGGACCGCGCTGTACGGACAAGCACAGTAAACCCTAATTTCGCGGTTTTCTTCGCCGTTTTCGCTCCCGTTTCGCGATTTCTTCTCCGTTTTCGCTCCCGTGCGACTCCGGCGAAGACCCCGCGACCATGGTAATGACGGCGGCGGCCTCCCGTTTAACAACGGCGGCGGCGGCCTCCCGTTAACCCACTATGTTCCAACGAAACATCCCCAAAAAATCCGAATAAATACACGATAATTCTAATGACTAAACCAACGATCGACGAACAACCAAAACGTCGATCGGAAGCCCGATAAAAAAAAAACCGATTAAAAAACATCGATTAAACTCGATAAAAACCATCGATCACCCTCGATCAAGAACGAGAATAAAACATGGATCAAAACCCGACGAAAATCCGCGATCGATGTACCAATTGAAACGACCTTACAGGAACACGGAAAACCCCCGATTAATTTGACAAACGTAATGATGATCACTAACCTTAATTTATCGGAACTAAAGAACCGATCTTGGTTCTCGCGGTGTTGGAGATCCGGATCCGCTCCCCGTAGATGACGGCGTCTTGTTCTCCGGTCTCCGGACGTCAATCGGGGCGATCGGGTTCCTCCGCTTTCTCCCTTTTTCCTTCTTTTCTCCTCCGGTTAGGGTTTTCCTTTTTCTTTTCTCTCTTTTCCTCCCTCTCTTTTCAAACTAGGGTTTCGTTTGGTTTTCGGTACGCACGAAAGAGGAGGGTTTGAGAAGGCGGTATTTTAAATTAGGGTTTTCCTTCCGGTAACGGGGTTTAATTATCTTCTCATTATTAATTTATTTTTCCCCTTTTATTTTCCTTTTTATTTCATACGTACGTAAAAAGGAAAAACCCACGAATATCCGGATATTTATCTCTAACAATAAATATCTAATCCCACGAGATAAACCCCCCTTTTTAAATCCTAGTCACCGATTAATTAATTTCCTAATTAATTAATCATAGGAAATAAATTTCCAATTTAATTTCTCGTCACCGATTAATTAATTTCTTAATTAATTAATCACACGGAATATCCAAAATTCCTCAAAAAGCGTGCCGGATATTTTACACGAATTCCGATGCGCCCCTTAAGTCACCGCGATCTTAGAAACCCCATTCCGGGAGATCCGTACATCGGATTCCCGATCCGATCGCACCGTCGGTCTTCATTTTTCGAGCTCTTTGCCAGAAAAATACCCGCATCACGCACCGACCGACTTTTTAAACATTAAATAATTTTATTTCACTTGAGGGCTGTAATTAATTAACATGTGAGTCGCAAATACACGTAAAAGCCGAATCACTACAGCAAGTGTGCTAATTAATTAGCGTTGCGGCCTCTTGCCCGCAAGTGTGCTAATTTAATTAATGTTTCAAAACAATCAAAATAATATACTCAAAAACAATCTTCATTGTTTTGATTTTGATCGTTCTAGAAAACCCAATCAACATCGAAAAAGAGATTAGATCTAAAACAAACGATGAGGGTGGCTCTGATACCACTGTAAGAAAATATACGGATATGCGCAGCGGAAGATAGAAACGCAATTAAAATTTTTCTTAAACCAAGATCACCTCATGTTTTGTTTTAGATCGTAAAAAGGTAATCTAATTGATCTTATCAAGTAGGATTTAATTTTTACCTTGCGCGGGTTGAGATCACCGCGAAGCCGACGATCGTTGGTAAAAATTGTTCGTCCTTGATAGCCACACACGCACCCGGCCTCTACTTGCGTCCACACGGAATCACGCCCTTGATCGAAATAATCGATCGCCTTGATTCGCGATCCGATCACGAATTAACTCTTGCGTCGATGTAAGGAGGATGAATCAATCTTCTAATTGTGCTAGCAATCTTCCGAAGATCGAGAACGATGAATTAATTCACTACAAAAAATTTAAGTTTTAGAAGCGGTCGAAACCGCTGGGAAAAGTACCTAAAACTGTTGAAAATATTTTTCCCAACACTTCTAAAACTGTCGGGAAAAATTCTGTAACCGCTGTTAGATCTCCGTCGCTAAAGATCTTTGCCGACATTTTATACGACCGTTGGAGAAGATGATAATTTTAGTAACGATTCTCCGACCGTTACTAAATTTAGTAAAAAGCGCTAGTATAAATTAATAAATTTATACCAACAGTTTTATAATTGTTATAAATCCAATCTAAAATACAAACACATACAATTAAAAACAAACTAAACAAGATTTTAAGACTTTTTAAATTCAGATATAAAAACAAATTAATCATTCAAATAAATTTAAATTTGATTACATCCGACAATTGTCAAACAAGAGAAGTTAAATTATTTAGCCAAATAAGAATTTGCACAGTAAAAATATAATTTTCAATCAAAAATATTAATCCATTAGGACTACATTGGCGGAGGGCTCTTTTAGGACCAGCTGACTGCTTCCATCTGATCCCGCTTGACGCCACGATTTCGATGAATCCCTTGTGTATAGCTGCAACACAATGAGTGAGTGAATGTTAAAGGAATGGACCGGTAGATTGAAAGCTCGCAATAGAGATGATCCATGAGATCTCAAAGATGACATCCACAAAGCAGAAGTATATGATGAAGAGTTAGACATCAAAGAATTATGTTAAAACTGTTAATTATCGATCATGTTAATGGTTCTACCGATGCTACAGTAAGTTGGTTCATTCTCTGTTGTATCATTGTTGTAGTTGCTCTTGCTATAGCACAGTACTATATATGGTACAGTAGCTGAGACTTATTAGTTCTAACTTGTATTTTAGCTTAGTTCAGCTAGTTTTAAATTACTTAATTTACTATCTCTACTTTCTTAGTCAGAAGATGCCTAGTAGGATTGGACTTATTCGACTGTAAGCTTTCAGACACCATACAGTAGGCCAATTAAGAAGAACATGAGGCAAAAACGTCAAGATGCGAACAACCAGATTCAGTTTCTCTTACAACTAATCCACTTTAGTCTTCATGAAGACCACCTATTTCTACGCTACTTTTTCTATGCTATCTTCATAACTTCAAACTAACCAATAATACTCACTGGTGAACAAGGCTTGGTAATCTGGACAGCTCAGGTGGAATTTGCCCACTTAACGAATTGTTGTTCATGTGGCTGTTGAGAAAATTAAGAGGTACGTTTTATTAGAAGTAAATTCCTTCCAAGTTCCAACCAACGGATAGAACACATTCTTCTGGATTAAAATGCTATTAAACAATATTCTACTCACAAATGCTTTGTTGCGTTCAAGTACGCAAATGATTTTGGTACGGGCCCTGATATCCGGTTTTGATCAATCTGTATTCTATTTAAGTTAGGGAGGTAGCCAAGCTCTTCAGGTAAATGGCCAGATAATTGGTTGCCATTTAGAAAAGCCTGTAAAGAAAGAAAAGCATGTGATTCCACGTTTCAAAAACATTACAGAACGTATTACTGCTTGACATGATGGTTGAAAACATAAACCATAATGACTAAGGCAGACAATGCCATGAATTCCAAGATAATTAAAGCACTAGGATGAAGATGAACTTTTTTAATATCAGCAATTTAGTTTCTCTGAGCCCTGCGGTATGAAGATGGCTGTCATTCCTTTTTATTGATACAAATTTGTGCAGCATGAATATCATCAAAAAACAAAACTTGATGAGAAAAAAGAACCAGTCTCAATGTCAACTAGTCCTTTACTCAAACGCTGTGTTAAATACTTGTACAACAATTTGACTTACAAGAGCACCAATGAAGTAATATTGCCAATCTCCTTTGGAATGCTTCCATTTATGTTGTTCCACATAACATCCCTTCAAAATAAGAAGATTAAATCAATGCTGAAATCATCTGGATTCAATTCACAAAACAGATGGCAATATGATTAACAAGAAATAGAAAATGGTGTCATTGGCTAACATTATTCAATAATCAAAATCAAACATCTACGCTCACAATATTGTCATATTAGATAATTGGCCAAGCTCACGAGCCAAGGTTCCTGACAGATTCATCCTTAGAAGCTGCCTGCAGGGACAAAATTCATGGTAAGAGGATTAAAAGGAAAACGTAGTTAGACAAATATATAGTATATTAAATTTGTCGCTATCATTTGTTTAACATAACATAAATCTTTAAATAAAGAAAATTTCTAAGTCCCGACTTGTATTAAGCACCTATTTGGCCTAGTTTCTTGAACAATTCTACTCAAAAAGCAACCACCATATGTTTGGAATACAAAAGATCAAAAGCTTACAAGTCAAGAGGCAAGCTGAAATAGGTTTCTTGGCCTCAAAAATAGAATTTCCAATTGATAAATTTGGTTTTGGGCTTCAATGAGAAGCTGTTGAGAAGACTATAACTAAAATGGTTTTAGGGTTTCTTAGAGAGCTTAAGTCAAATAGCACTCCTTCATAAGCAGGATTAACAGAAACCCCTCATGGCCTCTATCCTTTTGACCAATATACTCTTGCGTTTTTTCATGATAAAAAGGCTAGAAAGATCTACAAACCGAAAAGCCAAGTAAATTGATGATAAAATATCAGTATTTGCAATCAACTATTGAATATGACCTACATGAAGAATTTTAACATATATCATGTAAAAATCAGTTTAAATTTCCATTTTAAAACATTCAAAATTTCCAATTGTGCGGGGATCAGATGGCATCTATTCTCTGCCATGCTCTTTTGGCTTTTACTTTTGCAAGTTGTGTGTAATCCATCAGGCACAAAGATTTGGCGCAAAACACGGGTTGTTTCTCCGCCAATGCCAAATATACCACAATTAAAAGTCCCTTTAAAAAGACTCATAATTTGCAAACTTTGCCAGTTTTCAGATGACAAAAGTATCGAAATGGCGGACAAATTCATACCGTTCCGATCGAAACACCACAATCGATGTTGGAAGAACCATCAAGTGGATCAAAGACAACACAGTATCTGCATTGTCACCTAAGCTGATCTCAAAGGCTTCTAAACTAGGGCAAGAGAATGCAACACAAGCTAGCAATGTAGCATCAACATCACTGCAAAAAAAAAAAAAAAAAAAAAAAAAAAAAAAAAAGATGGGTAAAATATATGCACAGTCCATCTAAGAATAAAATAAGGGACTAAGTCACAACTTAAAGAAATGCCCTAGGGTTTATACATGCATATACCTTCAAAGTCATCAATCAACTTAAAGAAATGCAGAAAATCCACATGAATATAAAAGCCTAAATTCAATCCCATGAGGAGTAGACTTTAGATTGTTAGCACTAACTATAGAAAATACAATTGTCAATCAAAAATCCGTTGATTAGAAGGTAAATTCCAAATGTCAGACATACGAGTGATCCCTCGCTTTCCACGTGTAGATGACCCACCTATTAGATTAACGAAAGAAATACAAAAACAACACCCACTATATATCAATTTGATATGCAAAAGAAAATTCATTAGTTGATTTAACACAGTTTTTAACATCAAGAGATAGTGAAAAAGTTGATAGAAAAAGTGTTTAGCTAGAATGGAAAACTAAAACTAATCTTCGTCAAAATATAATGTATGACTTTTTCAAAGTTTTAAATGATGCATTTAAACACTACATAAACCATATATAATACTATATATTAACAATCAATGATAAAGAAAGAATTAAAGATATACCAGTAATACAAATTTTCACTTGAGTAGAATCAACTTGGTTCACATCCTCATCTATTTCATGTGTTAGGGCATCTGGTAGGTGCAAAAGTGAGGATCCTTGAGTCTGTTTAGGGCACTGTGTCGGTATTTCTATATCATCCGCTACAGAGCATAACTTGAGCCGTTTCTTTGCCATTCCTGCATATAATATTATGCATATCATGATAATAGGATTACTTTGCCATTCCAAGCCATTAAACTTATTACCTATTCAAAAAAGGGAATGATACGCTGAATCTGTATTTTCTCTTCTCCTTTGTTGACTATGCACCCTTAACAGAGCTTAATGTCTTTTCATGAAATTTTCCCTTTCAAATCAAGATTTAAAAGCATTGTAGCCCCTAAACCCAAGATTTAAGTTGATTTTGTTGAGTTATTTAAGGATCCACAAGGATCTAAATAGGTACTATCAAACAACTAGAGGGGGGGTGAATAGGTGTAATACTTAAAAAACTCAATCTCAGTGCAAAATAAAAACCAATGCGGAAAATAAAAATAGCACACCGAGATATACGTGGAAACTCCAATCCAGGAGAAAAACCACGGGACCAACACGCAATAACAATCCACTAAGAAAAGAAGAATAACAAGGTGATTACCGACTCCACGGACTCAAACCCCTCCTTCAACTTCTTCGGACCTTGCGCTCACCGATTGGATGTCCACGCAATAACAATCCACTAAGAAAAGAAGAATAACAAGGTGATTACCGTCTCCACGGATTCAACCCCTCCTTCAACTTCTTCGGACCTTGCGCTCCACCGATTGCACGTCCACTGCACACGTTCGAATCCACGAACGCCACTCGAATCCACGAGCACACGTTTCGAATCCACGAAACGCCTTTAGCACACCGAATCCACGATGCCACGTCGAATCCACGACGCAAACTCAGCCGATAAGAATATAGGCTTCGATGGTGATCCTTTGCTTAGATTATCAATGAAGAACCATGGATGGAATCTCTAAGCAAAGATTAGATCAATTCGACAAAAGATATGTTCTTGAAAGAACCATCGAATTGACCTAAAAGAGGCTATAAAGAAGAACGATAAAAACCTAGCCTCTAGGGTTGCTCTCAAGTGTTTTATAAAATCATCGGTATAGCTCCCACGTTTTTGAGAAACCCTAAATGTCTATTTATAGTTTAGAAACCTTTGGAAAGAGATAAGAATCAAAAACATACCTTATCTGGAAATTTTCAGGACGGCGATCCGGATCGGGATTACTGCGATCCGGATCGTCGTAACAAGATTGACGATTCCAGAAATCCAAGGGTTCGGGATCCGGATCGCAAGGCCCGATCCGGATCGTTCATGAATTTCAGCAACATCCAATGTTCGGGATCCGGATCGGAATGGCCTAGGATCCGGATTGAAATTGCCAATGAACAATACCCTTCGGGATCCGGATTGGAAGATCTGATCCGGATCCTGAACATGTCCCATGTCCAGTTTTTGATTTTTATGCAATTAAAAATTCATCCAAGTGTTTCTACACTATAAGAAAGTATTCGGATCACCAAAATTATTTAGTTAAACATACCTGATCCTTTTGAATACTTTCTTCTTGAGATTGATGTAACTGATCCACAATTCTTCATCTTCAATCTTCAAGACTCAAGACACTGAGTGTCAACTTGAGCTCTTGTTGAATCTTCTCTAAGTCTTTGATTGCTGATTGACAATTTGATCCCTTTAAGACTCCGACTCAACTCACTGACTTGACTCACGAAATATGCCAACACCAAAAAGCCGTAACAATCTCCCCCTTTGGCAATTTCGTGACAAAACCCAAAAATACATAAAAACGCTCAAGTCACTCATCTTAAACCAAAAAATCGAAATTCAATGTCATCACCAAAACATTGATTTTCTTTGCGTGAAAGATCCAATAAATACAAAATTACATTTGAACCAAACAGTCCTAGAACATACTCTATGACTTAGGACTTGGAGTCTTAAAGTGATGTAATTCCTGCAAAACAAAACTCCAAACAAAATCAAACGTTAGTCGTTAGAAATTAAAATCCTACATTTGATTCGTCTTCCTTTTGGTTCTTTTGTTTTTCGGCTCTTTCAATTTTTTCTTTGTCTCCCCCTATCTTGAGCATCTCTAACATGTTCTCCATGTTCTCCATGTTCTTGAGCATCTATGTTCTCCCCCTTTGTGATACGATCATTTTTCGTTCTCCCCCATTTTTCTATTTTCGTTTGTCCTCTCTTGATGATCTCATCTCCGTCATTTCTCTTCTCCCCCTTTTTGTCACAAATTGTCAAACAGTGAACATACTAGACAAAAGGAAATCACTAACAACATTAGTTCATAGAGAAAGAGAGATAAAAGCTCAGTTCCGGTATATAACAAAAATGCAGATTGCGTACCGGTACCAGAAAGCAAAAATCAAATAATTCCTTGAAACAAATCCAGATTTTAGAATCTTTTCAAATACCGATTTGTATTCCATCAAGAAATCAATTTAAGTGCTTTAACCAATGAATTAACAAGATGTCATTCAATCCAATTAATTTCACAAAATTAAAAAGATTTACTCCTAAATCATGAAAAACAAAGACAAAACATTATAAACAGTTTTTCATGTTATATTCATCAAACACAAGTCATCAAAAATAATCTTGAGATCCAAACTCTATCAAGATGTAACGAATTTACAAAGATGACTTACGGAGATTTCCAAATGACATCAATCTTGAATTCTACCCTTTCATCAGAATAATTTAGAAAAATTCCATAATAACCAGAAAAAGTATGTAAGCACTTTAGCGCATCAACTTTAAACAAAAGTCATCGTTTCATGCAACAAGAAATAGATTATACCAAATCTATCAAAAATACTCAAAAATGAAACGAAAATTTATGAAAATTAAAACCCTTAAAGTTGAACAACTTCAATCACATCTAACATGATCTTATGCGTAATGCCTTTATCAAATCATCAATTTGGTAAAGAAAATGAAATACCAAGATCAATAGATGTTTGAAATCCCAGATAAGTTAGATAATATATCTAGACAATCTGTTGAAGAGAGTGGCTCTTTGAGCATCTTTCGTTAAAAATCCACCTTATACCAACCTTGAAATTTGACAGAGTCAAGTATTTCAACATGCATTTTATTTAATCAAAAATTGAAAAACCATGCTTGGTATACATGTGGTAGCTGCACACAGTACTCGGACGACCGAGGTGGTAGCTCTTTCCTCCATGTGGTGGTAGTTTTCACACTCCTCATTGGGATGTAACTCTTTCCACATCTTTTGAGCATTTTACTTTTCTTTGACTCCCCCTCAATTGGCTATCAATTATTTAATATATAAGGTATTCAACCAAAAATTGATCCCGCATTCATACTCGACTAAATAGTCAAATAAGATAATGACTATACCAAGAGATCATTGAGAGAGAAATTGACTTTGATCACTTAAAAGATGAATTAATTAACATAAATGATCATTGCAACATCGAAATATTATGATGTCAAAAGCATAATAGATTTCTAAATGCGTGAAAAGATGCAATTTAAAGTCAATATGACCAATGCTCAACAAAGTGTTTTGTTCTTGAGTGCAACACAGAATTTTTAGGAATGTTTATAGCACTTGTGTTGTCACAAAGACTTCACACAACCTAGATAGATTAAGCATCTAAAGATCACACATGATTTCTAAAATTTGATGCTTATAACTATCAAAAACTCCTATAATGAAGTATCTTCAAGATTATGATTATGGAGTAAAGTTGATAATCCATATAAAATTAAATTGGAGTGAATGAACGTGAAGCCCTTTTTTATTCAATGCACTTGTTCGTTAAAACCCTTTTGTTCAAAAACAAAGTATAAAAACAAAGAGCATTGAAAAACATGTAATGCAAAGATTAAAAAAATATGAAGGGAAAACCAATCAAAGCATTACATACAGTCATAAGCTATTTAGAACTTAAGACAAGGAAAGATATCACCTTTCCGAATCCAAAATCGCTGGATTTTGGGTTGTCTTGATTCGTTGTGGCCGGGGGTTGTCCGCTTTGACTGTTGATCCACCTTAGGTCTTTGCCTCGCAATGATCCACTTGTATGATTGATGTTGTGGCTCGGACCTTTGGTGGGTTGAGTGAACTTCTTTGACTTGATGTGTCTTTTGATTCCGTTGAGTTCGCTCCGTAGATGAAGTTGCCGAAGAATTCTTCTTTCTCTTTTTCGGGCAATTCTTCACCAAATGTCCTTCAAGTCCACATAGGTGACAAGTTCTTCCTTTCAATTTGATTGTGGAACTTGAAGCCTTCACAGTTTGGTTCTTTTTAAATCCCAAACCAACCTTGCTTGTTTGACCTAATCCGGACATACTTTCTAGTTTCTTGGAACCGGTTGAAAGCCTTTGTATGTCGGATTTGAGTTCATGAACTTGCTTGGTCAAAGCTTGGTTGGTGACATGAATTTCTTCAAACTGTTTTTCAAGAAAACCAATCTTGTCCATATGGGAATTAACGATCGTTTCCGATTGGTTTATCTTTTCTTGGAGGATTTTATTATTATCCAATAAAAGCTCTCGTTCCTCCTCGAGATCATGAAGTTTGATCTTTAAAGCATGATTCTCGTCTTGAACCTCAAGTCGTTGCTTCCTCAACTTCTTGATATGCTTGGCCATCTTCTTTGATTCCGCAAGAAGTTGTTGGTATGCCTCAACGAGTTCTTCTTCGTCCGACTCCCCCTCACTTGATGACTCTCCGCCGGATGTTGATGTTTCATGCAAAATCAAAGGAGTAGAGTCAGTGACTAAAGATGATAAACAAAATTAGAAGAGGGAATTTGAGAGGCATGAAAAGCAACAACTTTTTCCTCTTTACTTGAGGTCGATTCATTCGAACTAGAATCGTCCCAAGTTTTCGCTTGCAAAGCCTTCTTTTTATATGATTTCTTAGAAGGACAATCCGTTGAAATATGGCCGTAGCCTTTGCATCGATAGCATCGGATTTCCCCTTCGAAATCATCTTTTTCTTTTTCTTTAGAAGGTTTTGCAACGCCTTTGAGTTTAGAGGATTTAGAACCCGATGATCCTTTAGATGATTTCGTGGATGAAGATCCATCGGTTCGATTCTTCCAAAATTTCCGACGAAATTTCTTTGTGATCCGCGCCAGTTGTTCTTCAAAATCGGCTAAAGAGATTTCATCGTCGGAACTTGATTCGCTATCTTCTTCCTTTGTTGATTTGAATGCAATACCTGTAAGCTTAGAAGAAGACTTGGAAGAAACTTGATTAGTAGGAAAAGTCATCTCATAAGTTTGCAAAGCACCTACTAATTCCTCTACACTCATCTCATCCGGATGACTAACGGTTTCAATGGCGGTAACCTTTGCCCTAAACCGTTCCGGAAGAGTCCGAAGTATCTTTCTTACAATTTTCGACTCCGGGATCTTTTCTCCTAAATTAGCACATGTATTAATTACATCTTGAAGTCTAGTGTAATAATCTGTAAACAATTCATGCTCTTCCATATGAATAGAGTCAAATTGACTTGTAAGCATCTGGAGCTTTTGAATTTTTACAAGATTAGTACCCTCATGTGTAATTTTGAGAATATCCCAAATTTCCTTCGCGGTTTCACACGCAGAAATTCGCGTGAACTCAGTCGAGGAAAGAGAATTAAATAAAGCGTTCATACCTTTCCCATTGTAAGAAGATCTTTCGATTTCCTCTTTGGACCATCTAGAGCGAGGTTTTGGGGTAGTAGAATTTCCTACTTCCTCAACAGGATGCACCCAACCGTATTCCACGGTTTGCCATACCCGCTCATCAATTGAGATGAGAAAAGCTCTCATCCGCACTTTCCAATATGCATAATTGGTCCCATCAAAAAGAGGAGGTCTAAAAATATTACCACTTTCACCCAACATGATAGATAAACCTAAAACCCGCTCTGATACCAATTGTTGAGTTATTTAGGATCCACAAGGATCTAAATAGGTACTATCAAACACCTAGAGGGGGGTGAATAGGTGTAATATTAAAAAACTCAATCTCAGTGCAAAATAAAAACCAATGCGGAAAATAAAAATAGCACACCGAGATTTACGTGGAAACTCCAATCCAGGAGAAAAACCACGGGACCAACACGCAATAACAATCCACTAAGAAAAGAAGAATAACAAGGTGATTACCGACTCCACGGACTCAACCCCTCCTTCAACTTCTTCGGACCTTGCGCTCACCGATTGGATGTCCACGCAATAACAATCCACTAAGAATAGAAGAATAACAAGGTGATTACCGTCTCCACGGATTCAACCCCTCCTTCAACTTCTTCGGACCTTGCGCTCCACCGATTGCACGTCCACTGCACACGTTCGAATCCACGAACGCCACTCGAATCCACGAGCACACGTTTCGAATCCACGAAACGCCTTTAGCACACCGAATCCACGATGCCACGTCGAATCCACGACGCAAACTCAGCCGATAAGAATATAGGCTTCGATGGTGATCCTTTGCTTAGATTATCAATGAAGAACCATGGATGGAATCTCTAAGCAAAGATTAGATCAATTCGACAAAAGATATGTTCTTGAAAGAACCATCGAATTGACCTAAAAGAGGCTATAAAGAAGAACGATAAAAACCTAGCCTCTAGGGTTGCTCTCAAGTGTTTTATAAAATCATCGGTATAGCTCCCACGTTTTTGAGAAACCCTAAATGTCTATTTATAGTTTAGAAACCTTTGGAAAGAGATAAGAATCAAAAACATACCTTATCTGGAAATTTTCAGGACGGCGATCCGGATCGGGATTACTGCGATCCGGATCGTCGTAACAAGATTGACGATTCCAGAAATCCAAGGGTTCGGGATCCGGATCGCAAGGCCCGATCCGGATCGTTCATGAATTTCAGCAACATCCAATGTTCGGGATCCGGATCGGAATGGCCTAGGATCCGGATTGAAATTGCCAATGAACAAGTACCCTTCGGGATCCGGATTGCAAGATCTGATCCGGATCCTGAACATGTCCCATGTCCAGTTTTTGATTTTTATGCAATTAAAAATTCATCCAAGTGTTTCTACACTATAAGAAAGTATTCGGATCACCAAAATTATTTAGTTAAACATACCTGATCCTTTTGAATACTTTCTTCTTGAGATTGATGTAACTGATCCATAATTCTTCATCTTCAATCTTCAAGACTCAAGACATTGAGTGTCAACTTGAGCTCTTGTTGAATCTTCTCTAAGTCTTTGATTGCTGATTGACAATTTGATCCCTTTAAGACTCCGACTCAACTCACTGACTTGACTCACGAAATATGCCAACACCAAAAAGCCGTAACAGATTTACTCTATGGCTAGTTCAATTTTGGTCATTGAATCCATAATTGAGAACTTGATGATAAGAGACTACATCCATGTTTATAATCCTGCTACGTAACCTATATAAGAGACAACAAGCTTCCTCCAACAACTGGATCCTGACAGAAAATATTTTCAATTAAAATAACATTTTTTTAACAAAGTGAATCCCCTCTAACAAAATGAAAGAAAATATGAAGCTGCAGTTGTTTAATCTTATTTCGAGTAACATAAGTACGTCGAGAAAGAACCATGTACATAAACAAATAGAAATCAAAAGGAATCATGGCATAGAATAGTAGCTCGTCAAAAATGAAAAATATAGTTACATGGATAGTAAGCAAATTATGCTGCAACTACCTACTTAGGTAAAGCTTATAAATTAGTCACAAACAGCATAAATTAGTACAACCCCTCAATTGCTAAAAAAGCTAGAAGCAAATATGAATACTCTGCATCGATCGAGGAAGAAGAGGAACTCACCTGCGAGGAGATCGGCGGCGAGGAGCTCACCGGTGAGGATAACAACAGTGACAAGATCGCCGGTGAGGATAACGACAGTGACAAGCTCGCCGGCGAGGAGATCGGCGGCGAGTAGCTCACCGGCGAGAAGAACGACAATGACAAGCTCGGAGGCGAAGAGATCGATGGCGAGAGGCTCACCGGCGAGGAGATCGGCGTCAAGGGGCTCACCGCAAAGAGTTCGATCGGAGGAAGAGTAGCCGAAGGGATCGAAGTGGTGATTGTTGCGCGCGAAATTGGGGATCGGAGTGGGGGCGATTAGATCAGAGAAGGGAGGGAGAAATAGAAATGGATCTCTCTCTCTCTCTCTCTCTCTCTCTCTCTATTTCAAAAGGGAGATGGAGAAGTGGATTTTGAGCGAAAGCAAGTCTGAGGAGTTTTTTGAGAAATTTTTTTTTTTCTAAATAATAATTTTGGTTAAATTTTATATTTAAAATTTTAAATTTTAAAAGTTAAATTTTTTATTTTAATTTTAACTTTTAATTTTTAAATTATAAATTATAAATTTTTAAATTTTTAAAATTTTAAATTTTTTAATTCTAAATTTTAAGTTTTAAAAGTTAAATATTCAAATTTTAAATTTAAATTTTAAATTTTAAATTAAAATTAAATTAAAATTAAAATTTAATTTTAATTTTAAATTTAAATTTTAAAATTTTAAATCTTAAATTTTTTTGTGACGATTTTGAATTTTAAAATTTTAGTTTGAATAATTAGTTATAATAAATTAATTATAATAATTAGTCCAAAAAATAATTAGTTATAATAAATTAGTTAAAATAATTAGTTATAATAATTAGTTAAACCCCTTTTTTTTTGGACTTACTTTAATGTTTTGTAGTTATAATAAATTAGTCCAAAAAATTAAGTAAGACAATTAGTTATAATAATTATAACTAAAATTAGTTATAATTAAAATATATTTTTGCCGGCGCTTTCTTTAAGTGCTACTAAATTAATTATCACCACAAATCAATTTTTTAAGTCTTACTAAATTAATTGTCGTCACAAATCATAGTATCTTTTTGTTTAGAATATATGAAGAATATAAAATTGTACTTTAATTTTTGAAAGATTAGATGGAAAAAATTTAATTTAATTTTAATTTTTTAATTTTAATTTTTATTATATTTAGATTTAACAATATAGTTAGCTAATTTTGATAAAAAAAAAAATTCAAAATTTTTATTTCTTGAGTTAAAATTATATTATTTTATTTAGAAAATATGAAGAATATAAAATTTTATTTTATTTTTTAAAAATTTGGATTGAAAAAAAATATAATTTAATTTGAACTAAATTATTTACCGATGGTTTATAACTGTTATAATAATTTTATTAAAACCGCTGCTAAAATATATTTTTACCAGCGTTTTAAAATTGTTAGAATAATTCATTGAAATCGCTGCTAAAATATACTTTTAACAGCACTTGTATTAAGTGTTACTAAAATAACCGTCGCTACAAATCAATTTTCTTGTAGTGATATTGTGGAGGACTTGAGGAAGAGGATAGGCGGCTAGGGTTTTCTTTTTCTCCTTTTTTTTTTTTTTTTTCTCTCACTCAAATATGTCACATATGACATATATTTATATTGAGAAAACCCTAACCCTAATACTAATCCTAATCGAATCCTAATCTGATTGGATTATCCATTATCCTTAAGTTAGTTTCAATATGAATCGAATCCGAATCCTAATTTGATTCGTGTGTAACATTTACACATAAGTCCTCAAAATATTTACTAACGATTAGTAAATACACCATGCAACTTTTGCACTTAAATACATCTAATTTACAATAATTGCAAATTAGTCCTTTTACTAATAAATTAGTAAACTTTAGTATTGTGATTATAATTAATCTATTCTATAAACTTCTTTATCATCTCCTTAATATCGATCATGCGCGATTCCTTATATGTGTGACCTAATAGGTTCAATTCTGTCTGGTAGTGAGATATGATGCGATCCCCATCGACATCATCATCGAAACTCCTTTTGATGGATCAAACACTTTTGATTCTTCCATCGTATAATAATTATTCGCCTATAATTATTCTTATTGGTTCCCACAATCCACCAGTGATGCCTAGCAGCATATAGTGGCAATCCAGTCAGAAGTGAATATTGGACTGAACCTCAAGGTGCAGTTACCGTACAATACAATCCTTCTATCGCATAGTCCCAACTGAGTGGAGGTCATGGAATACTCGTCAAACCCCATCACCCGTTATATGACAATTGATAGGGCAGAAGCTCATATGGTTACTCTTGGAAACAACTTTCCATGAACTATATTACCCCGGCCGAGGATTTCTGAGCTTTGCCTTACAAATAGCATAGGACTAATTATCTCTCTACCGAGAGCGATAGATCCCCTGTAAACAAACACCCATTCCTAATATGAACCGACTGCAGCCAACATATACTACTAAGACCCGTGACTCGGATCAGAGTTTATTGCATAATCAAACTACAGTAGCCTCATATTGAATGGCCGTGGTGTCGCAAGTCTAAGGATCAGTTGTACTACTGCAACATCGAATCAGTTACTGACGAATAAGTAGACATCCATGTAACTATTCGTAATTGGTCACGCTCAGTGCCCTTGTTCTCTAACAACCACCTGCACGTTCGCTCCAGTGTCCCCACACTGATGACTTGAGACTCGTCATCCTTAAAGAGAGCGGCACATACATCAATCTTACCGGATCAATCATCGTCCCCATGATGATCCTCCGATTGAGAGCATTTATGACTTAATGAACAATAATATGTTGTCACGCCCCGGGTGTAAACCAGAACCCGGGCTCGTCTACAGATCCGCCGTATACACGGAATTTTCCGTGTATACGAAGCGCTGGTAACCTGCTCAAATATAAAAGATATAATAAAAGAGCATAAACAGAGCTAAACTAGAACTAATACATCTCAGATAAAGCTGAAAAGTAAAGTGCAGAAATAAACTCTCAATAATACATATGTCTCTCCCAGCTCACTAATCAAATACAACCAGCCGGTCGCAGCCGGACCCAAAATGAAATGAAAAGTAGAGTATCTGAGAGTATCTGGGGTACATCTAGTAACAGAACTGGTGCCTGGGTAGACCGCTATCTAATCCGCGATCCACTCACCTCGGTCCGCTGAGGAGGGTCCCGCAACTCCCGCAGACGACTCTGCAAAACAAAGGGGAAAGAGAGAAAGAAAAGCAGTGGGGAGTGAGAACTACTATAGAACAGTAGCCTCCTCCTAGTGGGTAAACCTCAACTCAAATGTGCCCACCAGGACTATAAGAGGCGGAAGAATGAACAAAGGTGGTAAGCTGTAACAAAACTGCTGATGATGAATAAAGCTACCACTACATGCCTCTAATGAGCTAACAGATAGTATAGCTATATGTATGCATCAGAAGGTAAATGCCTGCCTGCCTAGACCCAATCGATACACCAGTAAGCACTGGTACTGCCTGCTCTGCCTGCCTGCCTGCCAAATCGGGTATGCTGGCCACACATAACACCGATAGGGGATGAGAGTCCCGAGGACTCGAAGCCTGTAAAACGCACACTCCGGAGTGGCACTCGAGGGGAGCGACCCACACGAGTATAGTGCCTGGGTAACAAGTACCAAATCAGCAGGACTGGATCATGACTCTGATCAAGGTGGAAAACCCATCCACTAAAAGAAATCCAAATCCTCTATCCCAATCTGATGCAATAACCACTGTCCGGTCAACCGCCAAAGATCCGCGGTTGCCGCAATGCCCTGCCCTCACAGCCTGCCTGTCCCAAAACCCACAACTGTCTGACTACACTATCCCAGCCCCTGCTCGAACCCGAGCGCACTATCCCCCAAAGGTAGATAAAAGAAGAGAAAAGCATGGTTTCTCCTAAGTCAATTCCATCATGATAGTGTAGCAGAAAAAGGTGGCCTAACTAAATGTCCATACAAGCATGCAAAGTCCTTTATCATTATTAAACATGATTCAAGTACTCTAGTTCTCACAAGGTAGAGATATGCCGTTTAAATAACCTTCCATTTTACTAAGTTGCCCCAAAATAGTTCATGTGTATGTAAGAGGTCCCATCATGCATATACCACATATCCATTTTAACAAAGCTCTTCCCATGATTTTAAGCGACATATTAATTACCAGAATTAACCATTAATCAACACTTAGTCCTTTTGAAGTCACAACCTCTAGTTATAAGCCCAATTCCCAATCAACATGCCATTTTCACTTTTACCGGTTCATTTAGCAAGATAATAAAGAAGCAACTCAAATAGGCCTAGTGGGGACATCACAAGTAGGAGGTAAACAACGGTACCCACCTCGAGCGCTAAATCCAAGTCCCGGCGGCGAAGTCCGCGCTCGATCCTCAACCGTCCCCGAAATACTGCGCCAAAAGTCCCAAAGAACACACACAAATTTACTAATCAAGTTTAATCCAAATCTGTCCCCAAAATCAGATTTACTGTTCAGCCATTTTTACCTGCGAAACGTGCCCAATAAATTCCCAGAAAAATACTATCACGATCTACGCGACGAACCGGTCGAAACGAGTACCTGCACGTTTTCCCACGATTTTTCCGTGCTGAGAACGAAAATCGACAAGAGGGACACCCCAAAGCAAATCGATCACCAAAAACTGAATCTGAAGATACTGTAAAAAGGGAGTTCTCACCATCAGGGAAATTCCACGAAAATCCAAGAAAATTCCAGTAGACTCCTCGCGATGTGTAGATGCAAATCCCCTTTTGAATCGCCCTGTTTCGATGCTCGAGCGCGAAGTTATCGCCAAAACAAGATGGTGCTGTCCCAAAACTCCGCGACGGAAAAAGGGTCACAATGAAGCCACAGAAACACCAACAAAACCTCTGAATCTGAAGGAACTCACAAAATAGAAAATGAAGCCCTACCTGTAAGGAATCCAACGGCGCAAAAATCGCGAAAATAGGATGTCGGGGTGAGCCGGGGGAGCTTGAACACCGAAATGCGACGAATCTGGTTGCCGTAGAACGATCGTCGCGCCGCGCCGGAAAAATCTTCAACCTTGGGATCCGAGCCTTTAAAATTCTTGAGATTGCTACAGTAGGTGTAGGATTGAGAGAGGAAGAAATGTCTAAGAGGGAGCTCGGAGTGATTCCAAACAGAAAAGGAGGAAAATCCCCTTCAAAAGCCCTAAAGGAATTAAAAGGAGAAGAAAACAAGGCTTAATGGGTTTCGGGCCACTATTTGGGCCCGGATCCGCCAGGGCGGGTCGGACGGCCCCGTCCGACCGGGCGGAGCCAATCAAACGGCGACACGCGCCCCCACAGGGGATCGGCGCGCATCCCGCACAGCGTACAGCCGTGCGGGGCGCCCCATCGCCCGACGCGTGTCCCGACCAGCCGACCGGTCGCGCCTGCCCGCACAGTAGCCGCTGCCTCCCTCCTGCCCGCACAGTTGACCCACCAATGGGGAAGCGCCACGTGTCCACTCCCATTCTTCGGTGCACCCGGTGCACAAAATACTGTAGACCGCACCAATGAATGACTGCCACGTGTCCGCTCCCGGTGCACCGTAGACCATGAGCCATCCTGAAAACTCTGTAGACCAAATGCTGTGAGCCGACCAACCACCAGACGCCACGTGTCCACCTCGGTCCACCATACACCAGCCCTGCCCGCTCCGTGGTCTCGGTCCACTGCGCCGACCAATAGAGGAATGCCACGTGTCCCCGCCTTGGTGCACGCTCGCCGCGTGGACCGGCCGCCTGCCCGCGCCCTCCGCCGCGCCTGCCCGCGCCCTCAGCGGCTGCCCGCGGCCGCGCGCCGCCTGCCCGAGCGCCCTCCGCCGTCCGCCGGCGCTGCCCGCCGCCGCCGCCGGCCGCCGGCGATCGCCGGAAGTACTGTTC
Organism: Tillandsia fasciculata; assembly: GCA_029168755.2. Taxonomy (NCBI): domain Eukaryota; kingdom Viridiplantae; phylum Streptophyta; class Magnoliopsida; order Poales; family Bromeliaceae; genus Tillandsia; species Tillandsia fasciculata. The sequence continues at coordinate 55,909 of JAQOTM010000220.1, read as the reverse complement.
CGGCGTGAACAGTACCCGAGCCCCAAAAAAATGCCGCAAATAGTCCGTTTGAAGCGTTTTCGCGCGCTGAATCCGAATTTGACGTCCGTTTCGCCAAATTCTCACTCTAAAAATTGCCGGATGCCCCCGGAAGAGTATTCTTGGTCCAAATTTCGCGCAGAGCCCAATCTCAATATCCGTTTCGCGCGGGAACACCTCTAAACATCCAATGGGGTCCCCTGATCACCCGCGTGATCCATTTTAAGCCCGAAGTCTAACACTTGTGTCCAATCGTGCCCCGAACACCTCCGGCACCCCGCGTAGGCCTCCAGTGGCCACCCCAAAGCACCGCAACAGCTCTGCGGAGATCCAGGTCATCACATCCTCCCCCACTAAAAGAAAGTTTCGTCCTCGAAACTAAAGTCATTCCTCAACACGGAATCCCAACCAACAGGGGGTAAATATCCAATCATCCACTACTCAAGCTCCCAAACTGGTGTCATGCCAAACAACTCCGATAGGAGAACAGCTAACAACTCACAACCAAAAAGGGTATCACCAAGTCCCGATGCCGCCGCAGGTCCCTCAAACACACCAGCAAACAAGCTACTCACCCACTACGAGACATCCGCCTCGCTCACAAGGTCAAACCCAAAGAAGCGCAGATACTCCCAAGCAACCCAGGTACACCAACACCTCCAGGCCTGGCTCTCACAAGAACCGTCCTCGCGGCATAATCAGCTGCCGCGAAAAAGAAACAACCGAGCCAGCCTAACCGTCCTAAGTACCAAACCAAGCCCCACAACTAGGTCAAGACCAACAGGCCTACAGGTAAAACCAAGGACTCAACTGCACTGGGCAGGACCCACAACACGTCCCTACGTGCTAAAGATCGGGAATACGACCTCCCGAACACCCGGTAACCGTCCTACCCTTAACCCAATGCAAGGAAGTACATGCACTCCTAACAAATGACTAGGATGCCCAAATGCAATACAATGCACAAACAATGCCGGTAAATACAGTAAAACCATACCTGCCCCCACAAAGTCGGCTGCTGCAAAATCCTCCACCTGAGTGGCGTAGACCGGACCGCCCTGATCCGGCGACTGCTGATCCGCAGGGTAAAAAGGTGGTGACCCGCTCGCTGGAGCATAAGGCCACTGAGTCGACCACTGCTGCTGGGGCGAAAGAGGAGCCGATGCAGATGAGGGTGCCGCTGAAGTCGAAAGGGGGCACGTAGCTCGAATGTGGCCTGGCTGTCCGCACTTGTAACAACAACCCCATCTCTGATCACAAGTGTGCGACAAGTGAGGTCCTCCACAGAATATGCATCTGTCTCTATCGCGAAACCGTGGCCGCCCCGTCTGCTGCTGTCTCTGAGTCTGATGCTGCGACTCCTGCTGCTGTTGCGATGGCCACTGGGATCCGCTAGGCTCTCGCTGCTCCACACGCCCACGGCTAGGTGACTGAGGCCGTGGCGGTCTCCATGAACCAGTCTGTCCCTCATCCTCGGGTGCTGGTCGTTTCCTCACAGAACTCAGCACGACCATCCCGCCTCGCCTTGCCACCTCTGCGTCGCCTCCCTCCACCCAAAAGGCATGCTCGACGGCCTCCTGAAGAGTCTGGTGTCGCTGTGCATGCACAAGGATATAAAGCTCGCTGCGGAGGCCTGCCTCGAATAACTCGACCTGGTGTGGTCCATCCCGGGCGACATAGGGCACACAATTAAACAGTCGCATGAACTCCTGATGGTAATCCTGAACTGACCGGTCGCCCTGCTGAATGTTTTTCAGATCATCCTCCAGCTTCCTCTTCACGCTGGTCGAAAAATAGGTATCCACAATCATACGCCGAAACTCGGACCAGGGTAACTGTCGAGAAATCTGAAACTCCCGTGGCTCCACCCGATGCCACCAGAGGTCTGCATCTCCATCTAGGCAATGTACCGCCATGTAAACTCTGTACCTCGGGTCGATGAAGAAATCCCGAAAAATCTTCTCCATCGCTGCTAACCATGTCCCAACCTCCCACGGCTGCATATCCCGCCCCGAGAACCTGGGCGGCCCGCGCTTACAAAACTTAACCAGTTTATCCGCGAAGTCCTGCTCCTCCGCCGGGGTCAAAGGCTGGGCCACGCCCTGAGCCCCGCTACTCAAAGATGGCGCCGTCGGCACAAGTGGTTCCACAGGTGGTGCCGGGGTCTCTGACACTGTCGGAGGCGGCGCCCCTCTCCGCGCCAGTAGCTGCTCAATCCGCTGCTCCTGCCGGCGGCTGCTCTCCGCCAATTGGGCTACCAAGGCCCTCAGCTCAGCAATCTCAGAAGATCCAGCCTGTCCTCGCTCAACAGGGGGTGTAGGGGCACCCCGGGTAGGAATCCGACGTCGGGGAGGCATCTGCCACAAGAACCACAGATCAGTAACGAAACCACACTCGACCCAATCTAGCGAAAGTCAAAGGCATCCCCCTATTTTTGTAACTTTATGTTGTCTGCAGCCAACATAACTGTCCCACAAAAATAGGGTATGCCAATCCCTCTTCACTCACTGGAAGAGTCAAATAAACACATGACCAAATTGCCGACTTTCGCATAATGTCACGTCACTCACGTCCTGCCTTCCTAGGGTCTGCCAAAAGCCTAGGGTTTCCTAAGTCCCAACTGACCTATCCCTAAGCTCTGATACCAACTTAATCTGTCACGCCCCGGGTGTAAACCAGAACCCGGGCTCGTCTACAGATCCGCCGTATACACGGAATTTTCCGTGTATACGAAGCGCTGGTAACCTGCTCAAATATAAAAGATATAATAAAAGAGCATAAACAGAGCTAAACTAGAACTAATACATCTCAGATAAAGCTGAAAAGTAAAGTGCAGAAATAAACTCTCAATAATACATATGTCTCTCCCAGCTCACTAATCAAATACAACCAGCCGGTCGCAGCCGGACCCAAAAGAGATGAAAAGTAGAGTATCTGAGAGTATCTGGGGTACATCTAGTAACTGAACTGGTGCCTGGGTAGACCGCTATCTAATCCGCGATCCACTTACCTCGGTCCGCTGAGGAGGGTCCCGCAACTCCCGCAGACGACTCTGCAAAACAAAGGGGGAAGAGAGAAAGAAAAGCAGTGGGGAGTGAGAACTACTATAGAACAGTAGCCTCCTCCTAGTGGGTAAACCTCAACTCAAATGTGCCCACTAGGACTATAAGAGGCGGAAGAATGAACAAAGGTGGTAAGCTGTAACAAAACTGCTGATGATGAATAAAGCTACCACTACATGCCTCTAATGAGCTAACAGATAGTATAGCTATATGTATGCATCAGAAGGTAAATGCCTGCCTGCCTAGACCCAATCGATACACCAGTAAGCACTGGTACTGCCTGCTCTGCCTGCCTGCCTGCCAAATCGGGTATGCTGGCCACACATAACACCGATAGGGGATGAGAGTCCCGAGGACTCGAAGCCTGTAAAACGCACACTCCGGAGTGGCACTCGAGGGGAGCGACCCACACGAGTATAATGCCTGGGTAACAAGTACCAAATCAGCAGGACTGGATCATGACTCTGATCAAAGTGGAAAACCCATCCACTAAAAGAAATCCAAATCCTCTATCCCAATCTGATGCAATAACCACTGTCCGGTCAACCGCCAAAGATCCGCGGTTGCCGCAATGCCCTGCCCTCACAGCCTGCCTGTCCCAAAGCCCACAACTGTCTGACTACACTATCCCAGCCCCTGCTCGAACCCGAGCGCACTATCCCCCAAATGTAGATAAAAGAAGAGAAAAGCATGGTTTCTCCTAAGTCAATTCCAGCATGATAGTGTAGCAGAAAAAGGTGGCCTAACTAAATGTCCATACAAGCATGCAAAGTCCTTTATTTAAAAACATGGTTTAAGTATTATATCTTTCACAAATAGAGGTATGCCACTAATTAAACTTCCATTTACCAAGTTATCCCATAACCATTTATCATATGCATAAGAGGTCCCAAAGTATATGTAATATATCCATTTAGCAAAACTCTTCCCATGGGTTTAAGTGACATATTATTACAAGAATTAACCATTTAATACTTAGTCCTTTTAAGATGTACCCTAGCAATAAGTCCATTTCTCAATTAACATGCCATTTTCACTTTTACCGGTTCATTTAGCAATGTAATAGTGAAGCAACTCAAATAGGCCTAGTGGGGACATCACAAGTAGGAGGTTAAACAACGGTACCCACCTCGAGCGCTAAATCCAAGTCCCGACGGCGAAGTCCGCGCTCGATCCTCAAAATCCCCGCAACACTGCGCCAAAAGTCCCAAAGAACACACACAAATTACTAATCAAGTTTAATCCAAATCTGTCCCCAAAATCAGATTTACTGTTCAGCCATTTTTACCTGCGAAACGTGCCCAATAAATTCCCAGAAAAATACTATCACGATCTACGCGACGAACCGGTCGAAACGAGTACCTGCACGTTTTCCCACGATTTTTCTGTGCTGAGAACGAAAATCGACAAGAGGACACCCCAAACAAATCGATCACAAAAACTGAATCTGAAGATACTGTAAAAAGGGGTTCTCACCTTCAGGGAAATTCCACGAAAATCCAAGAAAATTCCAGTAGACTCCTCGCGATGTGTAGATGCAAATCCCCTTTTGAATCGCCCTGTTTCGATGCTCGAGCGCGAAGTTATCGCCAAAACAAGATGGTGCTGTCCCAAAACTCCGCGACGGAAAAAGGGTCACAATGAAGCCACAGAAACACCATCAAAACCTCTGAATCTGAAGAAACTCACAAAAGAGAAAATGAAGCCCTACCTGTTAGGAATCCGATGGCGCAAAAATCGCGAAAATAGGATGTCGGGGTGAGCCGGGGGAGCTTGAACACCGAAATGCGACGAATCTGGTGCCGTAGAACGATCGTCGCGCCGCGCCGGAAAAATCTTCAAACCTTGGGATCCGAGCCTTTAAAATTCTTGAGATTGCTACAGTAGGTGTAGGATTGAGAGAGGAAGAAATGTCTAAGAGGGAGCTCGGGCTAATTCCAAACAGAAAAGGAGGAAAATCACCTTCAAATGCCCTTAAAGAGCAAAAAGTGAAAACCCCCTTTGCGGATTCGGGCCATTATTCGGGCCCGGATCCGCCAGGGCGGGTCGGACGCGCCCCGTCCGACCGGGCGGCCCAATCAGAAGGCGACACGCGCCCCCACAGGGGATCGGCGCGCATCCCGCACAGCGTACAGCCGTGCGGGGCGCGCCATCGCCCGACGCGTGTCCCGACCAGCCGACCGGTCGTGCCTGCCCGCACAGTTGACCCACCAATGGGGAAGCGCCACGTGTCCACTCCCATTCTTTGGTGCACCCGGTGCACAAAATACTGTAGACCGCACCAATGAATGACTGCCACGTGTCCGCTCCCGGTGCACCGTAGACCATGAGCCATCCTGAAAACTCTGTAGACCAAATGCTGTGAGCCGACCAACCACCAGACGCCACGTGTCCACCTCGGTCCACCATACACCGCCCTGCCTGCTCCGTGGTCCCGGTCCACTGCACCGACCAATAGAGGAATGCCACGTGTCCCCGCCTTGGTGCACGCTCGCCGCGTGGACCGGCCGCCTGCCCGCGCCCTCCGCCGCGCCTGCCCGCGCCCTCAGCGGCTGCCCGCGGCCGCGCGCCGCCTGCCCGAGCGCCCTCCGCCGCCGCCGGCGCTGCCCGCCGCCGCCGCCGCCGCCGGCGATCGCCGGAAGTACTGTTCCGGCATGAACAGTACCCGAGCCCCAAAAATGCCGTAAATAGTCCGTTTGAAGCGTTTTCGCGCGCTGAATCCGAATTTGACGTCCGTTTCGCCAAATTCTCACTCTAAAAATTGCCGGATGCCCCCGGAAGAGTATTCTTGGTCCAAATTTCGCGCCGAGCCCAATCTCAATATCCGTTTCGCGCGGAAACACCTCTAAACATCCGACGGGGTCCCCCGATCACCCACGTGATCCATTTTAAGCCCGAAGTCTAACACTTGTGTCCAATCGTGCCCCGAACACCTCCAGCACCCCGCGTAGGCCTCCAGTGGCCACCCCAAAGCACCGCAACAGCTCTGCGGAGATCCAGGTCATCACAGTTTCCAACCCTATTCCCTCTCTGATACCACTTATTGGGTTATACTAATATGGATCTAAATAGGGGAAAAAACACCTAGAGGGGGGTGAATAGGTGTAAACAATAAACACTCAAAAAATCATTGCGCAATAAAACCCAATGCGGAAAAAAAATGAACACGCAAGATTTTTACGTGGAAAAACTCCAAACCGGAGTAAAAAACCACGGGACCGATAACACGGCGAAATCCACTAGAATTAACACACGTACAAGGTGATATAACGTACTCACAGACGACTCAACCTTTTACCATACGCTCCTAGTAGATCTTCTCTGCTCGCTCCACGACGCTTCTCGAATCCACGATCTGCGCCCAACGCTGAATCCACAGCGTCCAACGTCGAGTCCACGACGTCCGACCGAATCCACGGTCTTCACCCAGTAGCACGCTTCGAATCCACGAACGTACCTCGCTCCGAATCCACGAGAGCGGTTGCACCTTGAATCCACAAGGCCACGCGAGTCCACGCGCCGATTTGGGGTAAATCGTTGTTTTTGGGTGGTGATGATCCGCCGAATACTTAGATTAGAAATAGATCGGAAATACCATCTAAGTATTCATTGATTTGATTCTACTCAAAATCTGAGTATGGAAAACCTAGAATCAAATCAATCAATATAGATGAAGAAACATAGAATAAATCTATTGATTTCCTTTCTTCTCTATATGTGGATTTTTTCCTTTCGGCTATATTTTTCTATTAAGTCGGATGCCCTAAAAATGAATATAGGGTCTATTTATAGGTTAGAAACCATTGGAAGAAGATAAGGATCAAAAACAGCCTTTTCTGGAAATTTTACGGACGGCGATCCGGATTGGAATTGGGCGATCCGGATTGCAGTAGCAAGAAAGACGGTTTCCAGAAAAACACAGGGTTCGGGATCCGGATCGAAGTCCCCGATCCGGATCGTTCATACAGTTTCACCAAACATCAATGTTCGGGATCCGGATTGCAATCCTGATCCGGATCGTGCAAGTAAAAAGGTAAAACTAGTGTTCGGGATCCGGATCATGAGATGCTGCGATCCGGATTGAACCAGTGTATGAACGAACACCCTTCGGGATCCGGATTGCAAGGCCCGATCCGGATCCTGAACATGTCCCATGTCCAGTTTTTGATTGTTTATGCAATTAAACTTCTTCCAGGTGTTTCTACACTACAAGAAGTATTCG
>JAQOTM010000220.1:0-48507 GCA_029168755.2 Tillandsia fasciculata | reverse complement strand
CTGTTGGGTTATGTTAATATGGATCTAAATAGGGGAAAAAACACCTAGAGGGGGGTGAATAGGTGTAAACAATAAACACTCAAAAAATCATTGCGCAATAAAACCCAATGCGGAAAAATAAAAGAACACGCAAGATTTTTACGTGGAAAAACTCCAAACCGGAGTAAAAAACCACGGGACCGATAACACGGCGAAATCCACTAGAATTAACACACGTACAAGGTGATATAACGTACTCACAGACGACTCAACCTTTTACCATACGCTCCTAGTAGATCTTCTCCGCTCGCTCCACGACGCTTCTCGAATCCACGATCCGCGCCCAACGCTGAATCCACAGCGTCCAACGTCGAGTCCACGACGTCCGACCGAATCCACGGTCTTCACCCAATACACGCTTCGAATCCACGAACGTACCTTCCGCACCTTGAATCCACAAGGCCACGCGAGTCCACGCGCCGATTTGGGGTAAATCGTTGTTTGTTTGGGTGGTGATGATCCGCCGAATACTTAGATTAAAGATAGATCGGAAATACCATCTAAGTATTCATTGATTTGATTCTACTCAAAATGTGAGTATGGAAAACCTAGAATCAAATCAATCAATATAGATGAAGAAACATAGAATAAATCTATTGATTTCCTTTCTTCTCTATATGTGGATTTTTCTTTTCGGCTATTTTTTCTGTAACGCCCATGCCCTAGAAATGAATACAGGGCCTATTTATAGGTTAGAAACCATTGGAAGAAGATAGGATCAAAAACTGCCTTTTCTGGAAATTTTACCGACGGCGATCCGGATTGGAATTGACGATCCGGATTGCAGAAGCAAGAAGACGATTTCCAAAAAATGGTAGTTCGGGATCCGGATCGTAATCCGATCCGGATCGTTCATACAGTTTTACCAGAACATCAATGTTCGGGATCCGGATTGCAAGCCCTGATCCGGATCGAGGAAGCAAACAGGTAAAACTAGTGTTCGGGATCCGGATCAGAGGATGCTGCGATCCGGATTGAACCAGTGTATGAACAAACACCCTTCGGGATCCGGATTGCCGAGTCCGATCCGGATCCTGAACATGTCCCATGTCCAGTTTTTGATGTTTATGCAATTAAAAATTCTTCCAGGTGTTTCTACACTATAAGAAGTATTCGGATCATCAAAAATCTTTAGTTAAACGTACCTGATCCTTTTGAATTCTTCTTTCTTGAGATTGAGGTATATGATCCAAAGTTTCTTCATCTTCAATCTTCAAGACTTAATACATTCACGAAATACGCCAACTCAAATTCCGTAACAATCTCCCCCTTTGGCGGTTTCGTGACAAAACACAAATCCACAAAAGAAAATTCAAAAAGATATTTTTGTTGCTATCACCATACAACAAAAATTTACAAAAGAGATCCAGAAATTAAAACATGAGATAAACTCCTAAAACAGACTCTAGACTTAGACATCTGTAATCTCTCTGCACAAAGAAATCATTCTTGACAAAAGAAATCGTTAGATACCTCAAGAATTGAAACATACAAAACCAAATACAGAGATAGAGTTTATTCTCATCATGACATTTGAAGAATTCAGATATGTAAGAGAATCATAGTTAAAACCAACATATCTTCTAAGCATTCAAAAACCAAATGTCAAAGTATTAGTCCAACATCAACTTGTTAGTCATATTACATGCCCAAATAGTTAGTCGAATAGTTAGTATAGAGGCATGTCACAAATCACAAAGAAAAACCAAAGTTGAGTTGAAGACATACTTACCTTGATATTCACACAAATTCACATCATTGTCAACTGTTCATCATTGTTCAAAGTTCTCTCTAACTCTCTCCCCCTTTTTGTCACAAAACAAAGCCAAAACGTAGCAAGAGCTACAATATGTAAGGAGAGTAAAAAAAGTTCTATAATAAGAAAAATCTGAGAACTATGCTAAAGTTAGAACAAAAACTAAGTCCTAAAAATTCTGCACAAAAAGAAACGAAAAGAAAAACAGTCAAAAAAGTCAATCGTCAGAATCCGAGTCGTCAGAGCTCGTGCAACCCATTTTGTAGAACATCTTGTCATTCGCTTGTGCATAGAATTGACCTTTTTAGTGATGGTAATGTGAGCTGCTGCTGTGACGATTTCAAGCTCATTGCAAATTCTTTGCTGTTCCTTCAAGATCTGTTCTTGCTTGACAGATAGTTGTTGTTGCAACTTGAAGATCGAAGTTAATGATGCTTCATCATCCACGCCGATTTCTTGTTGAGACGGTGAGGCCGAGGTGCCGACACAAGATCTCTTTCCAATAACATGAGGTAATTTGTGAAGTGACTTCACAATTGTTGATTCATCTATCATCCCCAACTGTGCTGATATGATGTTGAGCTTACATCAATGTCAACTTTCGTAAGATCCTCATGATGATAGAGGAAACGGAAGTCGCTCAGAAGATGAGGATGCACAATGTATCTTGACATTCTGTTCCAAATTATATAGGGAATATTCATGTTCAATCCAATAGCCTCAGAGGGATGACCTATGAGATATAGGAATAGCAGCCGCTCCCATCTCACAACCTTGGTTTGCATGTTGGGCAGAATGTTATAACACGTTATGAAGTTTAAAAATCGGTACTCCAGTCGTAGATGTTTGGATCTGACACTTTTGCCATCAACAATTTAGTTCCTTCCAAACAGATCTTGTCGATCACAGTTTGCCACAATGCATTTGTCAAACTTTTTCCTTTCAAAAAGTTAAGCCCCGATGTGCTAGATTCCATTCCAAGGACTTCACCAATTAACTGCGGTGTGATTTTAATCTTCATTCCTTGGATGTTTGTATAGAAATGCATAGACTCTTTTCATCTTCTTGAAGATGTCTCGCATTCGTGTAAAAGGTTCTCACACGATACAAACAATATCCTAGAAGTTCAGGGAATCGGCAGACTTGAATAAGAGAAGCTTGCTCAATTAAGGTTCCAAATTCTGTGAATGATTGCGAAGGGCTTCATGTTGACATGACGTTCTCCGATGCATTCACGTCGTTCAAAAGCTCTAAGACGGTCAGTATTACGACCACCTCTTCAACACGTGGCGGAGAGTCAGGAGCTATTGGCGTGTCAACATTAGTGTCTCGTCTTAGTCCAAAACGTCGAGCAAGTCGCTTCCGTTTCACAGAGATAGTTGGAGCAGACATAGGAGCTTTCCCAGTGTCCAAGGGTGCTTTTCCTTTTTGTTTAGATTTAGTAGGCAATACCTCATCATCATCATCATCTGTTAACATATCCCAGTGTATTTCATCATTGTTTTCGTCAAGTTCAGTGTCACTTATAACATCAACTTCACCCTTTCGTTGGAGTTTCTTGGCTCTTTTCAGTTTGTTGGTTGCTCGAGTATGTACCATCGTAACCAGTAACAGGATTAACCAGGAGAGTGCCATTGATCTAGTGCTTTGAGTTTTGAGAAAGTGTCCTGTGAAGACCAACTCAAGAACACATGAAAAATCGTCAATTTTGAAAAATTTGAAAAATTGTACCTAGACAATCATAATCATGTAGAGAAGCTAAGAATCAAATTAGTTTTGCAAAAAGAATTTTAAAAATAGATCAATCCATGATTTTCAAAAATTCCTCTTTTATGCCCTAAAACCGAATTTTTAGAAATCGAAGCCTAAAAACTCGTTAATCAGGTAAAAACCCAGCATAAAAGCAAAACTAATTGACCCAGAGTTCTTATTTCAAAAGAAATTTGATCAAAAACCATTCACAAACGAAAAAGATCCAATTTTCAACTCACGTTTGATGAAAAACCATAAAAACTGTGAAAAACCGAGATTTGATCAATAAAACTTACTTGGATCCGAAGAACTTTGAGTTTGGAAGCTCCAAGATGCAAGAAATCTAGAGAGAGAAACTCTAGAAGCTTGAAAACAAAAGATTAGGGTAAAAGAAATCAAATCCTCTTTGTTCTTATAAAAACCCTAGCCGTGATCCGGATCGGATCGAGATTGTGATCCGGATCGGCTACCCGCAGGAAGAATCCTGCGTTCGGGATCCGGATCACTTACCCCGATCCGGATCGGCTTCCACTTTTTCTTCAGAAAAATTCAGAAAAATTCCATAAAATCCAGAAAAAGTATGTAAGCACTTTACCATGTCAACTTTAAACAAAAGACATCGTTTCATACAACAAGAAATAGATTATGCAAAATCTATCAAAAATACCCAAAAATGAAACGAAAATTTACGAAAGTTAAAACACTTAAAGTTGAACAACTTCAATTACATCTATCCTGATCTTATGTGTAATGCCTTTATCAAATCATCAATTTTGGTAAAGAAAATGAAATACCAAGATCAATAGATGTTTGAAATCCCAGATAAGTTAGATAATATATCTAGACAATCTGTTGAAGGAGTGGCTCTTTGAGCATCTTTTCAAAAATCCCACCTTATACCAACCATGAAATATGACTGAGTCAAGTATTTCAATATGCATTTTTTTCAACAAAAATTTGCTTTGCATTCATGGAGATCTTTTTTTTTCTTTCATTTCCTCCATGTGGTGGTAGTTTTCACACTCCTCATTGGGATGTAACTCTTTCCACATCTTTTGAGCATTTTACATTTCATTGACTCCCCCTCAATTGGCTATCAATTATTTAATATATAAGGTATTCAACCAAACCATTGATCTCGAATTCATACTCGACTAAGCAATCAAATATGATAATGACTATACCAAGAGATCATTGAGAGAGAAATTGACTTTGATCACTTAAAAGATGGTTTAATTAACGTAAATGATCATTGCAACATTGAAATATTATGATATCAAAAGCATAATAAATTTCTAAATGCATAAAAGGATGCAATTAAAGTCAATTATGATTTATGCTCAATTAATGTCCTATGTACAAAACATAGATAAAGAACAAAACAAAAACAAAAACAAAACCTAACCTAAGCAAAGGTTTCAAAAGAGTTTATTTCAAGGAAAGCATGCCAATTGCTTTACGCAAGTGAATAAAACGTTTTTGATCCAAAGGTTTTGTTAAGATATCAGCTAATTGATCCTCAGTTGAAATATATGACAGTTGAAGAATGTTTGATTCAACTAGCTCTCTAAGAAAATGATATCTAAGTTCAATATGTTTTGTTCTAGAGTGCAACACAGGGTTTTTAGAAATGTTAATAGCACTAGTGTTGTCACATAAAATGGTTACCGAAGATGCTGAAATCCGGAAATCGCTCAACACGCTTTTCATCCAAATCAATTGGGTTGAACAACTTCCTGCAGAAATGTACTCCGCTTCGGCAGTCGAGAGTGCTATGCAGTTCTGCTTTTTACTGTGCCATGCAACAAGGCAATGGCCAAGATAGAAGCATGCACCACTCGTGCTTTTCCGATCATCCACCGATCCAGCCCAATCGGCATCTGAGTATCCAACAATATCCAAAGTCGTTCCCATAGGATACCAAATTCCGAAATTGATTGTACCTTTGATATATCGGATGATCCGTTTCACCGCTTTCAGGTGAACCTCCTTCGGTGCTGATTGATATCTCGCACAAATCCCAACACTGAAGGATATATCCGGGCGACTAGCCGTGAGATATAGTAGACTTCCAATCATACTGCGATACAGTTTCTCGTCTACATTCTCACTATGTGATTCACTTCCAAGTCCCTTATGGCTAGTTCCCATTGGAGTCGGAAAATCCTTAGAATTTTCAAGATCAAACTTTTTGACCAACTCCAGTGCATACTTGGATTGACACAAGTGAATTCCTTCATCGTTTTGTTTAACTTGTAATCCAAGAAAATAAGTCAATTCGCCCATCATGGACATCTCAAATTCGCTTTCCATGGTCTCCGCGAATTTAGAAGCATCATTATCTCTTGTTGCTCCAAAAACAATGTCATCGACATAGATTTGAGCAACTATGAAATTGTTTTGATAATGCTTCACAAAGAGAGTCCTGTCAGCTCCCCCTCGAGTGTAGCCCTTTTCCAAAAGGTGCTTTGTCAACCTTTCGTACCATGCTCGCGGTGCTTGTTTCAGACCGTAAAGAGCCTTTTTCAGACGAAAAACATGGTTAGGTAGTTTATGATCCACAAAACCTTTCGGTTGAGCCACATAAACTTCCTCATTTAAAAACCCATTTAAAAACGCTCTTAACGTCCATTTGAAATAATTTGATTTTAAAATGACAAGCAATCGCAAACAATATACGAATGGACTCGAGTCTAGCTACAGGGGCGAAAGTTTCATCAAAGTCTATACCTTCTACTTGAGAGTAGCCTTGAGCAACTAACCTTGCTTTGTTCCTGATGATAGTACCTTCTTCATTTTTCTTGTTCTTGAAGATCCATTTGGTACCTATCACATTGTGTTGCTTCGGAGGCTTCGTCAATTCCCAGACTTTGTTTCGCTCGAATTGATGGAGCTCTTCCTGCATTGCTTTAATCCAGTAGTCATCTTGGAGAGCTTCATCAACATTCCTTGGTTCGATTTGAGATACATAGCATGCAAATCCGCAAACCAATTGTCTCCGTGTTCTAACTCCTTCTTGTGGATCTCCAATGATGTTCGATTCAGGGTGATCCTTGGAGATGCGTAACGTTTGAGGTAGAGGAGTAGACGGAGGTACACGAGATGATTCCTGCACATCAGATAAACTTGAAGAACCGTTAGATGCATCATTATTATCGAAAGAATTGTTAGAAGAAGATGCATTAGCAGGTGTATCATCATCAAGAGAGATATCGAGGGTAGATTTTTCAGATTCAAAGTGAAAAGCTTCATCTACCTTAACATTTATCGATTCTACGATCGTCTTAGATTGTAAGTTAAAAACTCGATATGCTCTGCTGTTTGTAGAATAACCTAAGAAAATCCCTTCGTCACTTCGAGAGTCAAATTTTCCAAGATTCTCACGATCACGTAAAATAAAACACCGACTCCCAAAGATGCGAAAATATTTGATGTTAGGTTTTCTACAAAACCAAAGTTCATATGGTGTATTCAATGTCCCCGGGCGCAAATACACGCGATTAATAACATAAACAGCAGTGTTTACCGCTTCAGCCCAAAAATAAAAAGGTAAGTTCCGGCTGTGAAGCATAACACGTGCCATTTCCTGTACGACCCTGTTTTTGCGCTCGACTACTGTCACGCCCCGGGTGTAAACCAGAACCCGGGCCCGTCTACAGATCTGCCGTGCACACGGTATTTCCCGCGTACACGAAGCGCCAAACCTGCTCAGATATATAAGAGATAATAATAAATGAGCAATAAAAACAGAGCTGAACTAAAACTAATACATCTCAGACTGAAGCTGGAAATAAAATACAATACATCTGTATAAATGATACATCTGTCTCTCCCAGCTCACCAAAATAAATACAACCTGCTGGCAAAAGCCAGTCCCAAAATAAATGTACAACCGTCTGAGGAAACACGGGTACACCAACAGTCCAGCTAACACGCTCAACCTGCCTCGAAGTCTATCTACTCAGCCGTCCTCTCTCCTCGACCCGTCGCTGAAAACTCAGCAGCACCCGCAGAAGACACTGCAAAACAAGGGAGAAGAAAAAGAGGAAAGAAGAATGGGGGTAAGACTACCAGTAAACCAGTAGCCTCCCCTAGTGGGTAAAACCTCAAATCCTGACACACCCACTAGGTCTACCAGAGGCAAAAAGGAAAGAAGTGTGGTAAGCAATGATGACTGCCGAAAACAGAAAACTACCACTACTATGCCTCTAATATGCCAAGCTAAAGAGATAGCTAACTGTATGCATCAGAACATAAATGCCTGCCTGCCTAGACCCAATCGATACACCAGTGAGCACTGGTACTGCCTGCTCTGCCTGCCTGCCTGCCTGCCAAATCGGGTATGCTGGCCAACGCATAACACCGATAGGGAAAAGGGAGTCTCAAGGACTCGAAGCCTGTAAAACGCACACTCCGGAGTGGCACTCGAGGGGAGCGACCCACACGAGTATAATGCCTGGGTAACAAGTACCAAATCAGCAGGACTGGATCATGACTCTGATCAAAGTGGGAAAACCCATCCACTAAAAGGAGACCCGATCTCAACCCGATGCAAGATAAACCAATAGTGGGAACCCCATCCACTAGAGACCCGATACCCAATCTGATGCAATAACCACTGTCCGGTCAACCGCCCAAGGTCCTGTAATACCTGCGGGTTTCGGGGAACCCGGATTCCCTTTATTTTACTTCTTATTTCACCGCGGTCCGCTTAAGGGGTCTAAAAGGTGGTTTTTAATTCCTTGTTTCTGGGCAGGCTGTCGGGGCTCGCGGGTATTTTTAGACAATAAAGCTCGCGAAACGGAGAACGGCGGCGCGATCGGTTTCGGATTCCGACTCCGGAATCTCCCAGAATAAATTCCGGAAGACTGCCGACAGTCCAGGCGACCAACGCGATTTTCGAGGCGGACCGGACCCTGGTGTGTGACTTATTGCCCTAATTTTTGTTCTGTTTCCCCGTTGGGGTTTGGGTTAAGCCCCACTCGTTCTTTTAGGGACCGTTTGATTTAATCCTTTGGTTTGGGGTTAGGGTTCGGGATTCCCACTTCTCGCACCCTCGACAGACGGTTTCCTGAGCGCCCCTCCCATTTTCTTTCCCTTTCCCACAAGTCGGCGTGTAGAACCAAGGAGGCAATCGAGGAAAAGGGACGAACGCCCGCACACTCTTGGAGACCGGGCGCGCAAGAACGGCACGATCACCCTCGTGGAGCCCTAGCCGACGAAAAACGAGGTAAGCATGGTCGTTTTTCCCTTTTCGTTTCTTGATCGAGGAAGGGGAGGGGGAATTCTTGGAGGGTTTCGGAGACGGGCAACCCGATGCCCTAGGAGGCGAGGGAGGGGCGAGCCACCCGCCGGCAGGGCACCCGCGCAGGCTTGACGCCGCGCGGAGCCGCCCGGGCCTGCGGGCAGCTCCCCCGTGCAGGATGGGCGCCGCGCGGGGCCACCGCATGCGGGGGGCGCCGCGCGGGGTCTGGCACCGCGCGGGGCAGCCGCGCGCGCGGTGGCAGCCCGAGCATGCGGGCAGCGCACCCGCGCGGGCTGGGCGCCGCGCGGGGCCACCGCATGCGGGGGCGCCGCGCGGGGTCTGGCACCGCGCGGGGCAGCCCGCGCGCGCGGTGGCAGCCCGAGCATGCGGGCAGCGCACCCGCGCGGGCTGGGCGCCGCGCGGGCCACCCGCATGCGGGGGCGCCGCGCGGGGTCTGGCACCGCGCGGGGCAGCCCGCGCATGCGGGCAGCGCACCCGCACGGGCTGGGCGCCGCGCGGGGCCACCCGCATGCGGGTTGGGCGCCGCGCGGGGCCACCCGCATGCGGGGGGGCGCCGCGCGGGGTCTGGCACCGCGCGGAGCAGCCCGCGCATGCGGGCACCGCACCGCGCGTGCTGGGCGCCGCCCGGGGCCAGCCGCATGCGGGGGGGCCAGGCGCCGTGCGGGTCCGACGCCGCACGGGCCCATGCGCATGCGCGGACAGCGAGCGGCGCGGGGACGCCTCCGCCGCGACCTCCGCCGCCGCCGCCGTCGGAGCCGAGGGCCCGTTCCGAGACGGGAGCCGCGTGTGTTTTGCTCGTCATTGACGGCGTTTGGGGGATACTGACTCTCTTCCCGGGTTTCTTTTTGTAGTTCGGGAGCGTGCCGGGACGCGGAGGAGTCGAGCATTAATCGCCACAAGCGACAGGTGGGTTTTACTCTTATGTCTTAATGTTTAATTCTATCATATGGGACGGGGACTACCTTACGTGTATTTGGGTTAAACATGGTAGGGAGGTACCAATCAGTCGTTATGGCTTTACGTTTTTTTATGTGATTAGATATCCACGTTGTTTCATACGGTTCTTATACATTGATATATATATGTGGTCCATGGTTACTATGCTCGGCTGCAACACGCGCACCCGCGGTTTGGCCACCGCAAAGGGTGTGCTTTTCCGGAAAAGTGGTCGACGACCCGTGTATACCCACAGGACGGAGTGGGGCCTCTTTAGTTGTGGGGCTTGGATGCGCCAAGGTGTGAGCGGTGCGACCCATTCGGTTTAGATGTCCGACTTGGGCGCGGTGCGATCCATTCGGTTTAGTTGTCCGACTTGGGCGCGGTGCGATCCGTCGGTTTAGCTGTCCGACGGGATCGGGTATTGCAGGTTTACAGGTGTTTCATTCTATTTTTCCCTTGCGAGGGTGGTTGCTCCGGATAGACTACGGTTGGACGTTTTTCTTTACCTGCTTTACTTTTATCACTTTTGTTTAGTCGCTGACTTCCCACTTTGCGACAGGGTCCTACAGGGGGGAGAGGTAGGCGACGGTGAGGCCGCGGCTAGCGATTTTGGTTCCCGGGAGACCGGAACAGTACTGTACCTTTTACTTTCGCATTCCATTTATTATTTGTAGATTGTGGATGGTTCTCGATACCCTCGTGGGGTCGGTGTGGATGTTGGTACGGCGATAAATGAATTGTTTAGTTTTCTGTACATCTCTGTGGGCCGCTTTGGAAAATAAAATAGCAAATAAAAGAACAGATTGCGAAAACTGTTATTTCAAAAACTCGGGTGCCGTGTGGGCACCGTTTTCAAAACCTTGTGGATTTATGATTTGCGAAAATGGATTTCAAAACCTAAGTGTCGTGTGGGCACTGCTTTCCAAACCCCTGGGTTTATGTTGCTTTCAAAAAAGGGTTTTCAAAATATGGGTGCCGGGTGGGCGCCGTTTTAACAACTGTGTGTTTTATCTTTTCAAACTAATCGGCCGTGAGTTTATTCAGTATATTGTGAATGGTTGTATGCATTGGGTTGTTGTGATTGAATGGTAATTCGTTATTGAACTTTGTACAAACCGCGACGCCGTGCATATACAGGGGAGACTCTGTCCGTTTGTACAGTGACCCTGTGTATGCGGCGGATCTGGGCACGTACCGGGGAAGAAGGTTTTCAAAAAAAAAAAAATACACTCCTTTGGTGATCCGTTTCCGCTAAATTAATCCCCCGGGGCGTGACAGATTAAGATGGTATCAGAGCCTAAATTTTTTTGTTTTCAATCACAACAATTGGTGCCGACGTCCACAGGAATGCCACACTTAACTACAAAGGAATGGAATGAATAGGTTAAAGTAGAATACGACGCGAGTGATCGAGGGGGGGAAAATGAGTCCGAGTCCTCTTCTCTCGAAACGGGGTTCGTTGTTTGTTAAGGGAGTCCAGAGCTGACTTATGTTTTTGTGCACAGTAATGGCCCGTACTAGATCGACGGCTGGGGACGCCGAGGCAGACGCGACGACGTCGACGGCCGCGGAGAACCAGCTCCTGCGGCAGCAATTGCGGGAGATGGCGGGGCAACTGGCCACTCTCACCGACCACATGCGTCATTTGACGCAACAGCAGCAGGCCGCGACAGTGACGGCCGCCCCGGTCCCTCCGCAGGGGCCGCCAGCACCGGCCGCGGCACCACCGCCAGCACCGGCCGCGGCACCACCGCCAGTACCGGCCGCGGCACCACCGACCGTGCCGCCGCCGGCAGCGAATGCGGGACCGGCGTTGGGGACAACCGGCAGGGTTACTCTTGAGGAGACGGTGGTCACACCTACCCCTACCGTGGCTGCCGCCGCCACGGGGGAGGGGTCCGTTCCGCTGACTGAGCGGGACCGCGTGCGGGCCAACCTGGCCAACTTTATGAAGTACGACCCACCCATGTTCGACGGGGAGACGACTGACCCGTGGGTCGTCGAAAAGTGGGTGGGGTCTCTGGAAAAGTTATTTGAGGACTTACTCATGGAGGACAACGAGCGGGTTCCCCTGGCCATCCACTTCCTGGAGGGGAACGCCCGCTTATGGTGGAAGACGATACGCCCTGATCCCGCAAAGGGCACCGCCGCACTCCCGTCATGGACCGTGTTCAAGCAGGAGCTATTTGGGGCCTTTTTCACAAGCAGCGTTAAGAAGAAGCTGGAGGATGACCTGAACCACATCCAACAGGGGAATAAGACGGTGATGGCCTATCAGCGCGAATTTGTACGACTGGCCAACTGCGTCCCTTTCGTAATCAGGGACGAGTCCCATAAGGCGCAGCTCTTCGTGGATGGATTGCGGAGTGACATCTTCCAAGTGGTGCAAGCAGCCGATTTGCACACGTTTCAGAAAGTGGTCGACAGGGCCACAGTGGTGGAGCGCGGGTTCGCCGTTACTCGCGCCAGGAAGGAGGGCCCAGCGCACTATGAGGAGAGGAAGCGACCGCAACAATATTCTGGAGGAGGCTCTTCTAGTGGTAGCCGACCCCCCAAGCGGTGGAGACCATAGTCGGGATCTCGGAGCGCACCGGTAGGAGGACCGAGGACAGGAGACAGGCCTTGCGTTATTTGTGGGGGAGGAAACGAGCGGGAGACTGCCCCCAGAGGGGTGACCATTGTTTCCGATGCGGCAAAGAGGGGCACTTCCGCCGCAACTGCCCCTTGGGCGGGGGTTCTGCATCCTCGGCGGCTTCTACGCCCACGCCACAGCTCTCAGGGCGGGGGAAAGCACCTATGGCGACGACCTCCAGACCCCCTGCACCACGGCGCGAGGAGGACAGGCAGCTACAACCAGGCGGGAGGGTTTTCTCAATGACCCGCCAAGAGGCAGTTCCGCCGGAAGACGCACTTGCAGGTATTACTTCCGTCTCAAATTCCCGTGCTAGAACTCTTTTCGACACCGGAGCAACCCACTCGTTCATTTCTCGTGATTTCGTATTTATGCATGATCTCGAGGAGACCCCCCTTCAAAATCTCTTGACGGTACAAACGGCGGGGGGGACTTTGGAGGCGGTCAGCTTAGTGGCCGCCTGCTCGATTAAGCTTGGGCGACCGGCTTGCCCATGGGATTTGGTGGTAATCCCCTTGAAGGAGTACGACGCGGTGTTGGGCATGGACTGGCTCACGAGGTACCAGGCGCTCTGTCACGACCCGGGACCGAAAATTTTTGCGGTTCGGGCACGCCGACAGACCCGCCAATCGGGCACGACATCTCGCTACCCGAAAGGAACGGTAACATCCATCTCGAATCAGAACAATGTGCATGATGAGATATAATATCAGAGTAGATCACTACTAAACTAAAACTTTCATTCAATAACAAATAGTTAAAGCGGAAATGAAAGCAGGATAAGAATGAACCATAATAAACTTTATTACATTTTACATCTCTCCAATTACACTTACATAATATTACAATGCTTTTCCTCACAATACATGGTTCACTCGAAACATAAAAGAAAGGTACCTCTGCTAGGCCCTCTAGGTCACTATGCTGCTGGGCTCTTGCCCCTGACGTAGGCCTCGCCGTCTGCATCTGAACCGTCTCGACCGCTGCATCCAAAGCTGAACCTGTGGGGGGGGGTCACCCAAGGGGTGTGAGAACTTTCGAGCGAGTTCCCAGTGGGTTCATCCACCGAGAAGAAATGTCCTACACCACTTGGTCCAATGGAAGCAACAATAATAGTGCTAGGAAACTAAATCATCAATGTCAAACTGCAGCTATGCAATGTATCATGTCACTACACTATCTGTGTAAAACCATCTACCCAGCACTAATCCGACTAGCCACCCTAGGCTGCTAAGCACCAACTCGGCCACTATGCCGCTGTACACAGGGTTCAACTAACCCGGCCACCTTGGCCACACTATTTTCTTTGTTCTTTAGATTCTGGTGCTTTAGTTCAAGTTAACCCTCAGAAACTCTTATCCAACGGGCCCGAGCCCGGTAGTCCTGCTACCCTAAGATAAGGTTTCTAAGGTTGCCGATAACACCCGCGAGTGTTACCCCGTCCTACGAAGTAAATGTGCTCTTCGGACCACCGCTATCGGAGGGAGGGGGCTTCCCTGCGTCCGATCCTGATGCATCCGGGGAAAGGACATGCCCTTTTACGTCCCACAGAGCCACATTTCAACCTTCGAAGGCACGCCCGTTTTATTATCTTTATGTTTCAGTTGCTCTGTCCTTCGGCTGAAGCGTACCGAACGGGTCTCTACCCGGGAGAGGGATTAACCGCCCGTGCCTCCTACTTGAGCTAGCTTCACCGAGGATTTTCATGTTCTCTTTCCTTTCTTTTCTTTTCACTTTAGTTCTTAGCCTCTTTGCTTTTGAACATTTGCTTTACTTTTCCTTCTCACTCGAGCCTTCAGCTCACATTGCCACTGGCAATTATCACCGCTCTTCCCTTTGAGCATTTAGCACTTTTGCTTTCACTTTAAGCCTTTCGAAAGTACCTCGTCCGACGGGCCACTGCCCAGGGAGCCCTGCTCCACTTGACGAGTCTCAAATTCGAAGGCGCCATTTGCAATCTCTTTATCTTAAGCAATTTGTTTGTCTTGCTTATTAACCAAGTTTTAGCTCTATCTTGAGCAATTTACTTGTCTTACTTATTAATCACTTTTCATCCCTTACCCTAGGTCTTGCCACACGGGTAACCAGAGTCTCCTGGACTCGTTCACATTTTACTTTCTTTGTTTAACTCGAGTTGAAGTTAAAGTTATTGTCCTTTTGCCCGGACACCCTATGACTCTCTCTCTAGGGTTGTATTTGTTGATTCCTTTGACTTTGGGATCTCATCCCATTTTCCGATTCCTTACTGAATCTTAGAGTTAACTTGACTCCATTATTCGGTTCCTTTATTGACTTAGAGTTGCGCCGACTCTAATTTCATGTTCCACTTTTATCTTAGAGTTCCACTGACTCCTTGTTGATTACTAGTTCACTTTAGGTTCTCTTTACCTAAGTGTCATATCATACTCATCCTAGAGTCCTTGACTCTATGTTGATCACTGGTTCACCTTAGGTTATCTTTACCTAAGTTCAATGTCATGCTCATCCTAGAGTCCTTGACTCTACATTGATCACTCTATTCAGTGTCCTTAGGTTATCACCTAAGACAATGCCACTCGTCCAATCCTAGGATAACTCCTAAGTTTGATGTCACTCAGTGAACCCTGAAGCTAGGTTTTCTCCTAGTCTTACTACCAACATGTTCCCTTTCCTTATGTCACATGATTCCTAGGGTTATACTCTAATATGATCACAATCATAGATAGCTAATCATTTTCATGCATGCCATTATTTTCATCTCATTCATAAAAATAATAATTACTTCTACGCATGCATATTCATCGTACATCTTGGGCAACCAACAGTTGCACTTTTCCTCTGTGTCCATCTACACAGGCACATTTATTCCTCTATCTCTGGCAACCAACAGTTGCACTTTTCATCTGTATCCATCTACACAGGCAATCATAATCATAATCACCTAACGCCTCTAACAGGCTACTATCATGCTTCGAATTGAAAAGCAAAGGAGCAAGGGGAGAGGTCACCCCTTTTCGGCAGAATTCCCCACCTTGTAGCGTCCCCAATTGCTTGTAGACACTTGCAATTGGTCTCCGCGCGATTCCACTTGTTCCCTCAAGCTTGCACGCAAAACGGTGCACATCCCTTGAGTCCGCACGCAAAACGGTGTACGTCCACCAAACCTGTGCGCAAAACGGAGCACGTTATTAAATTAATAACCCACACGTAAAATGGTGCGCGCCACTTTAACCGGCACGCAAAACCATGCGCGACAACGCGACCTGCACGCGAAACGGTGCACGTACCTCAAATCTGCACGCAAAACGGTGCACGTCTGACTGTAGGGTTGCACGCAAAACGGTGCACATCTTTTTCCTAGCCTGCACGAAAAACGATGCAAACCATTAGATTCTACACGCAAAACGGCGCGCATTGATCCAACCCGCACGCAAAACGGAGCACGTACCCCATATGGGCACGCAAAACGGTGCACACCCCACTGTAGGGTTGCACGCAAAACGATGCATACTTTTCGGACCCTGCACGCAAAACGAGGCGTATTGTTAGAGTCTGCACGCAAAACGGTGCCCGTTAGTCCAACTGCACGCAAAACGGAGCACGTACCTCGGGTGGCACGCAAAACGGTGCATGTTCCTTTTCCCAACTCTGCACGCAAAACGATGCATATTTCCCGAGCCTACGCTCAAAACTGCGCATACTTGTCGAATCCGCACGCAAAACGGTGCATATCCCCACGAGCGGTACGCAAAACGAGACGCGTCAAAAACGCCCGCAAAACTCGAGCAGTAAGACGGCACAGCACAGTTGGGTCCCTAACATGTATGTGGCAAAGGGGTCAAACCCATAATCCGAAAGGGAGTATAGAAACTGTGCCGAAAATATCACAAAATATAATAAATAGCCTACCTCGACGGCATCGCGTAGTCTCTTTGGCTTTTCGGAGCAGTTTGCGCGCTCCACGAAGCCCTCGACGCCTCGCCGCACCACTCCTCCACTTCCTCCCTCACTCTCCCTCACTCTCGGTTGAAGAAGAAACCGAAGAAGGAGAAGAAGCGGTTTGCGGGGAGGAAGAAGAGGAAGAAAGGAAGAAAAGGGGAGAGGGAGGGTCCACGGGTGCACGGTGCACCGTGCACCGGCCGGTGCACCACACCCAGCCGGGTGCACCCGGCTCACCGCAAGAAAAGGGCGGCCACGTGGCCGCATCAACGCGCGCCACGCGGCCGCGCCTCCTGCGCAGAGGCGCGTGACACGCGCCCGTTACACGGGCGCGCGGTCACGCGCCTGCGCGCGCGCCAACAGGGGCCCGCCACGTGGCGGCCCCCCTGTGGCCCGCGCAGGTAGTGCGCCTGTGCGCACTGACGCGCGCCTGCGCGTCCTGTCACATCGGCGCGGACCTCGGGTTCCGTGCCACGCGGGACTGTGCCGCGACGCCCCGATTTGCGTGCCGCTTTGCCTCGAAAAGCGCGCACGCCTACTGGACTCCAAATCCAACAAATAAATAGTCCATTCTTAGCGATTTCGCGCGCTGAGTCCAGAAACGATGTCCGTTTCTCCAAATTCTCATCCAATAATTTGTCGATTTCCCCGGATAGCCCACTGATCCGGTTTTCCGCACCGGGTCCAATTCTAAAGCCCAATTTGCCGAATTGCAACTCTAAAATTCCCCGGAGGCGCCCAGAGAGGAATTGTTCAATCCCACTTCGCCCGGGGCCCAATTTAATATCGACGACACGCGAAATCACTTCTGAACACGCGACGGGTCCTCCAATGACCCACGCGATCTCTTTCTAAGCCCGGTCTCCAACGCTTGTGCCCAAGCTGCACAGCGATTCCATTTCTTGGGCCCAACACGCGTCCAACCACGGCCAAGGCCACCGAAAGTTACCGAACCACCAGCAAACCCTATGCTGGGAATTCCGGGACCCTTTTTGATCTGACAAAAGTCCTACTTTCCTTGAATTCGCTGGCAGAGCCCGTTCTCTCTATCCGGGTGTCCGATCAACGCGAAACTCTTACTGTGGCCCTAAAACACAATTACGGAGCTCCCGTAATTTTCTCGGAGTCTTCCGAGACTGTGCATTTTCCACTTACAATCTGGGCCCACTATCTCACATAAGATTCTAGATATCTTATTTTAATCCCGATTTGGGCCCAATTCATTTCCAGGTCATCCTGTACTTTTCCAACTCAATAAAATAGTATTTCATACCATTTTATTTACATTTATTTATTTTTCAATTTCCGGTTCACTACATTCTACCCTCCTTACAATAAGTTTCGTCCTCGAAACTTGAGCCACATCTCGACTCCTATTTGATCGAGGGAAAGAAATATTGCCCGCAATACTGGGCCCACTATACATCGTGACCGGCATCACCCTGCCTGCTCGCCCACAATTACACGAGCAGCTCATTAATAATTCTCTATCCCACCTCAGGGACAATTTCTCACCTGGTGTCTGGCCACTCTCACCAAGCAGACGTGAGACACATCTGAGCACTTGCTCTCTCAATAGTTACAAAGACCAGGTCTTTACTTGCGAAATCTTCTCTTCTTTAATTTCGCCATCATTTTTTTTTTTTTTTACAATAAGGTTGCGTTTGCAACTACTTACATCTACCACATTTCCGGTCATTCGCTGTCTAATGTGGAGGGCATAGGCCAATCCACAGTCCTCAGCTATTTGACACGCCACTAGCGTTCTAAGTCCACGGGTTATCAGCCAACCCGATATCTTGGGCTACTAATAGGTCCACAGACCACGGTCCAATAGGGTCTATAGCCCAAAACTAGCCAACACTGTGCAACGGCCCTCTCACTAGCACAAGGACCCAATCGTCAAACGGGTAGATCCACACTTAGGATTACTACACCAACACTCCCACTAGGAGCTACAGCATCACAACCATCAAACCTTCGCCACTCACTGGGCGGCATCGCCACTCACTGGGCGGCATCTCAATCACCACTAGCACTACGGCCTGGTCAAATCACCCTCTCTGTGTACTAACAGTCTCAAGGCTCACGCGTGGCATTCCACGTTCCCGGGTCATCGCTCGGACTACCGCCCCGACCGAATCTCTATCACGCCCCACCGTAAGGTCTCGGGCCGCTGTCTCACACAGCTGACTGCGCCTGCCCACTGGCTACAGGCCCACAGTCCACAAACATGGTCCAGGCACGGATCGTCCCCAAGCGAACCCGCTAATCATCGCCACGCGACTACTATGCCCACTGAGCAAGAACGACTAACAAGTCATCAATCCAAGACCCCAAACTCTCTATATCAACTCTGGCCACACTGGGCAAGGGCTAATACGTCACCTAGTCAGCTCTCTCTGGCCAAATGGTACTTGTGCTCCATGAGCACCCATAAAGTTGGGCATCCTACTCCCCCGCGCTAACTTGCGTGATCCCAAGTGCTAAGGGATTGCTTAGGCACACCACGGCTCTCGTGCAACTTTCCAACTAGGTCGTAACACCACGATACTGTTCACCAACTCTGGTGGTTAACACGCAGCCCTGTGGTGGCAACCCTTGCCATTATATCGCTCCCTCAGACGGGCACCATGAAATTCCCGCTTACTTGCGAGGTTTTCGAGTCTCGAAACCTTTCCTGGGTCCTACCAGCCCCACCATGCGGCACTCAGCCATGCAGACATGCTACACAGTCACTACCGTCATCAGGGCGAACTTTCGCCACTAGGACTGTAAGTCTTTCTTGCCCTAACTCTTAGGACACAGTAGCTTGGTTCTCGCAACAAAGCGATCACCGGCGTTTCATGAGTCGGTCTCTTACTGGACCTCATCAACTATATTTTGCCGGCAAACCTGCTGACACAAGCTTACGGCTTCATTCACAGAAGGTGTGGAGTGCACCGACGAGGGTTCGGCGGCCACTTACCACACTCTCTGCCGTTGCCCCTTAGCTTGGTTTGTTCCTCATTTTCATTGGAATAAAGACACTCGCCCATCAAGGCGACGTAATCTGCTTCCCTGCCAGCGGAAGGCATCCGCTTAACGGCAAGAAGCATTGGTCTGCCGCTGGACCACATCAACAAGAGCGGTCATCTGACATTGCAGTTCGTATACTACGTTTGACCTCGAACCTTCTCGGGACGCGAGTCGAACATGTGCGTTTCCCTATGTGGTGTCATTGCCAATATGTATACCATAACGAAGCAACTAGCCCAAACTTAACCGTTTGAGCAACGCGCGGTCTATATACCGACAAAAGGGCTCGTCGACCCAATCATGCGAAAGTATAGGAGGGTACTCCTTTTCATCTCCAACATTACGTTGTCGGCCGCCCAACGTAATATCCGAAGGATGAAAGCTCGTTGCCCTCGATCAATTCCCAACATCCTTTTTGGGAACGACAGAAACCCAATCAAGTACTTTCGCCCAACAATCCACACGCTCTCTCGTGCTAATCCCTAGGGTCTCCCTAAGGTTGCTAACCACCTAGGACTATTCCTAGGCTCTGATACCACTCTAATCTGTCACGACCCGGGACCGAAAATTTTTGCGGTTCGGGCACGCCGACAGACCCGCCAATCGGGCACGACATCTCGCTACCCGAAAGGAACGGTAACATCCATCTCGAATCAGAACAATGTGCATGATGAGATATAATATCAGAGTAGATCACTACTAAACTAAAACTTTCATTCAATAACAAATAGTTAAAGCGGAAATGAAAGCAGGATAAGAATGAACCATAATAAACTTTATTACATTTTACATCTCTCCAATTACACTTACATAATATTACAATGCTTTTCCTCACAATACATGGTTCACTCGAAACATAAAAGAAAGGTACCTCTGCTAGGCCCTCTAGGTCACTATGCTGCTGGGCTCTTGCCCCTGACGTAGGCCTCGCCGTCTGCATCTGAACCGTCTCGACCGCTGCATCCAAAGCTGAACCTGTGGGGGGGGGTCACCCAAGGGGTGTGAGAACTTTCGAGCGAGTTCCCAGTGGGTTCATCCACCGAGAAGAAATGTCCTACACCACTTGGTCCAATGGAAGCAACAATAATAGTGCTAGGAAACTAAATCATCAATGTCAAACTGCAGCTATGCAATGTATCATGTCACTACACTATCTGTGTAAAACCATCTACCCAGCACTAATCCGACTAGCCACCCTAGGCTGCTAAGCACCAACTCGGCCACTATGCCGCTGTACACAGGGTTCAACTAACCCGGCCACCTTGGCCACTCTATTTTCTTTGTTCTTTAGATTCTGGTGCTTTAGTTCAAGTTAACCCTCAGAAACTCTTATCCAACGGGCCCGAGCCCGGTAGTCCTGCTACCCTAAGATAAGGTTTCTAAGGTTGCCGATAACACCCGCGAGTGTTACCCCGTCCTACGAAGTAAATGTGCTCTTCGGACCACCGCTATCG
Source organism: Tillandsia fasciculata (assembly GCA_029168755.2). Taxonomy (NCBI): domain Eukaryota; kingdom Viridiplantae; phylum Streptophyta; class Magnoliopsida; order Poales; family Bromeliaceae; genus Tillandsia; species Tillandsia fasciculata. The sequence continues at coordinate 27,733 of JAQOTM010000220.1, read as the reverse complement.
GAGGGAGGGGGCTTCCCTGCGTCCGATCCTGATGCATCCGGGGAAAGGACATGCCCTTTTACGTCCCACAGAGCCACATTTCAACCTTCGAAGGCACGCCCGTTTTATTATCTTTATGTTTCAGTTGCTCTGTCCTTCGGCTGAAGCGTACCGAACGGGTCTCTACCCGGGAGAGGGATTAACCGCCCGTGCCTCCTACTTGAGCTAGCTTCACCGAGGATTTTCATGTTCTCTTTCCTTTCTTTTCTTTTCACTTTAGTTCTTAGCCTCTTTGCTTTTGAACATTTGCTTTACTTTTCCTTCTCACTCGAGCCTTCAGCTCACATTGCCACTGGCAATTATCACCGCTCTTTCCTTTGAGCATTTAGCACTTTTGCTTTCACTTTAAGCCTTCCGAAAGTACCTCGTCCGACGGGCCACTGCCCAGGGAGCCCTGCTCCACTTGACGAGTCTCAAATTCGAAGGCGCCATTTGCAATCTCTTTATCTTAAGCAATTTGTTTGTCTTGCTTATTAACCAAGTTTTAGCTCTATCTTGAGCAATTTACTTGTCTTACTTATTAATCACTTTTCATCCCTTACCCTAGGTCTTGCCACACGGGTAACCAGAGTCTCCTGGACTCGTTCACATTTTACTTTCTTTGTTTAACTCGAGTTGAAGTTAAAGTTATTGTCCTTTTGCCCGGACACCCTATGACTCTCTCTCTAGGGTTGTATTTGTTGATTCCTTTGACTTTGGGGTCTCATCCCATTTTCCGATTCCTTACTGAATCTTAGAGTTAACTTGACTCCATTATTCGGTTCCTTTATTGACTTAGAGTTGCGCCGACTCTAATTTCATGTTCCACTTTTATCTTAGAGTTCCACTGACTCCTTGTTGATTACTAGTTCACTTTAGGTTCTCTTTACCTAAGTGTCATATCATACTCATCCTAGAGTCCTTGACTCTATGTTGATCACTGGTTCACCTTAGGTTATCTTTACCTAAGTTCAATGTCATGCTCATCCTAGAGTCCTTGACTCTACATTGATCACTCTATTCAGTGTCCTTAGGTTATCACCTAAGACAATGCCACTCGTCCAATCCTAGGATAACTCCTAAGTTTGATGTCACTCAGTGAACCCTGAAGCTAGGTTTTCTCCTAGTCTTACTACCAACATGTTCCCTTTCCTTATGTCACATGATTCCTAGGGTTATACTCTAATATGATCACAATCATAGATAGCTAATCATTTTCATGCATGCCATTATTTTCATCTCATTCATAAAAATAATAATTACTTCTACGCATGCATATTCATCGTACATCTTGGGCAACCAACAGTTGCACTTTTCCTCTGTGTCCATCTACACAGGCACATTTATTCCTCTATCTCTGGCAACCAACAGTTGCACTTTTCATCTGTATCCATCTACACAGGCAATCATAATCATAATCACCTAACGCCTCTAACAGGCTACTATCATGCTTCGAATTGAAAAGCAAAGGAGCAAGGGGAGAGGTCACCCCTTTTCGGCAGAATTCCCCACCTTGTAGCGTCCCCAATTGCTTGTAGACACTTGCAATTGGTCTCCGCGCGATTCCACTTGTTCCCTCAAGCTTGCACGCAAAACGGTGCACATCCCTTGAGTCCGCACGCAAAACGGTGTACGTCCACCAAACCTGTGCGCAAAACGGAGCACGTTATTAAATTAATAACCCACACGTAAAATGGTGCGCGCCACTTTAACCGGCACGCAAAACCATGCGCGACAACGCGACCTGCACGCGAAACGGTGCACGTACCTCAAATCTGCACGCAAAACGGTGCACGTCTGACTGTAGGGTTGCACGCAAAACGGTGCACATCTTTTTCCTAGCCTGCACGAAAAACGATGCAAACCATTAGATTCTACACGCAAAACGGCGCGCATTGATCCAACCCGCACGCAAAACGGAGCACGTACCCCATATGGGCACGCAAAACGGTGCACACCCCACTGTAGGGTTGCACGCAAAACGATGCATACTTTTCGGACCCTGCACGCAAAACGAGGCGTATTGTTAGAGTCTGCACGCAAAACGGTGCCCGTTAGTCCAATCTGCACGCAAAACGGAGCACGTACCTCGGGTGGCACGCAAAACGGTGCATGTTCCTTTTCCCAACTCTGCACGCAAAACGATGCATATTTCCCGAGCCTACGCTCAAAACTGCGCATACTTGTCGAATCCGCACGCAAAACGGTGCATATCCCCACGAGCGGTACGCAAAACGAGACGCGTCAAAAACGCCCGCAAAACTCGAGCAGTAAGACGGCACAGCACAGTTGGGTCCCTAACATGTATGTGGCAAAGGGGTCAAACCCATAATCCGAAAGGGAGTATAGAAACTGTGCCGAAAATATCACAAAATATAATAAATAGCCTACCTCGACGGCATCGCGTAGTCTCTTTGGCTTTTCGGAGCAGTTTGCGCGCTCCACGAAGCCCTCGACGCCTCGCCGCACCACTCCTCCACTTCCTCCCTCACTCTCCCTCACTCTCGGTTGAAGAAGAAACCGAAGAAGGAGAAGAAGCGGTTTGCGGGGAGGAAGAAGAGGAAGAAAGGAAGAAAAGGGGAGAGGGAGGGTCCACGGGTGCACGGTGCACCGTGCACCGGCCGGTGCACCACACCCAGCCGGGTGCACCCGGCTCACCGCAAGAAAAGGGCGGCCACGTGGCCGCATCAACGCGCGCCACGCGGCCGCGCCTCCTGCGCAGAGGCGCGTGACACGCGCCCGTTACACGGGCGCGCGGTCACGCGCCTGCGCGCGCGCCAACAGGGGCCCGCCACGTGGCGGCCCCCCTGTGGCCCGCGCAGGTAGTGCGCCTGTGCGCACTGACGCGCGCCTGCGCGTCCTGTCACATCGGCGCGGACCTCGGGTTCCGTGCCACGCGGGACTGTGCCGCGACGCCCCGATTTGCGTGCCGCTTTGCCTCGAAAAGCGCGCACGCCTACTGGACTCCAAATCCAACAAATAAATAGTCCATTCTTAGCGATTTCGCGCGCTGAGTCCAGAAACGATGTCCGTTTCTCCAAATTCTCATCCAATAATTTGTCGATTTCCCCGGATAGCCCACTGATCCGGTTTTCCGCACCGGGTCCAATTCTAAAGCCCAATTTGCCGAATTGCAACTCTAAAATTCCCCGGAGGCGCCCAGAGAGGAATTGTTCAATCCCACTTCGCCCGGGGCCCAATTTAATATCGACGACACGCGAAATCACTTCTGAACACGCGACGGGTCCTCCAATGACCCACGCGATCTCTTTCTAAGCCCGGTCTCCAACGCTTGTGCCCAAGCTGCACAGCGATTCCATTTCTTGGGCCCAACACGCGTCCAACCACGGCCAAGGCCACCGAAAGTTACCGAACCACCAGCAAACCCTATGCTGGGAATTCCGGGACCCTTTTTGATCTGACAAAAGTCCTACTTTCCTTGAATTCGCTGGCAGAGCCCGTTCTCTCTATCCGGGTGTCCGATCAACGCGAAACTCTTACTGTGGCCCTAAAACACAATTACGGAGCTCCCGTAATTTTCTCGGAGTCTTCCGAGACTGTGCATTTTCCACTTACAATCTGGGCCCACTATCTCACATAAGATTCTAGATATCTTATTTTAATCCCGATTTGGGCCCAATTCATTTCCAGGTCATCCTGTACTTTTCCAACTCAATAAAATAGTATTTCATACCATTTTATTTACATTTATTTATTTTTCAATTTCCGGTTCACTACACGCTCATTGACTGTGACAAGCGACAAGTGCGATTGCAAGAACCCGGTTTTCCTGAACATGTGTATATGGCGGGCAAGAGCATCACCTTCCCGGCGGTCATCTCAGCGGCGCGAGCCAGAAGATTGGTAGAGGGTGGATGCGTGGCCTATTTAGCATCGGTGGATCTGGCCGCCCGACCCTCGCCGACACTTTCAGACATTCCAGTGGTGAGGGACTTCCCCGACGTTTTCCCCGCAGAATTGCCCGGGATGCCCCCGGAGCGGGAGGTGGAGTTCCCTGTCGAGCTACTACCAGGCACGCAGCCAATTACGAAGGCGCCTTACCGAATGGCCTTCGCAGAGCTAAAGGAGCTTAAAGCACAGCTGGAAGACCTCTTGGATAAAGGGTTCATCAGACCGAGTGTGTCACCCTGGGGCGCACCGGTACTCTTCGTGCGGAAGAAAGACGGAAGCTTGCGTCTCTGCATCGACTACAGAGGGATAAACAAAGTCACGGTGAAGAATAAGTACCCCCTGCCCAGAATCGACGACCTCTTCGACCAGTTACGGGGAGCGACAGTCTTCTCCAAGATTGACCTACAATCGGGCTATCATCAACTCCGAGTTCGAAATGAAGACGTCCCCAAGACCGCCTTCCGGACCCGGTACGGCCACTATGAGTTCACGGTTATGCCGTTCGGGCTTACGAACGCCCCCGCGGTCTTCATGGATATGATGAACCGGATCTTCAGACCCTTCTTGGATCGGTTCGTGGTGGTCTTCATCGATGACATTTTGATTTACTCCACTACCGACGAGGAGCACGAGGACCATCTGCGAACGATCCTTCAGACCCTCAGAGAGCAGAAGCTGTTCGCCAAACTCAAGAAGTGTGAGTTCTGGCTGCGCGAAGTCGGTTTCCTAGGACATGTGATCTCGGCACAGGGAATCGCCGTGGATCCCAAGAAGGTAGAAGCAGTGGTTGACTGGCAGCCGCCGACGTCGGTGACGGAAGTACGAAGTTTCCTAGGACTGGCGGGATATTATAGACGCTTCGTCGAGGGTTTCTCGAAGATTGCGGCCCCTTTAAACCGGTTGACCAAGAAAGGGGAGAAGTTTGTATGGACGGCTAAGTGCCAAGAGAGCTTCGAGGAACTTAAAAGGAGGCTAACCAGGGCGCCTATACTAGTACTGCCAACGCCCGGAGAAGATTTCGAAGTGTACTGCGACGCATCGAGGATCGGTCTTGGAGGTGTTTTGATGCAACAGGGGAAAGTAATCGCCTACGCTTCTAGGCAATTGAAGGATTACGAAAAGAACTACCCAATTCATGATTTGGAACTGGCTGCGGTGGTCTTCGTTCTAAAGTTATGGAGACACTATCTCTTTGGCGTCCACTGTAACGTTTTTTCTGACCACCAAAGCCTCAAGTATCTGTTCACCCAAAAGGAGCTAAATTTGCGGCAGAGGCGGTGGCTTGAGTTACTGAAGGATTATGATTTAACGATCCAATACCACCCCGGGAAGGCAAACGTGGTGGCAGACGCTTTAAGCAGGAAAGGACAACCGGAGGAGGCGTCGGCGCGCGCGATAACTGAGCAGGACACCTTGATCGCGGAATTCACACGACTGAGGTTGGAGGTGGTACCAGCGGGCACTGTTGCACAACTGACAGCATTGGTGGTTAAGCCGACGCTTTTCGAGAAAATCCGAGAAGGGCAACGGACGGACCCACACTTACAGCACGTGCGAGACAAGACCTCCTCGGACCAGGAGAATGACTTTGCAGTGGGAGACGACGGCATCATGCGGTTCCGCGGGCGGCTTTGCGTGCCGGATTCGTCGGAATTGAAAGAGGAGATCTTGGCAGAGGCACACCGAGCCCCTTATGCGGCGCATCCGGGGGGCACGAAGATGTACAGGGACCTCAAGCAGACCTTCTGGTGGCCCAAGCTGAAGGGGGATGTGACACGACATGTAGCTCATTGCCTGATATGTCAGCAGATAAAGGCAGAACATCAGCGGCCAGCGGGAAAGTTACAGCCCTTACCGGTACCAGAGTGGAAGTGGGATCAGATCACCATGGACTTCGTCACCGGGTTCCCACGTTCACAGCAGGGGCACGACGCAATTTGGGTCATTGTGGACCGGCTAACCAAGTCAGCACATTTCCTGCCCATCCACACAACCTGGACCAGAGAGCGGTTGGCTCAAGTCTACCTGAGCGAGATCGTAAGACTGCATGGGGTTCCGGCATCAATCACCTCGGATAGAGACACCCGTTTCGTCTCGAAGTTTTGGCAAAGTCTACAGCAAGCCCTGGGGACCAAGCTGCATTTCAGTACAGCCTTCCACCCTCAGACGGACGGACAGTCGGAGCGAGTGATTCAGACCCTGGAGGACCTGCTGCGCGCCTGTGTACTTGACTGGGGAGTCGGTTGGGCACGCTACCTACCCCTCGTGGAATTCGCCTACAACAATAGCTACCAGGCCAGCATCCAAATGGCACCCTACGAAGCCTTGTATGGGAGACGCTGCCGATCCCCGATCTGTTGGGACGACTTGGGCGAACGGAAATTCTTGGGACCCGACTTGGTGGATGAGACTGAAGAGAAGATACGCCTCATCAGACAGCGTTTACTGACCGCCCAAAGCCGACAGAAGAGCTACGCAGACCGACGGCGCCGCGATTTGGAATTTCAAGTGGGAGAGCACGTGTTCTTACGGGTCTCACCCTCCAGAGGGATCAGGCGTTTCGGGCTGAGAGGCAAGTTGAGCCCACGGTACGTAGGGCCTTTTGAGATCTTAGAGCGCATCGGCCCAGTGGCGTACCGCCTTGCCCTACCGCCTAACCTCGACCGGGTCCACAGTGTATTCCACGTGTCTATGCTCCGGAAATATCTTTCCGACCCGTCACACGTGTTGGACGTCTCCACACTCGAGCTCAAGGAGGACCTAAGCTTCGAGGAAACCCCCGTGCGTATCCTAGCAAGAGAAAACAAAACGCTGCGGAACCGAGTCATCCCCTACGTGAAGGTGCTCTGGAGCAATCAGGAGGAACGAGAAGCAACGTGGGAGCTGGAGTCAAAAATGAGAGAGAACTACCCCGATCTTTTCACCGCAACTCAGGGTTGAGTTTCGAGGACGAAACTCGTTTTAAGAGGTAAGTGGTGTAATACCTGCGGGTTTCGGGGAACCCGGATTCCCTTTATTTTACTTTTTATTTCACCGCGGTCCGCTTAAGGGGTCTAAAAGGTGGTTTTTAATTCCTTGTTTCTGGGCAGGCTGTCGGGGCTCGCGGGTATTTTTAGACAATAAAGCTCGCGAAACGGAGAACGGCGGCGCGATCGGTTTCGGATTCCGACTCCGGAATCTCCCAGAATAAATTCCGGAAGACTGCCGACAGTCCAGGCGACCAACGCGATTTTCGAGGCGGACCGGACCCTGGTGTGTGACTTATTGCCCTAATTTTTGTTCTGTTTCCCCGTTGGGGTTTGGGGTTAAGTCCCACTCGTTCTTTTAGGGACCGTTTGATTTAATCCTTTGGTTTGGGGTTAGGGTTCGGGATTCCCACTTCTCGCACCCTCGACAGACGGTTTCCTGAGCGCCCCTCCCATTTTCTTTCCCTTTCCCACAAGTCGGCGTGTAGAACCAAGGAGGCAATCGAGGAAAAGGGACGAACGCCCGCACACTCTTGGAGACCGGGCGCGCAAGAACGGCACGATCACCCTCGTGGAGCCCTAGCCGACGAAAAACGAGGTAAGCATGGTCGTTTTTCCCTTTTCGTTTCTTGATCGAGGAAGGGGAGGGGGAATTCTTGGAGGGTTTCGGAGACGGGCAACCCGATGCCCTAGGAGGCGAGGGAGGGGCGAGCCACCCGCCGGCAGGGCACCCGCGCAGGCTTGACGCCGCGCGGAGCCGCCCGGGCCTGCGGGCAGCTCCCCCGTGCAGGATGGGCGCCGCGCGGGGCCACCCGCATGCGGGGGGCGCCGCGCGGGGTCTGGCACCGCGCGGGGCAGCCCGCGCGCGCGGTGGCAGCCCGAGCATGCGGGCAGCGCACCCGCGCGGGCTGGGCGCCGCGCGGGGCCACCCGCATGCGGGGGCGCCGCGCGGGGTCTGGCACCGCGCGGGGCAGCCCGCGCGCGCGGTGGCAGCCCGAGCATGCGGGCAGCGCACCCGCGCGGGCTGGGCGCCGCGCGGGGCCACCCGCATGCGGGGGCGCCGCGCGGGGTCTGGCACCGCGCGGGGCAGCCCGCGCATGCGGGCAGCGCACCCGCACGGGCTGGGCGCCGCGCGGGGCACCCGCATGCGGGTTGGGCGCCGCGCGGGGCCACCCGCATGCGGGGGGGCGCCGCGCGGGGTCTGGCACCGCGCGGAGCAGCCCGCGCATGCGGGCACCGCACCGCGCGTGCTGGGCGCCGCCCGGGGCCAGCCGCATGTGGGGGGGCCAGGCGCCGTGCGGGTCCGACGCCGCACGGGCCCATGCGCATGCGCGGACAGCGAGCGGCGCGGGGACGCCTCCGCCGCGACCTCCGCCGCCGCCGCCGTCGGAGCCGAGGGCCCGTTCCGAGACGGGAGCCGGCGTGTGTTTTGCTCGTCATTGACGGCGTTTGGGGGATACTGACTCTCTTCCCGGGGTTTCTTTTTGTAGTTCGGGGAGCGTGCCGGGACGCGGAGGAGTCGAGCATTAATCGCCACAAGCGACAGGTGGGTTTTACTCTTATGTCTTAATGTTTAATTCTATCATGTGGGACGGGGACTACCTTACGTGTATTTGGGTTAAACATGGTAGGGAGGTACCAATCAGTCGTTATGGCTTTACGGTTTTTTTATGTGATTAGATATCCACGTTGTTTCATACGGTTCTTATACATTGATATATATATGTGGTCCATGGTTACTATGCTCGGCTGCAACACGCGCACCCGCGGTTTGGCCACCGCAAAGGGTGTGCTTTTCCGGAAAAGTGGTCGACGACCCGTGTATACCCACAGGACGGAGTGGGGCCTCTTTAGTTGTGGGGCTTGGATGCGCCAAGGTGTGAGCGGTGCGACCCATTCGGTTTAGATGTCCGACTTGGGCGCGGTGCGATCCATTCGGTTTAGTTGTCCGACTTGGGCGCGGTGCGATCCGTCGGTTTAGCTGTCCGACGGGATCGGGTATTGCAGGTTTACAGGTGTTTCATTCTATTTTTCCCTTGCGAGGGTGGTTGCTCCGGATAGACTACGGTTGGACGTTTTTCTTTACCTGCTTTACTTTTATCACTTTTGTTTAGTCGCTGACTTCCCACTTTGCGACAGGGTCCTACAGGGGGGAGAGGTAGGCGACGGTGAGGCCGCGGCTAGCGATTTTGGTTCCCGGGAGACCGGAACAGTACTGTACCTTTTACTTTCGCATTCCATTTATTATTTGTAGATTGTGGATGGTTCTCGATACCCTCGTGGGGTCGGTGTGGATGTTGGTACGGCGATAAATGAATTGTTTAGTTTTCTGTACATCTCTGTGGGCCGCTTTGGAAAATAAAATAGCAAATAAAAGAACAGATTGCGAAAACTGTTATTTCAAAAACTCGGGTGCCGTGTGGGCACCGTTTTCAAAACCTTGTGGATTTATGATTTGCGAAAATGGATTTCAAAACCTAAGTGTCGTGTGGGCACTGCTTTCCAAACCCCTGGGTTTATGTTGCTTTCAAAAAAGGGTTTTCAAAATATGGGTGCCGGGTGGGCGCCGTTTTAACAACTGTGTGTTTTATCTTTTCAAACTAATCGGACGTGAGTTTATTCAGTATATTGTGAATGGTTGTATGCATTGGGTTGTTGTGATTGAATGGTAATTCGTTATTGAACTTTGTACAAACCGCGACGCCGTGCATATACAGGGGAGACTCTGTCCGTTTGTACAGTGACCCTGTGTATGCGGCGGATCTGGGCACGTACCGGGGAAGAAGGTTTTCAAAAAAAAAAATAAATACACTCCTTTGGTGATCCGTTTCCGCTAAATTAATCCCCCGGGGCGTGACAGGTCCGCGGTTGCCGCAATACCCTGCCATCAAGCCTGCCTGTCCCAAAATCCAAGATTCACAATCGGGTAGAATAATCGATATCCGGTCAACCGCCTACTGTCCGCGGTTGCCGCAATAACCCCCAAGTCCGACATCAAGTACACCCTGTCTCTGACCCCAAGGTCCCGGCTACACTATCCCAAACCCCCGCTCGAATCCGAGCAACATGACTCGAAAGTCTAAATAAGAAGGAGAAAGAAAGCAATCATGGTTTCTCCTAAGTCAAATCCCAATATGATAGTGTAGCAATAAAAGATGGCCTATCTAGATGTCCATACAAGCATGCAAGTGTTCTCAAGGAAATATAATTAAAGGCATTAATCATTAACAGTATCCACCTACGCATGTCATCTACCCTCAAGTAGTACCGTCAACAGGATAATCAAATAGTCCAACATAAATATTCCACAACACATGCAAGGTTAACCGCTATCAAAGCAACCCTATTCCCACACCGGCATGCATAAACCCACCCTCGATCATGATTAATCAAGATGTCCAATAAAGGGGATCACTCTAATATTCCTAGTGAGCATGTCAAAATAGAGGCAATAAACAACCGCCCACCTCGAGCGCTAAATCCTGATCCCAACAGCGAAGTCCGCGCCCGGTCTCAACGATCACCACGGTACTGCACAAAATACCCCAAAAGAACAAGCACAATTAATGAACCATGCTCACACCAAAATCTGTCCCAAATACAACCAGTCCACAGTTTAGCCTTTTTCACCTGCGAAACATGCCCAATAAATTCCCAAAAAAATACCACTGCGATCTACGCGACGAACCGGTCGAAACGAGTACCTGCACGTTTTCCCACGATTTTTCTATGCTGAGAACCAAAATCGACAAGAGGACCACCCCGAACAATACTTCCACCCAAAAACTGTGCTACAAGGTTCTGTAAAAAGGGGGTTCTCACCTTCAGGGAAATTCCACAAAAATCCAAGAAAATTCAGGGAGATTCCTTGCGATGTGTAGATGCAAATCCTCTATTGAATCGCCTCAATCCGATGTCCGGTTGTGGAGATATCGTCGAAATACCGAACCGCTGTCCAAAACTCCATCACAGCAAAATAGGGTCACAAGATGATCCGAAAAACCCATGAAAACCTCGGAATAGGGAAAAACCAGTAGAAATAAGAAATGTAGCCCTACCTGTTACGAATCCAACGGCGCAAAAATCGCGAAAATAGGAGGTCGGGGTGAGTCGGGGGAGCCTAAACACTGAAATGCGACGAATCGGGTTGCCGGAGAATGATCGTCGCGCCGCGCCGGATAAATCCCCAACCTCGGGATCCGAGCCTCCTAAATTCCTCAAACTTGACAGGAGTGTTCCTCTCTTCTAGATGAAGATTTCATCTTCTCACCTCTAATGGAGATGGAGCCTCTAAGATGGAGAAATAAGCCTTTGAATGAGCCTCGGATTCCCTCAAAGCCACAGCCAAAACCAACATTTCCAAAAATTACCTCTGTGTCCTACATAACAGGAAACACCGAAAACAGCCAATAAAAACGCGACACGTGGCAAACCATGCCCTCGCTACGCCCGGCTCACCCACCTTGTGCACCCGACGAACTGCACACTGCCACGTGTCCAATCCTGAACCAATGGGAAGCTGCCACGTGGCACACCACCAGCCTGCACCGTGCACCTGACCACGCGCCTGCCCAGCCTGCCCGCACAGTTGACCGACCAATAGGGGATCGCCACGTGTCAACCTTACTGTTCGGTGCACCCGGTGCACAAAATTCCGTGGACCGCACCAACCAAAACCTGCCACGTGTCACGTCCGGTGCACCATGGACCAGGAGCCAACCGGAGAATTCCGTGGACCGCGTGCTGTGGACCAGCCAACCACCTCATGCCACGTGGCACCGCCTCCGTGCACGCCCGCCGCGTGGACCGGCCGCCTGCCCGCGCCCCCGCCGCGCCTGCCCGCGCCCTCAGCGGCTGCCCGCGGCCGCGCGCCGCCTGCCCGAGCGCCCTCCGCCGTCCGCCGGCGCTGCCCGCCGCCGCCGCCGGCCGCCGGCGATCGCCGGAAGTACTGTTCCGGCGTGAACAGTAACCCGAAGCCCAAAAATGCAGTAAATAGTCCATCTGAAGCGTTTTCGCGCGCTGAATCCGAATTTGACGTCCGTTTCGCCAAATTCTCACTCTAAAAATTGCCGAATGCCCCCGAAAAGGTATTCTTACTCCGAAATTTGCGCCGAGTCCAATCTTAATATCCGTTTCGCGCGAAAACCCCTCTAAACATCCGACGGAGTCACCCGATCACCCACGTGATCCATTTAGGCCCGAAGTTCATCACTTGAGTCCAAATTGGCGCCCGAACACCGCCGACATGCCCCAAAGGCCTCCAGCACACCGCGTAGGCCTCCAATAGCCACCCCAACGCACCGCAACAGCTCTGCGGAGATCCAGGTCATCACATCCTCCCCCACTAAAAGAAAGTTTCGTCCTCGAAACTAAAGTCGTTCCTCCACTCGGAATCTCAACCAAATAGAGGGGGTAAATATCCAATCATCCACCACTCAAGCTCCCAAGGCTGACAAATACCTCCTCCAGAGACGCGATGTAATCCTCGGGTCTCTAACCAGAACGAAGCAAAGGAGAACACTCCAGAGAACCACGCCACCTCAACTAGGTACAGCTGGGCTAACTGCTCGGCCATCAAGTAGTCTGCATCGGTACAAGCATCTGTCCCCGCTAAGGCCTCAGATAATCTAACCACAAGTCCATCGGCACAAAAGCTCGATCCAAGTACCTCTGTACTCCCGAGGCATCCGATATAAGTCCCCCAACTGGTCTCGGAACCTCAGATCTCAAATCCAAACCGTCAGGACGTAGAAGCACATCCCTAACCCTCCGGCATCAACACTCAGCCATGAGCAGTCGAGAGAACCAGATTGCAAATCCAACTTCGCGAAGATCCAATACCCTTGAAGCTGGTAAAACAAATCCTCCAAGCTTGGCAGAAGGGTGCTAGCTCCCGATGATCACTTCATCAAATTCTTACGGGTCCTCACAAAGCCGAAGTGAACCAACCTTCCACAACTCGAATAGCACCGGCGCCCCCAAAGGTGCCACACTTGGCCTGACACAAATCCAACACATCAAATCCTGGAGTTGGGTCCTCAACTCCCAAACTGGTGTCATGCCAAACAACTCCGATAGGAGAACAGCTAGGAACTCACCACCAAAAAGGGTATCTCCAAGTCCTGGTGCCGCCGCAGATCCCTCAAACACACCAGCCAAAAGGCTACTCACCCACTACGAGACATCCGCCTCGCTCACAAGGTCAAAACCAAAGAGGCGAAGATACTCTCAAGCAAACCAAGTACACCAACACCTCCAGGCCTGGCTCCCACGAAAACCGTCCTCGCAGCATACTCCGCTGCCGCGAAAAGAAAAAGAAAACCGAGCCAGCCTAACCGTCCTAAGTACCAAACCAAGCCCCACAACTAGGTCAAGACCATCAGGCCTACAGGTACAACCAAGGACTCAACTGCACCGGGCAGGACCCACGACACTCCCCCCAGGTGCAAAAGATAGGGAATACGACCTCCCGAACACCGGGTAACCGTCCTATCCCTAACCCAAAACAATGAAGCCAAACACTACCCACCAAGAAGGGAAAACCTCTCGTATCGAAAGATACGAACCCAAGAGCCTGGAACAATTCAAACCTACCGCCACACTGGCCGCTGGAATCTATGTGCTCTGACGGTCTCAAAATCCACTATCCAGAAAAGAAATCAGGAGTGCCTCATCCGACTGACCTGTCCTCCAACACCCGGCGCCAAGCGCCTCAATCAGAATTCGCCTCAGGCGGCAGGTCCCAATCCAAAGGAACTGTAATGCCACGCTCCATACCCGGCGCCTACTCCAATGAGGCGTCCCTAGAACTCTCAATCCCCCACCGAACAAGACCCTGCCACCAAAGGCTCCATACACAATCCCACAAATCGGGGCAACTCATCCGCCAAAACTGGCTCACTCTTTCAATGCAACCCCACAGTTTTCCCTGCTGTCAACTGTCCACCCTTCCTCGGTGCCCCAGCACTAAACGTCGGCACGGAGGGGCTACTCACTAGTCCGACAACTGTGCCACTGTGCTGATCCGACAACTGTGTCACCACGCTGCTCCGACAGCTGCACCACTGTGCTGATCCGACAACTATGTCACCACGCTGCTCCGACAACTGTGTCACCGCTCCGACAACTGCACCACTGTGCTGATCCGACAACTGTGTCACCACGCTGCTCCGACAGCTGCACCACTGTGCTGATCCGACCACGAGTCACCGCGCTGCTCCGACAACTGTGTCACTGCTCCGACAACTGCACCACTGTGCTGATCCGACCACTGTGTCACCACGCTGCTCCGACAGCTGCACCACTGTGCTGATCCGACAACTGTGTCTCCATGCTGCTCCGACAACCGTGTCACCGCTCCGACAACTGCCTCCAACACTCCTACCCTTCGGGTCCGGAGCCCCCCCCCCAGACTCCAATCTGGGTATCCGGCCCGAAACAACCAGCTCAGGCCCAACTGCCGCACCAAGGTGCACTCAGGTCAGAGCCCCAACGTCGGGGAGACACCGCTCACCACGACAAAACCGCAAATCAGCACACCCCAAACACTCGACCCAATCTAGCGAAAGTCAAAGGCATCCCCCTATTTTTGTAACGTTATGTTGTCTGCAGCCAACATAACTGTCCCACAAAAATAGGGTATGCCGATCCCTCTTCACTCACTGGAAGAGTCAAAACCAAATCACCGACTTTCGCTAAAAGTCACGCCTCTCACGCCCTAACATCCTAGGGTCCGACCAAAAGCCTAGGGTTTCCTAAGTCCCAACTGACCTATCCCTAAGCTCTGATACCAACTTAATCTGTCACGCCCCGGGTGTAAACCAGAACCCGGGCCCGTCTACAGATCCGCCGTGCACACGGTATTTCCCGCGTACACGAAGCGCCAAACCTGCTCAGATATATAAGAGATAATAATAAATGAGCAATAAAAACAGAGCTGAACTAAAACTAATACATCTCAGACTGAAGCTGGAAATAAAATACAATACATCTGTATAAATGATACATCTGTCTCTCCCAGCTCACCAAAATAAATACAACCTGCTGGCAAAAGCCAGTCCCAAAGTAAAAGTACAACCGTCTGAGGAAACACGGGTACACCAACAGTCCAGCTAACACGCTCAACCTGCCTCGAAGTCTATCTACTCAGCCGTCCTCTCTCCTCGACCCGTCGCTGAAAACTCAGCAGCACCCGCAGAAGACACTGCAAAACAAGGGAGAAGAAAAAGAGGAAAGAAGAATGGGGGTAAGACTACCAGTAAACCAGTAGCCTCCCCTAGTGGGTAAAACCTCAAATCCTGACACACCCACTAGGTCTACCAGAGGCAAAAAGGAAAGAAGTGTGGTAAGCAATGATGACTGCCGAAAACAGAAAACTACCACTACTATGCCTCTAATATGCCAAGCTAAAGAGATAGCTAACTGTATGCATCAGAACATAAATGCCTGCCTGCCTAGACCCAATCGATACACCAGTGAGCACTGGTACTGCCTGCTCTGCCTGCCTGCCTGCCTGCCAAATCGGGTATGCTGGCCAACGCATAACACCGATAGGGAAAAGGGAGTCTCAAGGACTCGAAGCCTGTAAAACGCACACTCCGGAGTGGCACTCGAGGGGAGCGACCCACACGAGTATAATGCCTGGGTAACAAGTACCAAATCAGCAGGACTGGATCATGACTCTGATCAAAGTGGGAAAACCCATCCACTAAAAGGAGACCCGATCTCAACCCGATGCAAGATAAACCAATAGTGGGAACCCCATCCACTAGAGACCCGATACCCAATCTGATGCAATAACCACTGTCCGGTCAACCGCCCAAGGTCCGCGGTTGCCGCAATACCCTGCCATCAAGCCTGCCTGTCCCAAAATCCAAGATTCACAATCGGGTAGAATAATCGATATCCGGTCAACCGCCTACTGTCCGCGGTTGCCGCAATAACCCCCAAGTCCGACATCAAGTACACCCTGTCTCCGACCCCAAGGTCCCGGCTACACTATCCCAAACCCCCGCTCGAATCCGAGCAACATGACTCGAAAGTCTAAATAAGAAGGAGAAAGAAAGCAATCATGGTTTCTCCTAAGTCAAATCCCAATATGATAGTGTAGCAATAAAAGATGGCCTATCTAGATGTCCATACAAGCATGCAAGTGTTCTCAAGGAAATATAATTAAAGGCATTAATCATTAACAGTATCCACCTACGCATGTCATCTACCCTCAAGTAGTACCATCAACAGGATAATCAAATAGTCCAACATAAATATTCCACAACACATGCAAGGTTAACCGCTATCAAAGCAACCCTATTCCCACACCGGCATGCATAAACCCACCCTCGATCATGATTAATCAAGATGTCCAATAAAGGGGATCACTCTAATATTCCTAGTGAGCATGTCAAAATAGAGGCAATAAACAACCGCCCACCTCGAGCGCTAAATCCTGATCCCAACAGCGAAGTCCGCGCCCGGTCTCAACGATCACCACGGTACTGCACAAAATACCCCAAAAGAACAAGCACAATTAATGAACCATGCTCACACCAAAATCTGTCCCAAATACAACCAGTCCACAGTTTAGCCTTTTTCACCTGCGAAACGTGCCCAATAAATTCCCAGAAAAATACCACTGCGATCTACGCGACGAACCGGTCGAAACGAGTACCTGCACGTTTTCCCACGATTTTTCTATGCTGAGAACCAAAATCGACAAGAGGACCACCCCGAACAATACTTCCACCCAAAAACTGTGCTACAAGGTTCTGTAAAAAGGGGGTTCTCACCTTCAGGGAAATTCCACAAAAATCCAAGAAAATTCAGGGAGATTCCTTGCGATGCGTAGATGCAAATCCTCTTTTGAATCGCCTCAATCCGATGTCCGGTTGTGGAGATATCGCCGAAATACCGAACCGCTGTCCAAAACTCCATCACAGCAAAATGGGGTCACAAGATGATCCGAAAAACCCATGAAAACCTCGGAATGGGGAAAAACCAGTAGAAATAAGAAACGTAGCCCTACCTGTTACGAATCCAACGGCGCAAAAATCGCGAAAATAGGAGGTCGGGGTGAGTCGGGGAGCCTAAACACTGAAATGCGACGAATCGGGTTGCCGGAGAATGATCGTCGCGCCGCGCCGGATAAATCCCCAACCTCGGGATCCGAGCCTCCTAAATTCCTCAAACTTGACAGGAGTGTTCCTCTCTTCTAGATGAAGATTTCATCTTCTCACCTCTAATGGAGATGGAGCCTCTAAGATGGAGAAATAAGCCTTTGAATGAGCCTCGGATTCCCTCAAAGCCACAGCCAAAACCAACATTTCCAAAAATTACCTCTGTGTCCTACATAACAGGAAACACCGAAAACAGCCAATAAAAACGCGACACGTGGCACACCATGCCCTCGCTACGCCCGGCTCACCCACCTTGTGCACCCGACGAACTGCACACTGCCACGTGTCCAATCCTGAACCAATGGGAAGCTGCCACGTGGCACACCACCAGCCTGCACCGTGCACCTGACCACGCGCCTGCCCAGCCTGCCCGCACAGTTGACCGACCAATAGGGGATCGCCACGTGTCAACCTTACTGTTCGGTGCACCCGGTGCACAAAATTCCGTGGACCGCACCAACCAAAACCTGCCACGTGTCACGTCCGGTGCACCATGGACCAGGAGCCAACCAGAGAATTCCGTGGACCGCGTGCTGTGGACCAGCCAACCACCTCATGCCACGTGGCACCGCCTCGGTGCACGCCCGCCGCGTGGACCGGCCGCCTGCCCGCGCCCCCGCCGCGCCTGCCCGCGCCCTCAGCGGCTGCCCGCGGCCGCGCGCCGCCTGCCCGAGCGCCCTCCGCCGTCCGCCGGCGCTGCCCGCCGCCGCCGCCGGCCGCCGGCGATCGCCGGAAGTACTGTTCCGGCGTGAACAGTAACCCGAAGCCCAAAAATGCAGTAAATAGTCCATCTGAAGCGTTTTCGCGCGCTGAATCCGAATTTGACGTCCGTTTCGCCAAATTCTCACTCTAAAAATTGCCGAATGCCCCCGAAAAGGTATTCTTACTCCGAAATTCGCGCCGAGTCCAATCTTAATATCCGTTTCGCGCGAAAACCCCTCTAAACATCCGACGGAGTCACCCGATCACCCACGTGATCCATTTAGGCCCGAAGTTCATCACTTGAGTCCAAATTGGCGCCCGAACACCGCCGACATGCCCCAAAGGCCTCCAGCACACCGCGTAGGCCTCCAATAGCCACCCCAACGCACCGCAACAGCTCTGCGGAGATCCAGGTCATCACATCCTCCCCCACTAAAAGAAAGTTTCGTCCTCGAAACTAAAGTCGTTCTCCACTCGGAATCTCAACCAAATAGAGGGGGTAAATATCCAATCATCCACCACTCAAGCTCCCAAGGCTGACAAATACCTCCTCCAGAGACGCGATGTAATCCTCGGGTCTCTAACCAGAACGAAGCAAAGGAGAACACTCCAGAGAACCACGCCACCTCAACTAGGTACAGCTGGGCTAACTGCTCGGCCATCAAGTAGTCTGCATCGGTACAAGCATCTGTCCCCGCTAAGGCCTCAGATAATCTAACCACAAGTCCATCGGCACAAAAGCTCGATCCAAGTACCTCTGTACTCCCGAGGCATCCGATATAAGTCCCCCAACTGATCTCGGAACCTCTGATCTCAAATCCAAACCGTCAGGACGTAGAAGCACATCCCTAACCCTCCGGCATCAACACTCAGCCATGAGCAGTCGAGAGAACCAGATTGCAAATCCAACTTCGCGAAGATCCAATACCCTTGAAGCTGGTAAAACAAATCCTCCAAGCTTGGCAGAAGGGTGCTAGCTCCCGATGATCACTTCATCAAATTCTTACGGGTCCTCACAAAGCCGAAGTGAACCAACCTTCCACAACTCGAATAGCACCGGCGCCCCCAAAGGTGCCACACTTGGCCTGACACAAATCCAACACATCAAATCCTGGAGTTGGGTCCTCAACTCCCAAACTGGTGTCATGCCAAACAACTCCGATAGGAGAACAGCTAGGAACTCACCACCAAAAAGGGTATCTCCAAGTCCTGGTGCCGCCGCAGATCCCTCAAACACACCAGCCAAAAGGCTACTCACCCACTACGAGACATCCGCCTCGCTCACAAGGTCAAAACCAAAGAGGCGAAGATACTCTCAAGCAAACCAAGTACACCAACACCTCCAGGCCTGGCTCCCACGAAAACCGTCCTCGCAGCATACTCCGCTGCCGCGAAAAGAAAAAGAAAACCGAGCCAGCCTAACCGTCCTAAGTACCAAACCAAGCCCCACAACTAGGTCAAGACCATCAGGCCTACAGGTACAACCAAGGACTCAACCGCACCGGGCAGGACCCACGACACTCCCCCCCAGGTGCAAAAGATAGGGAATACGACCTCCCGAACACCGGGTAACCGTCCTATCCCTAACCCAAAACAATGAAGCCAAACACTACCCACCAAGAAGGGAAAACCTCTCGTATCGAAAGATACGAACCCAAGAGCCTGGAACAATTCAAACCTACCGCCACACTGGCCGCTGGAATCTATGTGCTCTGACGGTCTCAAAATCCACTATCCAGAAAAGAAATCAGGAGTGCCTCATACGACTGACCTGTCCTCCAACACCCGGCGCCAAGCGCCTCAATCAGAATTCGCCTCAGGCGGCAGGTCCCAATCCAAAGGAACTGTAATGCCACGCTCCATACCCGGCGCCTACTCCAATGAGGCGTCCCTAGAACTCTCAATCCCCCACCGAACAAGACCCTGCCACCAAAGGCTCCATACACAATCCCACAAATCGGGGCAACTCATCCGCCAAAATGGCTCACTCTTTCAATGCAACCCACAGTTTTCCCTGCTGTCAACTGTCCACCCTTCCTCGGTGCCCCAGCACTAAACGTCGGCACGGAGGGGCTACTCACTAGTCCGACAACTGTGCCACTGTGCTGATCCGACAACTGTGTCACCACGCTGCTCCGACAGCTGCACACTGTGCTGATCCGACAACTGTGTCACCACGCTGCTCCGACACTGTGTCACGCTTCGACAACTGCACCACTGTGCTGATCCGACAACTGTGTCACACGCTGCTCCGACAACTGCACCACTGTGCTGATCCGACCAACTCACCGCGCTGCTCCGACAACTGTGTCACTGCTCCGACAACTGCACCACTGTGCTGATCCGACACTGTGTCACCACGCTGCTCCGACAGCTAGGAACTCACCACCAAAGGTATCTCCAATCCTGGTGCCGCCGCAGATCCCTCAAAACACCAGCCAAAAGGCTACTCACCAGTACGAGACATCCGCCTCGCTCACGTCAAAACCAAAGAGGCGAGATACTCTCAAGCAAACCAAGTACACCAACACCTCCAGGCCTGGCTCCCACGAAAAACCGTCCTCGCAGCATACTCCGCTGCCGCGAAAAGAAAAAGAAAACCGAGCCAGCCTAACCGTCCTAAGTACCAAACCAAGCCCACAACTAGGTCAAGACCATCAGGCCTACAGGTACAACCAAGGACTCAACTGCACGGGCAGGACCAGACACTCCCCCCAGGTACAAAAGATGGGAATACACCTCCCGAACAGTAACCGTCCTATCCCTAACCCAAAACAATGAAGCCAAACACTACCCACCAAGAAGGGGCTCGTATCGAAAGATACGAACCCAAGAGCCTGGAACAATTCAAACCTACCGCCGCACTGGCCGCTGGAATCTATGTGCTCTGACGTCTCAAAATCCACTATCAGAAAAGAAATCAGGAGTGCTCTCGACTGACTGCTCCAACACCCGGCGCCAAGCGCCTCAATCAATTCGCCTCAGGCGGCAGGTCCCAATCCAAGGAACTGTAATGCCACGCATACCCGGCGCCTACTCAATGAGGCGTCCTAGAACTCTCAATCCCCCACCGAACAAGACCCTCCAAAGGCTCCAATCCACAAATCGGGGCAACTCATCCGCCAAACTGGCTCACTCTTTCAATGCAACCCCACAGTTTTCCCTGCTGTCAACTGTCCACCCTTCCTCGGTGCCCCAGCACTAAACGTCGGCACGGAGGGGCTACTCACTAGTCCGACAACTGTGCCACTGTGCTGATCAACTATGTCACCACGCTGCTCCGACAGTGCACCACTGTGCTGATCCGACAACTATGTCACGCTGCTCCGACAACTGTGTCACCGCTCCGACAACTGCACACTGTGCTGATCCGACAACTGTGTCACCACGCTCGACAGCTGCACCACTGTGCTGATCCGACCGAGCACCGCGCTGCTCCGACAACTGTGTCACTGCTCCGACAACTGCACCACTGTGCTGATCCGACCACTGTGTCACCACGCTGCTCCGACAGCTGCACCACTGTGCTGATCGACAACTGTGTCTCCACGCTGCTCCGACAACCGTGTCACCGCTCCGACATGCTCCAACACTCCTACCCTTCGGGTCCGGAGCCCCCCCCAGACTCCAATCTGGGTATCCGGCCCGAAACAACCAGCTCAGGCCCAACTGCCGCACCAAGGTGCACTCAGGTCAGAGCCCCAACGTCGGGGAGACACCGCTCACCACGACAAAACCGCAAATCAGCACACCCCAAACACTCGACCCAATCTAGCGAAAGTCAAAGGCATCCCCTATTTTTGTAACGTTATGTTGTCTGCAGCCAACATAACTGTCCCACAAAAATAGGGTATGCCGATCCCTCTTCACTCACTGGAAGAGTCAAAACCAAATCACCGACTTTCGCTAAAAGTCACGCCTCTCACGCCCTAACATCCTAGGGTCCGACCAAAAGCCTAGGGTTTCCTAAGTCCCAACTGACCTATCCCTAAGCTCTGATACCAACTTAATCTGTCACGCCCCGGGTGTAAACCAGAACCCGGGCCCGTCTACAGATCCGCCGTGCACACGGTATTTCCCGCGTACACGAAGCGCCAAACCTGCTCAGATATATAAGAGATAATAATAAATGAGCAATAAAACAGAGCTGAACTAAAACTAATACATCTCAGACTGAAGCTGGAAATAAAATACAATACATCTGTATAAATGATACATCTGTCTCTCCCAGCTCACCAAAATAAATACAACCTGCTGGCAAAAGCCAGTCCCAAAATAAATGTACAACCGTCTGAGGAAACACGGGTACACCAACAGTCCAGCTAACACGCTCAACCTGCCTCGAAGTCTATCTACTCAGCCGTCCTCTCTCCTCGACCCGTCGCTGAAAACTCAGCAGCACCCGCAGAAGACACTGCAAAACAAGGGAGAAGAAAAAGAGGAAAGAAGAATGGGGGTAAGACTACCAGTAAACCAGTAGCCTCCCCTAGTGGGTAAAACCTCAAATCCTGACACACCCACTAGGTCTACCAGAGGCAAAAAGGAAAGAAGTGTGGTAAGCAATGATGACTGCCGAAAACAGAAAACTACCACTACTATGCCTCTAATATGCCAAGCTAAAGAGATAGCTAACTGTATGCATCAGAACATAAATGCCTGCCTGCCTAGACCCAATCGATACACCAGTGAGCACTGGTACTGCCTGCTCTGCCTGCCTGCCTGCCTGCCAAATCGGGTATGCTGGCCAACGCATAACACCGATAGGGAAAAGGGAGTCTCAAGGACTCGAAGCCTGTAAAACGCACACTCCGGAGTGGCACTCGAGGGGAGCGACCCACACGAGTATAATGCCTGGGTAACAAGTACCAAATCAGCAGGACTGGATCATGACTCTGATCAAAGTGGGAAAACCCATCCACTAAAAGGAGACCCGATCTCAACCCGATGCAAGATAAACCAATAGTGGGAACCCCATCCACTAGAGACCCGATACCCAATCTGATGCAATAACCACTGTCCGGTCAACCGCCCAAGGTCCGCGGTTGCCGCAATACCCTGCCATCAAGCCTGCCTGTCCCAAAATCCAAGATTCACAATCGGGTAGAATAATCGATATCCGGTCAACCGCCTACTGTCCGCGGTTGCCGCAATAACCCCAAGTCCGACATCAAGTACACCCTGTCTCCGACCCCAAGGTCCCGGCTACACTATCCCAAACCCCCGCTCGAATCCGAGCAACATGACTCGAAAGTCTAAATAAGAAGGAGAAAGAAAGCAATCATGGTTTCTCCTAAGTCAAATCCCAATATGATAGTGTAGCAATAAAAGATGGCCTATCTAGATGTCCATACAAGCATGCAAGTGTTCTCAAGGAAATATAATTAAAGGCATTAATCATTAACAGTATCCACCTACGCATGTCATCTACCCTCAAGTAGTACCGTCAACAGGATAATCAAATAGTCCAACATAAATATTCCACAACACATGCAAGGTTAACCGCTATCAAAGCAACCCTATTCCCACACCGGCATGCATAAACCCACCCTCGATCATGATTAATCAAGATGTCCAATAAAGGGGATCACTCTAATATTCCTAGTGAGCATGTCAAAATAGAGGCAATAAACAACCGCCCACCTCGAGCGCTAAATCCTGATCCCAACAGCGAAGTCCGCGCCCGGTCTCAACGATCACCACGGTACTGCACAAAATACCCCAAAAGAACAAGCACAATTAATGAACCATGCTCACACCAAAATCTGTCCCAAATACAACCAGTCCACAGTTTAGCCTTTTTCACCTGCGAAACGTGCCCAATAAATTCCCAGAAAAATACCACTGCGATCTACGCGACGAACGGTCGAAACGAGTACCTGCACGTTTTCCCACGATTTTTCTATGCTGAGAACCAAAATCGACAAGAGGACCACCCCGAACAATACTTCCACCCAAAAACTGTGCTACAAGGTTCTGTAAAAAGGGGTTCTCACCTTCAGGGAAATTCCACAAAAATCCAAGAAAATTCAGGGAGATTCCTTGCGATGTGTAGATGCAAATCCTCTTTTGAATCGCCTCAATCCGATGTCCGGTTGTGGAGATATCGCCGAAAATACGAACCGCTGTCCAAAACTCCATCACAGCAAAATGGGGTCACAAGATGATCCGAAAAACCCATGAAAACCTCGGAATGGGAAAAACCAGTAGAAATAAGAAACGTAGCCCTACCTGTTACGAATCCAACGGCGCAAAAATCGCGAAAATAGGAGGTCGGGGTGAGTCGGGGGAGCCTAAACACTGAAATGCGACGAATCGGGTTGCCGGAGAATGATCGTCGCGCCGCGCCGGATAAATCCCCAACCTCGGGATCCGAGCCTCCTAAATTCCTCAAACTTGACAGGAGTGTCCTCTCTTCTAGATGAAGATTTCATCTTCTCACCTCTAATGGAGATGGAGCCTCTAAGATGGAGAAATAAGCCTTTGAATGAGCCTCGGATTCCCTCAAAGCCACAGCCAAAACCAACATTTCCAAAATTACCTCTGTGTCCTACATAACAGGAAACACCGAAAACAGCCAATAAAAACGCGACACGTGGCACACCATGCCCTCGCTACGCCCGGCTCACCCACCTTGTGCACCCGACGAACTGCCACTGCCACGTGTCCAATCCTGAACCAATGGGAAGCTGCCACGTGGCACACCACCAGCCTGCACCGTGCACCTGACCACGCGCCTGCCCAGCCTGCCCGCACAGTTGACCGACCAATAGGGGATCGCCACGTGTCAACCTTACTGTTCGGTGCACCCGGTGCACAAAATTCCGTGGACCGCACCAACCAAAACCTGCCACGTGTCACGTCCGGTGCACCATGGACCAGGAGCCAACCAGAGAATTCCGTGGACCGCGTGCTGTGGACCAGCCAACCACCTCATGCCACGTGGCACCGCCTCGGTGCACGCCCGCCGCGTGGACCGGCCGCCTGCCGCGCCCCCGCCGCGCCTGCCCGCCCTCAGCGGCTGCCGCGGCGCGCGCCGCCTGCCCGAGCGCCCTCCGCCGTCCGCCGCCGCCGCCGGCCGCCGGCGATCGCCGGAAGTACTGTTCCGGCGTGAACAGTAACCCGAAGCCCAAAAATGCAGTAAATAGTCCATCTGAAGCGTTTTCGCGCGCTGAATCCGAATTTGACGTCCGTTTCGCCAAATTCTCACTCTAAAAATTGCCGAATGCCCCCGAAAAGGTATTCTTACTCCGAAATTCGCGCCGAGTCCAATCTTAATATCCGTTTCGCGCGAAAAACCCTCTAAACATCCGACGGAGTCACCCGATCACCCACGTGATCCAATGAAGGCCGAAGTTCATCACTTGAGTCCAAATTGGCGCCCGAACACCGCCGACATGCCCCAAAGGCCTCCAGCACACCGCTTCAGCCCTAAAAGGTAAGTTCCGGCTGTGAAGCAACACGTGCCATTTCCTGTACGACCCTGTTTTTGCGCTCGACTACACCATTTTGTTGAGGTGTATAAGGTGCGGAGAATTCATGTTTAATGCCATTAGAAGTGCAAAAATCAATGAATTTGGAATTTATGAATTCCCCACCTCTATCACTTCTAACTCGAGTAATCCTTTCATTCTTTTCAATCATAATACGATGGCAGATTTCGAGAAAAGAATCAAAAGTATCAGCTTTTTCTTTTAAAAATGCTACCCAAGTATATCTAGAAAAATCATCAACCAATAAGAAAATATACCATTTACCTCCCAGAGATGGTTGACGAGTTGGCCCCATTAAGTCCATATGCAAAAGTTCCAAAGGCCGTTTTGTACCTATGTGGTTCAAGTTCTTGTGTGCAGTCCTAGACTGTTTTCCCTTTTGGCAACCGCCACACACAAGGTTTTGTTCAAAAGAAAGTTTCGGAACCCCCTTGACCACATCTTTGTTCGAAATTCTAGCAAGTTCCTTAAAGTTTATGTGACCTAGCCTTTCATGCCAAAGTGTTTCATTTTTCAAAGATGCTAGGTTACATTTTTCAGAAATCTTAGTAGGAACTACATAACAATTGTTTTCTGATCTAACCCCTTTTAAAAGAAAGCATGGTTCTGTCAGTTACAGTACATTTATCAGATGAAAAATTAACTGAATAACCACTATCACAAAGTTGACTTATGCTTATGAGGTTAGTCTTAAGGCCATGAACAAATAACACATTATTTAGAACCGGGCCATCTGGAATAGCTACCGTTCCCTTTCCAACAATTTTGGAAGACCGACCATCTCCGAAAACAACAAGTCCTCCGGAGTTTTTCTCAAATGTTTGAAAACAGTTTTTGTCACCGGTCATATGACGGGAACACCCGCTATCCAGATACCAAGACGAACTATCATATGCATGCAAGGAAACATTGGTAAGCAAGACAAGGGAAAATTTCACCTTTGCGCACCCAAACCTTTTTGGAGTGCGTCGGTAATGATCGTGAAGTTGATTCTCCTAGGTGAGAGCGTCTTGCTTGAAGAATTGCTGCTCCTTGATGATGTCGTCTTGAGCGGTGTACTACCAAGGCTCTTTTCCTTTCAATGAATTGCAGTTGATTTCTGAGGAATAGCCTTTTGGTAGTCATTGCAAGAGGTGCTTGAGGTGTGCGTTTGGCTCCGTCTTGCAATTTCTCCTTATGTGCCCTGAAATGCCACAACGAAAACATACCTTAGTTCTTGACGATCCCGAGGAGGATGTAGTAGGCTTGTTGTCGTTGCTTGTCGTGAATTCCGGTGTCGGAGGAGGAGATACCGACTGAGGCACAAATACTGTCCCACTCGAACTTGGAATGTCTCCAGTTTGAGTGTATCCGAGGCCGAACTTATTTCTTTGACCAAGACCAAGAAGTCTGTCCAACTTACTCCTTCCAGAAGAAAATCTCTTTAAGTCATCCTTCAGTTGGCGTATGGTCTCCGTCATTTCCAATTTTTCCTGTCGAGCCTCGCCGTTGAGCTTCAAGAAGTAATTCGCTTTGTTCACCATATCCATATAATTCTTCTCGAATTGCTCATTGGACTCTTGAAGGGAAACATTTGTTTTAATCAGATTATCCCTTTCCACTTCAAGATCGGTTGAGAGAGAGGTTACCCTTTTACTTCTTCTTCGAGATCCTGCAATCTCCCTTCAACCCCTTGTTTTGCTTAGCCAGTTTCTTTGAATCCCTCAAAAGTTGTGGTAGGCTAGAGCAAAATCTTCACCTTCAGAATCATCCGATTCATCGTCCGTTGCAATCTTTTCAACAGAGGAGTTGGACAAGGAATCGGAGTACTTGCCATTAAGCACATGAAGGGTGAAGATGTAGTGGACGCGTGGAAAGCTGTCGCGTTGTCTTCTTCATCACTTGAGGATGACTCATTTGACGTGGAGTTGTCATCCCAAGTAACGACTTGCATCGCTTTCTTCTTTGCCGGATTCTTGTTGGGACACTCCGTTGCAATGTGGCCGTAGCCTCGACATTTGAAGCACTGAACTTGTCCCTCTGAACTTTTCTTATCCTTTGAGAAGTTCTCTTGCTTTCTTGACTTGTAACTTGAAGAACCCTTGCCTTTCTTCGACTTTCCGAAGGATGGAGTTTTGCTTGAATTTCCCCTTCGAAAGTTGCGGCGAAACTTCCTTGTCAAGAGAGCGAGCTGCTTCTCAAAGTCCTCCATAGAAAGTTCTCGTCGTCGTCCGAGGAGGATGAATCCGCGTCTTCTTCTTTAGTTGATTTCAATGCGTAACCTGAAGACTTAGAAGAGGATGCCTTTCCAGAAGAATAGTTAGTAGGAAATGTCATTTCATAAGTTTGTAAAGCACCTACTAATTCTTCTACACGCATTTCGTCCGGGTGTTTAATTGTTTCAATGGCTGCGACCTTCGGGCGAAATCGTTCAGGAAGAGTTCTTAAATTTTTCTTACAACTTTAAATTCTGGAATCTTCTCTCCCAAGTTAG
>JAQOTM010001234.1:0-48592 GCA_029168755.2 Tillandsia fasciculata | reverse complement strand
ACCATTGTGACCAGTAGCAGAATCAACCAGAGAATGCCATTGATTCTAGTGCTTTGAGTTTAGAAAGTGTCCTGTGAAAACCAACTCAAGAACATATGAAAAATCGTCAATTTTGAAAAATTTGAAAACATTGTACCTAGACAATCATAATCATGTAGAGAAGCCAAGAATCAAATTAGTTTTCCAAAAAGAATTTTAAAAATAGATCAATTCCATGATTTACAAAAATTCCTCTTTTATGCCCTAAAACCGAATTTTTAGAAATCGAAGCCTAAAAACTCGTTAATCAAGTGAAATCCCAGCATAAAAGCAAAACTAATTGACCCAGAGTTCTTATTTCAAAAGAAATTTGATCAAAAACCATTCACAAACGAAAAAATCCAATTTTTCAACTCACGTTTGATGAAAAAACATAAAAACTGTGAAAAACCGAGTTTTGATCAATAAAACTTACTTGAATCCGAAGAACTTTGAGTTTTGAAGCACCAAGAAGCAAGAAATCTAGAGAGAGAAACTCTAGAAGCTTGAAAACCAGAATTAGGGTAAAGAAATCAAATCTCTTTGTTTCTATATAAAACCCTAGCCGTGATCCGGATCGGCCGAGAATGTGATCCGGATCGGCTACCCGCAGGAAAAATCCTGCGTTCGGGATCCGGATCACTTGCCACGATCCGGATCGGCTACACCTTTTTCTTCAGAAAAATTAAGAAAAATACAATAAAATCCAGAAAAAGTATGTAAGCACTTTACCATGTCAACTTTAAACAAATGACATCGTTTCATACAACAAGAAATAGATTATAAAAATCTATCAAAAATATCCAAAAATGAAACGAAAATTTACGAAAGTTAAAACACTTAAAGTTGAACAACTTCAATTACATCTATCCTGATCTTATGTGTAATGCCTTTATCAAATCATCAATTTCAGTAAAGAAAATGAAATACCAAGATCAATAGATGTTTGAAATCCCAGATAAGTTAGATAATATATCTAGACAATCTGTTGAAGGAGTGGCTCTTTGAGCATCTTAACAAAAATCCCACCTTATACCAACCATGAAATACGACTGAGTCAAGTATTTCAATATGAATTTCATCAACAATTTTCAAACAAAAATTTGCTTTTCATTCATGGAGTATCTTTTTCTTTCATTTTCTCCATGTGGTGGTAGTTTTCACACTCCTCATGGGATGTAACTCTTTCCACATCTTTTGAGCATTTCACATTTCATTGACTCCCCCTCAATTGGCTATCAATTATTTAATATATAAGTATTCAACCAAACCATTGATCTCGAATTCATACTCGACTAAGCAATCAAATATGATAATGACTATACCAAGAGATCATTGAGAGAGAAATTGACTTTGATCACAGAAAGATGGTTTAATTAACGTAAATGATCATTGCAACATTGAAACATTATGACATCAAAAACATAATAAATTTCTAAATGCATAAAAGGATGCAATTAAAGTCAATTATGATTTATGCTCAATTAGTGTGCTATGTACAGAACATAGATAAAGAACAAAACAAAACACAAAAACAAAACCTAATCTAAGCAAAGGTTTCAAAAGAGTTTATTTCAAGGAAAGCATGCCAATTGCTTTACGCAAGTGAATAAAACGTTTTTGATCCAAAGGTTTTGTTAAGATGTCGGCTAATTGATCCTCAGTTGAAATATATGACAGTTGAAGAATGTTTGATTCAACTAGCTCTCTAAGAAAATGATATCTAAGTTCAATATGTTTTGTTCTAGAGTGCAACACAGGGTTTTTAGAAATGTTAATAGCACTAGTGTTGTCACATAAAATGGTTACCGAAGATGTTGAAATCCGGAAATCGCTCAACACGCTCTTCATCCAAATCAATTGGGTTGAACAACTTCCTGCAGAAATGTACTCCGCTTCGGCAGTCGAGAGTGCTATGCAGTTCTGCTTTTTACTGTGCCATGCAACAAGGCAGTGGCCAAGATAGAAGCATGCACCACTCGTGCTTTTCCGGTCATCCACCGATCCAGCCCAATCGGCATCTGAGTATCCAACAATATCCAAAGTCGTTCCCATAGGATACCAAATTCCGAAATTGATTGTACCTTTGATATACCGGATGATCCGTTTCACCGCTTTCAGGTGAACCTCCTTCGGTGCTGATTGATATCTCGCACAAATCCCAACACTGAAGGATATATCCGGGCGACTAGCCGTGAGATATAGTAGACTTCCAATCATACTGCGGTACAGTTTCTCGTCTACATTCTCACTTTGTGATTCACTTCCAAGTCCCTTATGGCTAGTTCCCATTGGAGTCGGAAAATCCTTAGAATTTTCAAGATCAAACTTTTTGACCAACTCCAGTGCATACTTGGATTGACACAAGTGAATTCCTTCATCGTTTTGTTTAACTTGTAATCCAAGAAAATAATTCAATTCGCCCATCATGGACATCTCAAATTCGCTTTCCATGGTCTCCGCGAATTTAGAAGCATCATTATCTCTTGTTGCTCCAAAAACAATGTCATCGACATAGATTTGAGCAACTATGAAATTGTTTTGATAATGCTTCACAAAGAGAGTCCTGTCAGCTCCCCCTCGAGTGTAGCCCTTTTCCAAAAGGTGCTTTGTCAACCTTTCGTACCATGCTCGCGGTGCTTGTTTCAGACCGTAAAGAGCCTTTTTCAGACGAAAAACATGGTTAGGTAGTTTATGATCCACAAAACCTTTCGGTTGAGCTACATAAACTTCCTCATTTAAAAATCCATTTAAAAAGGCGCTCTTAACGTCCATTTGAAATAATTTGATTTTAAAATGACAAGCAATCGCAAACAATATACGAATGGACTCGAGTCTAGCTACAGGGGCGAAGTTTCATCAAAGTCTATACCTTCTACTTGAGAATAGCCTTGAGCAACTAACCTTGCTTTGTTCCTGATGATAGTACCTTCTTCATTTTTCTTGTTCTTGAAGATCCATTTGGTACCTATCACATTGTGTTGCTTCGGAGGCTTCGTCAATTCCCAGACTTTGTTTCGCTCGAATTGATGGAGCTCTTCCTGCATTGCTTTAATCCAGTAATCATCTTGGAGAGCTTCATCAACATTCTTTGGTTCGATTTGAGATACATAGCATGCAAATCCGCAAACCAATTGTCTCCGTGTTCTAACTCCTTCTTGTGGATCTCCAATTATGTTCGATTCAGGGTGATCCTTGGAGATGCGTAACGTTTGAGGTAGAGGAGTAGGCGGAGGTACACGAGATGATTCCTGCACATCAGATAAGCTTGAAGAACCGTTAGATGCATCAACATTATTATCGAAAGAATTGTTAGAAGAAGATGCATTAGCAGGTGTATCATCATCAAGAGAGATATCGAGGGTAGATTTTTCAGATTCAAAATGAAAAGCTTCATCTACCTTAACATTTATCGATTCTACGATCGTCTTAGATTCTAAGTTAAAAACTCGATATGCTCTACTGTTTGTAGAATAACCTAAGAAAATCCCTTCGTCACTTCGAGAGTCAAATTTTCCAAGATTTTCGCGATCACGTAAAATAAAACACCGACTCCCAAAATGCGAAAATATTTGATGTTAGGTTTTCTACAAAACCATAGTTCATATGGTGTATTCAAAGTCCCCGGGCGCAAATACACTCGATTGATAACATAGACAGCCGTGTTCACCGCTTCAGCCCAAAAATATAAAGGAAGGTTCCGGCTATGAAGCATAACACGTGCCATCTCCTGTACGACCCTGTTTTTGCGCTCGACTACACCATTTTGTTGAGGTGTGTAAGGTGCAGAGAATTCATGTTTAATGCCGTTAGAAGTGCAAAAATCAATGAATTTGGAATTTATGAATTCCCCACCTCTATCACTCCTAACTCGAGTAATCCTTTCATTCTTTTCAATCATAATACGATTGCAAATTTCGAGAAAAGAATCAAAAGTATCAGCTTTTTCTTTTAGAAAGGCTACCCAAGTATATCTAGAAAAATCATCAACCAATAAGAAAATATACCATTTACCTCCCAGAGATGGTTGACGAGTTGGCCCCATTAAATCCATATGCAAAAGTTCCAAAGGCCGTTTTGTACCTATGTGGTTCAAGTTCTTGTGTGCAGTCCTAGACTGTTTTCCTTTTTGGCAACCGCCACACACAAGGTTTTGTTCAAAAGAAAGTTTCGGAACCCCCTTGACCACATCTTTATTTGAAATTCTAGCAAGTTCCTTAAAGTTTATGTGACCTAGCCTTTCATGCCAAAGTGTTTCATTTTTCAAAGATGCTAGGTTACATTTTTCAGAAATCTTAGAAGGAACTACATAACAGTTGTTTTCTGATCTAACCCCCTTTAAAAAGAAAGCATGGTTCATGTCAGTTACAGTGCATTTATCAGATGAAAAATTAACTGAATAACCATTATCACACAGTTGACTTATGCTTATGAGGTTAGTCTTAAGGCCATGAACAAATAATACATTATCTAGAACCGGGCCATCTGGAATAGCTACCGTTCCCTTTCCAACAATTTTGGAAGACCGACCATCTCCGAAAACAACAAGTCCTCCGGAGTTTTTCTCAAATGTTTGAAAACAGTTTTTATCGCCGGTCATATGACGGGAACACCCGCTATCCAGGTACCAAGACGAACTATCATATGCATGCAAGGAAACATTGGTAGCAAGACAGGGAAAGATTTCACCTTTGCGCACCCAAACCTTTTTGGAGTGCGTCGGTAATGGTCGTGAAGTTGATTTCCTAGGTGAGAGCGTCTTGCTTGAAGAATTGCTGCTCCTTGATGATGTCGTCTTGAGCGGTGTACTACCAAGGCTCTTTTCCTTCAATTGATTGGAGTTGTTTCCGAGGAATAGCCCTTTTGGTAGTTGTTGCAAGATGTTCTTGAGGTGTGCGTTTGGCTCCAGTCTTGCAATTTCTCTTATGTGCCCTGAAATGCCACAACGAAAACATACCTTGGATCTTGTCGATTCCGAAGAGGATGTAGTAGGTTCGTTGTCGTTGCTTGTCGTGAACACCGGTGTCGGAGGAGGAGATACCGACTGAGGCACAAATACTGTACCACTCGAACTTGGAATGTCTCCAGTTTGAGTGTATCCGAGGCCGAACTTGTTTCTTTGACCGAGACCAAGAAGTCTGTCCAACTTACTCCTTCCAGAAGAAAATCTCTGTAAGTCATCCTTTAGTTGGCGTATGGTCTCCGTCATTTCCAATTTTTCCTGTCGGGCCTCGCCGTTGAGCTTCAAGAAGTAATTCGCTTTGTTCACCATGTCTACATAACTCTTCTCGAAATGCTCATTGGACTCTTGAAGGGAAACATTTGTCTTAATCAGATTGTCCCTTTCCACTTCAAGATCGGTTGAGAGAGAGGTTACTCTTTTTACTTCATCTTCAAGATCCTGTAATCTCTCTTTCAACCCCTTGTTTTGTTTAGCCAGTTTCTTTGAATCCCTCAAAAGCTTATGGTAGGCTAAAACAAAATCTTCACCTTCCGAATTATCTGATTCATCGTCCGTTGCAATCTTTTCCACAGTGGAGTTGGACAATGACTCGGATGTACTTGCCATTAAGCACATGAAGGGAGAAGATGTAGTGGACGCGTGGAAAGCTGTCGCGTTGTCTTCTTCATCACTTGACGATGACTCATTTGACGTGGAGTTGTCATCCCAAGTAACTACTTGCATCGCCTTCTTCTTTGCCGGATTCTTGTTGGGACATTCCGTTGCTATGTGGCCGTAGCCTCGACATTTGAAACACTGAACTTGTCCCTCAGAACTTTTCTTATCCTTTGAGAAGTTCTCTTGGCTTCTTGACTTGTAACTTGAAGGACCCTTGCCTTTCTTTGACTTTCCGAAGGATTGAGTTTTGCTTGAATTTCCCCTTCGAAAGTTGCGGCGAAACTTCCTTGTCAAGAGAGCGAGCTGCTTCTCAAAGTCCTCCATAGAAATGTTCTCGTCGTCGTCCGAGGAGGATGAATCCGCGTCTTCTTCTTTAGTTGATTTCAATGCGTAACCTGAAGACTTAGAAGAGGATGCCTTTCCAGAAGAATAGTTAGTAGGAAAAGTCATTTCATAAGTTTGTAAAGCACCTACTAATTCTTCTACACGCATTTCGTCCGGGTGTTTAATTGTTTCAATGGCTGCAACCTTCGGGCGAAATCGTTCAGGAAGAGTTCTTAGAATTTTTCTTACAACTTTAAATTCTGGAATCTTCTCTCCCAAGTTAGCACATGAGTTCACGATGTCTTGCAATCGTGTGTAATAGTCAGTGAAGGATTCATTCTCTGCCATAGAGATAGAGTCAAACTTGCTCGTGAGCATTTGCAGTTTCTGAATCTTCACTAAGTTAGTTCCCTCATGCGTAACTTGAAGAACATCCCAGATTTCTTTCGCAGTCTCACATGCCGAGACGCGAGAGAACTCAGTTTGTGACAAAGCATTAAATAGAGCATTAATCCCTTTGCCATTGTAAGAAGATAAGTCTATCTCTTCCTTGGTCCATTTCGACCTAGGTTTTAAGGTGCGAACATCATCTAAAATTTCAGTTGGATTAGACCATCCTAATTCAATTGATTGCCACACCCTTTCGTCGATGGAAATTAAGAAAGCTTTCATCCGTACTTTCCAGTACGCATAATTAGTTCCATCAAAGAAAGGGGGTCGATTGATGTTTCCACCTTCAACCATTGTTTACAACCCTATTCCCGCTCTGATACCACTTGTTGGGTTTAGGTTAATAAGGATCTAATAGGGGAAAAAACACCTAGAGGGGGGTGAATAGGTGTAAACAATAAACACTCAAAAAATCATTGTGCGATAAAACCCAATGCGGAAAAATAAAAGAACACACAAGATTTTTACGTGGAAAAACTCCAAACCGGAGTAAAAAACCACGGGACCGATAACACGGCGAAATCCACTAGAGTTAACACACGTACAAGGTGATATAACGTACTCACAGACGACTCAACCTTTTACCATACGCCCCTAGTCGATCTTCCCGCTCGCTCCACGACGCTTCTCGAATCCACGATCCGCGCCCAACGCTGAATCCACAGCGTCCAACGTCGAGTCCACGACGTCCAACCGAATCCACGGTCTTCACCCAATGGTACGCTTCGAATCCACGAACGCACCTCGCTCCGAATCCACGAGAGCGATAACACCTTGAATCCACAAGGCCACGCGAGTCCACGCGCCGATTTTGGGGTAAATCGTTGTTTGTTTGGGTGGTGATGATCCGCCGAATACTTAGATCAAGAGTAGATCGGAAATACCATCTAAGTATTCATTAGTTTGATTCAACTCAAGATGTGAGTATGAAAACCTAGAATCAAACTAATCAATATAGATGAAGAAACATAGAATAATTCTATTGATTTCCTTTCTTCTCTATATGTGGATCTAAGGCCGTATAAAATGATATGTGAAAATGACGGCTCTATTTGGATTCCCCTAGAAAATGAAATAGGGTCTATTTATAGGTTAGAAACCCTAGGAAGAATATTCGGATCAAAAACAAACTTTTCTGGAAAGTTTTACCGACGGCGATCCGGATTGGATAAGCCACGATCCGGATCGCAGACGCACAGAATGCAGTTTCCAGAAAATCACCTGTTCGGGATCCGGATCATAATCCACGATCCGGATCGTTCATACATTTTCACAAAACATCCCATTCGGGATCCGGATTGTACAAGCTGTGATCCGGATTGCAGCAATGTATGAACGAACACCTTTCGAGATCCGGATTGAAAGTCCACGATCCGGATCCTGAACATGTCCCATGTCCAGTTTTTGATGAATAAGCAGTTAAAACCTCTTCCAGGTGTTTCTACACTATAAGAAGTATTCGGATCATCAAAATTATTTAGTTAAACGTACCTGATCCTTTTGAATTCTTCTTTCTTGAGATTGAGGTATACGATCCGAAGTTTCTTCATCTTCAATCTTCAAGACTTAATACAATCACGAAATACGCCAACTCAAATTCCGTAACAAGCTTCAGGCAGAGCAGTTAGGGGATTTTTCAGTGGATAACTCGGGAGTACTGCGGTACAGGGACCGAGTGTGTGTGCCTACAGATTCGAGATCAGGGATCAGATTCTGAGAGAGGCTCACTATACACCTTATACCGTCCACCCTGGAGGTACTAAGATGTATAGGGACCTCAAGGCACTCTTTTGGTGGTCTGGAATGAAGCGGGATATTGGAAGATTCGTGGCTCAGTGTTTAACTTGTCAGCAAGTGAAGGCGGAACATCGGGTACCTGCTGGCAAGTTGCAAAGTCTTCCAATTCCCGAATGGAAGTGGGACCGCATCACACATGGATTTTGTGACTGGGTTACCGAGGTCACAGAGTGGAGCCGACGCAGTTTGGGTGATTGTTGATAGACTTACCAAGTCAGCTCATTTCCTGCCTGTGCAGATGACTTGGTCCATGGAGCGCTTGGCACAGCTTTATTTGGCTGAGATTGTTAGGCTGCACGGAGTACCAGCGTCCATTGTTTCAGATCGAGACCCGAGATTTGTGTCACGGTTTTGGGGGAGCCTACAGTCAGCTATGGGTACTCAGCTTAGTTTCAGCACGGCTTTCCACCCACAGACAGACGGCCAGTCAGAGCGCACCATTCAGACGCTAGAGGATATGTTGCGTGCGTGTGTTATGGATTTTGGAGGAGGTTGGCACCGACATTTACCCCTGGTTGAGTTCGCGTACAACAACAGCTTTCAAGCGAGCATTAAGATGGCTCCATTTGAGGCGTTGTACGGACGCAAGTGTCGGTCGCCCCTTTATTGGAGTGATGTGGGTGAGAGGAGGACGCTGGGACCAGATTTACTGCTGGAGGCGGAAGAGAAGGTCCGAGTTATACGACGGCACTGGAGACGGCCCAGAGTCGCCAGAAAAGTTATGCAGATGTTCGGCGGCGAGACCTCGAGTTCCAGGTTGGGGATCACGTCTTCTTGAAGGTCTCGCCCTCGAAAGGGGTCCGGAGGTTTGGAGTGCGGGGGAAACTCAGTCCCCGCTTCATTGGACCCTTTGAGGTACTTGAGAGGATAGGCCCTGTGGCGTATAGAGTTGCTCTACCTCCCCGTTTGGCTGGTGTTCATGATGTCTTCCATGTTTCGGCCTTGAGGAGATATGTATTCGATCCGTCTCATGTCATCGACTTCGCATCCTTGGATATCGGCGAGGACTTGGTTTACGAGGAGCGCCCATTGCGGATTCTAGCTCGTGAGGTGAGGGAATTGCGCAATCGGGCAATACCTTATGTGAAGATTCTTTGGAGCAACCATGAGGAACGAGAGGCCACTTGGGAGCTTGAGACGGCGATGCGGGATACCTACCCTTCCCTGTTCGAGATTCCTGATTGAGGTACGCAAGTTTACTTTCCTTTTGTTTCGAGGACGAAACTCCCTTTTAGTGGGGGAGGATGTGGAGACCGTAAACCCCGTACTGTTTTCCGTCTGAAGTTACAGTTGAGAACACCTATTGTTGGTGTATCTGGCCCAAGGTGCATCAAAGTGGTGCTACTGTTGGACCTGAGTGGTATCTTTTATTGTGTTGGCCTTCGGATGTGCTTTGCCAAAATTTCGGGAAGGATTTTGGCCAAACAGATGGTAGAATTGGATTCAGCACGGAAAAACACTTGAAAACGGCTATTTATTTGCCGAATTTGGAGTCCGGATGACCAAAAACGGGCTACCGGAAGTTTCGGGGAAAACGGGTGCATGGGGGGTGACACAGATGTGTCGGGGCAGATGCGTCGGGGCAGCCCTGCAGGCCGCGCGCGTGGCGCGCGGCACTGGGGGGTGCCGCGCGGGCGGCCCCTGCGATGGGCGGCCCTGCAGGCCGCGCGCAGGGCGCGCGGCACTGCGGGCGGGCCGCGCGGGTGCCCTAGGGCCGCGCGGCACCGCAGGCCGCGCGCAGGGCGCGCGGCACTGCGGGCGGGCCGCGCGGGTGCCCTAGGGGCCGCGCGGCACCGCAGGCCGCGCGCAGGGCGCGCGGCACTGCGGGCGGGCCGCGCGGGTGCCCTTGGGGGCCGCGCGGCACCGCAGGCCGCGCGCAGGGCGCGCGGCACTACGGGCGGGCCGCGCGGGTGCCCATGGGGGCCGCGCGGCACCGCAGGCCGCGCGCAGGGCGCGCGGCACTGCGGGCGGGTCGCGCGGGCCTGTGGGCCGCGCGCTTGGGCGCGCGGGCACCGCAGTGGCCCCGCGCGAGCGGCCGCGGGCGGCGCTGGCCTGCGGGCCGCGCGCATGGGCGCGCGGCACCGCAGGGGCCCCGCGCGGGCGGCCGCGGGCCGCGCGGGCCTGCGGGCCGCGCGCATCGGCGCGCGGCACCGCAGGGGCCCCGCGCGGGCGGCCGCGGGCCGCGCGGGCCTGCGGGACGCGCGCTTGGGCGCGCGGCACCGCAGGGGGCTCCGCGCGGGCGGCCGCGGGCCGCGCGGGCCTGCGGGCCGCGCGCATGGGCGCGCGGCACCGCAGGGGCCCCGCGCGGGCGGCCGCGGGCCGCGCGGGCCTGCGGGCCGCGCGCACGGGCGCGCGGCACCGCAGGGGCCCCGCGCGGGCGGCCGCGGGCCGCGCGGGCCTGCGGGCCGCGCGCACGGGCGCGCGGCACCGCAGGGGCCCCGCGCTGGCGGCCGCGGGCCGTGCGGGCATGCGGACCGCGCGCTTGGGCCCGCAGGGGCCCCGCGCGGGCAGCCCTTGTGCCGCAGGGCTGGGTTTTGAGCCGTGCAGCTGCGCCGCCTGGTCCGCGCAGGCTTCGACTCGGCGACGCGCCGCGGCGTGTGCGCGATGGTTTTTCCGCGCAACGCGCGGCGTTTCTCGTCGCCGGATGGTTTTTCCTTCGCCCTTGTTTGCGCGGTTTTGACCGCAGGTTTTCTGATCCCGATTTACCTCCTCCTCTCACAGTTGTGGCATGGTGTTAGCTTCTACGCGGCCGGTGGCGCGTATTTGCCGCATGGAGCTGTGGGATCGCATCGGGACATCCGTTTGGCGCGCAGTTTTGCAGATTCTTCACAGGTGGGTTGGTTTTCTTCCGGAAGTATGGTATGCTCATAATACATCCGAATGCAAGGTATTGTAACCCCTTTTTACATTATACCTCGGTCCACTGACTGTTGGACAGCCGTGATATGTTGAGGGTATATACCACTGGCTGAGTTACCAGATGAATAGATACCACTGGCCGAGTCACCAGATGGGTATGAATCACTGGCTGAGTTACCAGATGGATAGATACCACTGGCCGAGTCACCAGATGGGTATGAATCACTGGCCGAGTTGCCAGATGAGCGGATACCACTGGCTGAGTTACCAGATGGGTAGATACCACTGGCCGAGTCACCAGATGGGTATAAATCACTGACTGAGCTACCAGATGAGCAGATACCACTGGCTGAGTTACCAGATGGGTAGATACCACTGGCCGAGTCACCAGATGGGTATAAATCACTGGCCGAGCTACCAGATGAGCAGACACCACTGGCTGAGTTACCAGATGGATAGATACCACTGGCCGAGTCACCAGATGTGTATGAATCACTGGCTGAGTTGCCAGATGAGCGGATACCACTGGCTGAGTTACCAGATGGGTAGATACCACTGGCCGAGTCACCAGATGGGTATAAATCACTGACTGAGCTACCAGATGAGCAGATACCACTGGCTGAGTTACCAGATGGGTAGATACCACTGGCCGAGTCACCAGATGGGTATAAATCACTGGCCGAGCTACCAGATGAGCAGACACCACTGGCTGAGTTACCAGATGGATAGATACCACTGGCCGAGTCACCAGATGTGTATGAATCACTGGCTGAGTTACCAGATGAGCGGATACCACTGGCTGAGTTACCAGATGGGCAGATACCACTGGCCGAGTTACCAGATGGGTATAAATCCCTGGCTGAGTTACCAGATGAGCGGATACCACTGGCTGAGTTACCAGATGGACAGATACCACTGGCCGAGTCACCAGATAGGTATGAATAGCACTGGCCGAGTCACCAGATGGACGAATATCACTGGCTGAGTTACCAGAAGAGTAAATACCACTGGCTGAGTTACCAGATGGATGAATACCACTGGTTGAGTTACCAGATGAGTAAATAACACTGGCCGAGCTACCAGAAGAGTAAATACCCCTGGCTGAGTTACCAGATGGATGAATACCACTGGTTGAGTTACCAGATGAGTAAATAACACTGGCCGAGCTACCAGATGAGTAAATACCACTGGCTGAGTTACCAGATGGATGAATACCACTGGCTGAGTTACCAGACGAGTAAATAACACTGGCCGAGCTACCAGATGGATAAATACTACTGGCTGAGTTACCAGATGAGTAAATAACGCTGGCCGAGCTACCAGATGGATAAATATCACTGGCTGAGTTACCAGATGAGTGAATGCCCCTGGCCGAGTCACCAGGTGGGTATTTGCCCTGGCTGAGTTACCAGGTAGTTAATTGAATGAAATGGAGATGACTTTTAATGTCATGTGAGAGTTCAGCATTTCCAGTGCGGGAGCGGAAACTATGGGCGGCTATGCCTATAGCCTGTTCTTGTTTGATAAGGTTATAGGTGACAGCCGTTCAGGATTTCCAGGCCTCCCGTGAGAGAGATTGAGAACTTTCCCTGCATTGCATTAAAACATATAGTGGTAGATTCATTTTCGGCATATCTATCTATCTATCTATCTGTTTCTGTCTCCAGCAGACTTAGTGGGCATACCACGGGTTTTGGCGTCGGTACCCACTGAGATCTGCCTGTGGCAGTAGATCTCACACCCGCTGTGATGACAGGTTTCCTGAGGCGACCGTTCCAGGATCGACTCGTGTGGAGTCTTCAGACCGAGGTAAGGGCGTGGCCGGCTAGTTCCTACCCGGGTCTGTGGAGTCAGTGATAGAGTCACCTGTACCTTTTAGTTTCCACTTTTGTACCTGTTAGAGTTCTCGTCTTTATGATTTGAGAGTTAGTGGACCGATGTACTTGGACTTTTATCGCTACTGTTTTTGTGGTTCAGTCTCTTCTTTTTCTGTATAGCTTCCTTTCAGCTCTGATACTTGTATAGCTGTAGATCTTATTTGCAGGTTAGACGCTTCGTCTGTACGGCAGTTTCCGTACAGACGGCGGATCTGTTGGCGAGCCCGGGTCGCAGTTCGACCCCGGGGCGTGACACAGTGTGCCACAAATCGCGTCACGTCTCCCTTCATTTTGGGCCACCAGAAGGTTTGCTTGACGTCCTTGTACATCTTCGTTCCCCCGGGATGCGCTGCATATGGGGCAGCA
Source organism: Tillandsia fasciculata (assembly GCA_029168755.2). Lineage (NCBI taxonomy): Eukaryota > Viridiplantae > Streptophyta > Magnoliopsida > Poales > Bromeliaceae > Tillandsia > Tillandsia fasciculata. The sequence continues at coordinate 35,281 of JAQOTM010001234.1, read as the reverse complement.
TGCGCCTCCCGCAGAATCTCCTCCTTGAGCTCCGGTAGATCCGGCACGCAGATTCGTCCCCGAAATCGTATCGTGCCGTCGGAGTTCACCATGAAATCGCTCTCCTTGTCGGCGGTTATTCTACTCCGCACCAGCTGGAGCTGATTATCAGTCGATTGGCCTTCGAGAATCCTGTCCAGCAGAGTAGGTCTGACCACCAATGTCAGAAGCTGTGCGACTGTCCCCGCCGGTACTACCTCTAGTCTCAATCGCGAAAATTCCGCAATCAGACTATCCTGCCGTGTAATGGCGCTTACATCCGCCTCCACGGCCTGTCCTTTGCGACTCAGGGCGTCGGCCACCACGTTGGCCTTTCCCGGGTGATAGTGGATCGTTAGATCGTAGTCCTTTAATAGCTCAAGCCACCGCCTTTGTCGCAGATTTAGCTCCCTTTGGGTGAAGAGGTACTTGAGACTCTTATGATCTGAGTACACATTGCAGTGTGCCCCATACAGGTAGTGTCTCCAAAGCTTGAGGACAAACACCACCGCTGCGAGTTCCAAATCGTGCACGGGGTAATCCCGCTCATACTCCTTGAGCTGCCTTGATGCATAAGCTATGACCTTTCCCCGTTGCATGAGTACTCCACCCAATCCATTTCGCGACGCATCGCAATATACTTCGTAATCCTCCCCTGGCTCTGGCAGGGCGAGAATCGGGGCTCGCGTCAACCTATCCTTAAGCTCCTCGAAGCTTCTCTGGCACTTATCCGTCCAGATGAACTTTTCCCCCTTTCTTGTCAGACGGGTTAGGGGGGTGGCTATCTTGGAGAAGCCCTCCACGAAGCGCCGGTAATACCCGGCCAATCCCAGGAAGCTTCGAATTTCCGTCACCGTGGTCGGTCGGGGCCAGTCTGTCACCGAATCTATCTTCTTCGGATCCACCGCGACTCCAGCCGCCGAGATTACATGTGACGCCCCACTTCCCAGGGGGGTCACCCATCCTAGAACTACTCTAGCTCTAGCACGCTTAACTCTCATGCTCCTCTTGGATCTTGCTACCATCCAAAATGCTATAGCCGGGTTAAGAGATTTAGTCCTATTATATCATTTATATATAGGACTAATCCAAATTTCGGGGGTGTCACATTCTTCCCCCCTTTAAGCCCTGACGTCCACGTCAGGCTCAAGCACACTCACAAGCACCAGGCAATGTGAGACTCATCTCGCTAGCCTTAGCCGACCTTGTGAGGAGCTGCACTCCACTCACAACGGTCATTAGCCGGGGAGCCTCGCTCTACCCGCTATATAACCCTGGCTCAGCCGAGACTCATCTCACATTTCCGGCTGGTGAATGGCTCTGATACCAACTGTGACGCCCCACTTCCCAGGGGGGTCACCCATCCTAGAACTACTCTAGCTCTAGCACGCTTAACTCTCATGTTCCTCTTGGATCTTGCTACCATCCAAAATGCTATAGCCGGGTTAAGAGATTTAGTCCTATTATATCATTTATATATAGGACTAATCCAAATTTCGGGGGTGTCACATTACATGCCCCAAGAAACCGACCTCTCGGAGCCAAAACTCACACTTTTTGAGTTTGGCGTAGAGTTTCCGTTCCCGAAGGGTCTGGAGGACTGTGCGCAGATGTTCTTCATGTTCCTCGTCCGTACGCGAGTAGATGAGGATATCGTCGATGAAGACAACCACGAACAAGTCTAGAAAGGGTTTGAATACCCTGTTCATCATATCCATGAACACTGCCGGGGCATTTGTGAGCCCGAACGGCATTACCGTAAACTCGTAATGGTCATAACGAGTACGGAAAGCCGTTTTGGGGATGTCCTCCCCCTTGACCCGGACCTGATGATAGCCCGACTGCAGGTCAATTTTTGAGAACACCGTCGCCCCCCCGTAACTGGTCAAAGAGATCGTCGATTCTTGGTAGGGGGTACTTATTCTTGACCGTGACCTTATTTATCTCCCGGTAGTCGATGCACAACCGGAGACTTCCGTCCTTCTTCCTCACAAACAGGACGGGCGCGCCCCAAGGTGACGCGCTTGGTCTGATAAAACCTTTGTCCAAAAGGTCCTCCAACTGTGCCTTGAGTTCCTTCAGCTCCGCGAAGGCCATCCTGTACGGTGCCTTGGTGATGGGCTTGGTGCCGGGGAGCAGTTCAATTGGGAAGTCAACCTCTCGTTCCGGCGGCATTCCGGGAAACTCCGCCGGAAATACATCCGGGAATTCCCTTACCACGGGACCGCTGAGCCTGGTCTGGGGAGCGGCCCCGAGCTACATGACAGCCCATCGGGTTCCCGGTTGCAAGGCATAGGGCGGAGCCTATTTATTCCTTGCATGGCCCTTAGTGGGCCCCGAATACACCGGGTTTTCCTAGGCTTCGAAATCCGCCCGCGCGCATTGGCCGGGGGAGGTTTCGCCTAATACTTAAGGGTCCTAGTGAGGGGGAGAGAGAGAGGAAGTCTAACGAGGGTAGCTGGCTAAGGTGCAATCGGCTCTCTAAAGAAAAAATAAAAACTGAACAGTAATCACCTGCCGTCACTAAGTCTGGGACGTCGCGTCCTCTGCTGCAGTATCCCGGGGAACCCGTCCGCAGCCCCTGGGCCAGCGTCGTACGGCGTGCTGGGGGAGGGGCCTAACGTCTGAGGAGTCTGAGGGTTCCCGGTTGTCGGGCGGGTCCCTTGGCTGAATGGGAGCCGCGGCACTGTCTGGTTCCTTCTGCGGTGGTGGCGTAGGGGCGGCGGCGGCGGGCCTCTGAGGGCAGACGTCAAGAGCGTGATCCGGCAACCCGCACCGGTTGCAGTAATGGTACCTCCAAGTACACTCCGCTACCGGGTGCGCACCCTGGCAGATCACGCACGGCCCCTGAGGTGGTTTCGCGTCCCTCGCTGGAGCCGGTTCTTCCTTCCGCGCCCCCTCCGGTGGTCCCCCTCCTCGATCTTCTTGGGCGGGGCCCCCTTGGGGAACGGGTGTAGCAGTCCTCTCTGTCCTCCTCGTTCGCGGTGCCGGAGGCCTGGTGACCCCCGGTTTCCAAGGGCAGTCGTAACGGTTATGGCCGGGCCTGCCACACCGATAGCAATGATCGCGCCTCCACGGGCAATCCGTCACCTGGTGTGCTCCCACACATATGGGGCAAGGCCTCCCGAGCGGTCTGGGTCCTGCTCTCGTCGCCCTCGCGAAGTCGCCCTCTGTCCTCGGGCGCTTGTGTGCCGGGCCCTGTCGCAAGGGGTCCTCCGTCGGACCCGGATAGGCAAACCTCTGTCGTGCGCGTGCCTCGGCCAGTGCCTGCTCTGCTCGCAGGGCTAACATCACCGCCTCGTCGAAGGTGGGGAACCCAGCTGGGGGCATTCCCCGATGGACGTCGTTCATGGCGCCCCGCTGGGTGTGGTCAACACCCTCAAAATCTCGAATCAGTAGGCCCAGGCGCTCCGTAAGGGTTAGCATTTGCCCCGCTATGTCTCGCAGCTGGTTTAGGAGTAAACGGTTGGCGGCAGCTGCGGAATCCATCCTGTCCGTCATGAAACAATTAGTGCTCGGCGGCCGAACCCTGGCCGTTGACTGCTGTAGACAGAGAAACCAGGTTATCTCAAACGTTATCATCCTAGTACCTTGTCCTAATTTATACCTATATTTCGTTCCCATCTCCCCGTACTCTCACGTACTACGCACCTATACCTTGGTTATCTCATGTCCCATTTGCTTGTGGCACCTTGCACTGTGGATGTAAATCCCGTCTACTATGGTTGTGGTTGTATTTGCTCTGATACCATTTAATCTGTCAAGCCCCCGGGGGTTTTTGAGTCATTTAAAGTGAAAAATTGCGTGTCTATTTTTTTTTTTCTTAATAAGGTGATATAAACCTCAACCCCGGTGCGTGCCAGACCGCCACATACACAAATTCACTCTGTCCACGGACAGAGTCTCCTTTGTATATGCACGGCGTCTCATTTACAACATACAATTCATCGCACATTAATCACCAACCAACAACCATACCGTAGACATTCATCACCAATTAAAGCAAGTTTATAAAGCGGCGTCAGTGTTTGGAAAGGATAAAACCCAGCGTTTGCAAAACCCGTGCCCACACGGCACTTCGTTTTGAGAAAACATTTTCGCAATCCTTTAATTTATCATGAAAACATGCCGCATAAAAGGAACGCCACTAAACGTAATTAAAACATAAGAATACACCTCATCCACAGAGCTAATTAATACATGTTCACAACTAAAGCCATCCACAAGCAAATTAAGTATTTATACGAAAAAGGAAATGAGATATAATCATAATAACCAAGTGTCCGACTACGGTCCTCACGACGCAGCCCCACCGTCACCCCGGCTGACGCACCTAGTAGCAGTACCTGTCACGGAGTGGGTAACGTCAGTGACAAACAAAGTAGATGTCTAATAATACCAAGGAAGGAAAAACGAACCGAAAACACCGAGTACACCGTAACCTTTCGTTAAACCCCTGTGCATATTTTAAACTGGGCACCAACCCCAGAGTACCTGTCGGGGAGACTAAAGTCCCCCCTCGTGCACAAACACCTTTTGATGCTTTTAACCTCTTCACGGGGCTAGTGCGGCCCCTATAGCTGCCGTGAAGGGGTCCTCACGGCTCCCACCCCTTTGTGAGGCACACGGGTCAAAAAGACCACTTTTCCGGAAAAGTACACCATGCGGTGGCCCGATCCGCCGGTGTACGTGCAGCATCCGAAACCGGATTGCCAAGATTGGCGTGTGGTGAGCACCGCGACCGCAGCCGCTTAAATTGTTAGATAAAACATCATTAAGCGAAAGGTTAAACTGTCCATCTACTTTGTTAGGTAAATTTAAGAGTACTTTAATGGCGATAAATGCACTTACTGCACTTGTTGCACTTATAGCAACCCTACCCACCTGGTTGGAGAGAAGACGGGTCACCCGAGCCCTCTGCACTCTCCCGCTGCGCACCTGGACCTATAAAAAGTCCGCACGGATACTAAGATCAGAATACATACTAACATATTGCAACAGAACTACCCCACTCTATTATGTACGAAGAGTCCGGCACCGTCCCGCTGTCCGGCGGGACACCCTTGCCTTGAGCGGCCGTCGCCGTCCGTCGGAGCCGCGCGCGGCGTGGCTCCGCGGACGGCGCCCGCATAGTGCCCCGCGCGGCGTCCGCGCGGTGCCCGTGCGGACACGGGCCCGCGCGGCGCCCGTGCGGCCGCCCGTGCGGCGCCCGCGCGGGTGCCCGCGCGGGCCGCCCGTGCGGGTGCCCCGCGCGGGCCGCCCGTGCGGCACCCGCGGGGTGCCCGCGCGGCTCCCGCGCGGGGCCGCCCGCGCGGCACCCCGCGCGGGTGCCCGCGCGGCGCCCGCGCGGGTCCGCCCGCGCGGCGCCCGCGCGGCGCCCGCGCGGGCCGCCCGCGCGGCGCCCGCGCGGGTGCCCGCGCGGTGCCCCGCGGCACCCCGCGCGGGTGACCGCGCGGCGCCCGCGCGGCACGCCGCGCGGCGCCCGCGCGGCGCCCGCGCTGGGCCGCCCGCGCGGTGTCCGCGCGGCGCCCTTGCGGCGGCGTCCGGTCGTCCGCGATTGTTTTCCCCCTCCCCGCGCGATGCCCTAGCGGCACCGCGCGTCTCCACCGTCCGTTCCGTCCGTCTAGCACAATTACGACGACGGCGACGGGGACGGCAGAGAAACTCCAGAAATTGACGAAAAGGCGACAGAAAAAATCCGGAAAAATTACTAAAAAAAATATTCTACTAACCGGAGATCGTCGGGAAGGTGTCCGGTCGTGTTTCTTGCCTTCGGGTCGGCGTTTGGGGCGATCGGCTCCTTCTCTTTTCCTTCTCCTTCGTCCGGTTAGGGTTCCGTTCTCTCTTTTCTTTCCTTTTCCTCACCGGTTGGGGTTTCGGTACGCACGAAAGAGGAGGGTTTGAGGAGGCGGTATTTTAAAAATAGGGTTTCGTTCGGTAAACGAGGGAATAAATAGATCTCCCTATCTATTTATCCTTTTTATCCAATTTCACGCATACGCACCGTCAAAATCCTTTCGGATATTTGGACTCGGATTAATTAATTTATTAATTAATTAGTCCTTACCGATAACCCTATTACTTAATTATTTAATTAATATCCGCTTTATCTTACACGTGCGTAACTAGGAAAACCCAAAACATCCTGTTTCTATTTCTCAAATAAATATCTGACTTACGAGATAAAATCTTCACCCTTTTAAATCCTGGCCACCGATTATTTAATCACCTTCATTAAATAATCATGGGGGATAAATTCCCACTTGGATTTAAATCATCGGTTATTTAAATTTCCAATTTTCAAATCCCGGTCACCGATTATTTAATCCCCTTCATTAAATAATCTTGGAAAGATAAATTTCCAAATTTAAGTATCTGGATTTTATCTCTTATCCAATCCGCGAGATAAAATCCCCCCTTTTATTCGTACGTAGGAGGATTTAAATTTCCGTCACCGGATAATTGATTAATTAATTAATTAATTATCCCCTACGAGATAACCCACCTTATCTCTAACGGGTGCAAGATATTTTTGCACGGTTTCCGATGCGTGACTAATTACCGCGTCGCTAAGGATCCCGTTCCGGGAGATCCCGACATCGGATTTCGAACCCGATCGCACCGTCGGTCATCGTTTTTCGCGCTCTATCGCAGAAAAATACACACACCTTGTCCCGGCCGACTTTTGAAAATTAAATAATTTTATTTCGCTTAAGGCTTAAGCGATTACATGTGAGTTCAAAAATACCCCTAAGAGTCGGGTCACTACAACCTTAGTTATTAGAAGAAATCCCCATCGTAGAAATAAATTCGGTCAAACCTTTAGGCTACCCCTCGAGGCAGGCGGCTGTACTCCTTCCTGCCTAGCGAGGGTGAGGCGGGTTCTTAGTCTTTAAGAACTAATGAGGTTTCCGTGAAGGTTATTGGTGTAGCGCTTGGGGCCGACAGTCGCGGCAATCTTTAAGCGGTAGTTGACTGCTTGAAGTTCCAAGCGTGTCTCCGGGAACCGAACTTGCCGGAACTTGTGAACTTAACTTGTAGGAGCGCCTTCTGCTCGCTCTTCTTTGTTTCGGGCAAGAAGTTTGGTAGAAAGCAGACGAGTAGCGCTCACGAGCGCTGTACGGATCACGACATGAGAAGAACAAGCACCCATCTACCTCGGATAGATGACCTAGTCGATCAAATGCAAGGAGCAATGGCTTTCCCAAAGATTGATCTGCGGTCCGGCTATCACCAGCCTAGGATCCGGGGTGATGACGTACCGTGAACAGCCCTGCGAGCTCGGAATGGTCAAGATGAGTTTACGGTTATACCGTTTAGACTCGTTGACGCACCAGTGGTGCTCTCGGGCATGAGGAAAAGGATACTCAAGCCCTTCTTGGACTAGCCGGTAATGGTCTTACGGTGGACGTTCCGATCTGCTCTCGCACAGACAAGGGGTATGGGGAACACATGCGAGTAATTCCCCAGACCCTCCGGGATCAGAAACTATATGCCAAAACTTATAAAGTGTGAGTTTTGGCACCGTGAGGTGGGCTTTCTGGGGCATATCGTGTCGGCTGCTGGGATCGCGGTTGACCCAAAGAAGATAGATTCGGTGACCGACTAGCCCAGGCCGACGACGGTGACTGAGATTAGAAGCTTCCTAGGGCTGGTAGGGTATTATAAACGCTTCGTGGAAGGCTTCTCCAAGATAGCTTTGCCCCTCACTCGCTTGACCCGTAAAGGAGAAATGTACATCTGGACAGAGCAATGCCAGAAGAGTTTCGAGGAACTCAAGGACAAGTTGACGCGAGCCTCGGTGCTCGCTCTACAGGAACCCGGCGAGGATTGCGAGGTGTACTGTGATCCGTCGCGAAATGGCCTCGGCGGCGTGCTCATGCAACGGGGTAGAGTCATAGCTTATGCGTCGAGGCAACTCAAGGAGTACGAGAGGAACTACCCCGTGCGCGATCTGGAGCTTGCAGCGGTCGTTTTGGTCCTCAAGTTATGGAGGCACTGCCTGTATGGGACACACTGCAACGTGTACTCAGACCATCAGAGCTTAAAGTACCTTTTCACCCAGAAGGAACTGAATTTGCGGCAAAGGCGGTGGCTCGAATTACTAAAGGATTACGATTTAACCATCCATTACCACCCTGGGAAGGCGAACGTGGTGGCGGATGCCTTGAGCCGCAAAGGGCAGACAGCGGAGTCGGTGACGAACGCCCTCACCCAACAGGACCGTTTGATTGCGAAATTTGCACAATTAAGACTGGAGGTGGTACCAGCAGGAACGGTCGCACGACTTATGACCCTGGTGGTCCGACCGACCTTATTGGATAAAATCCGTGAAGGTCAATCGACGGATACCCAGTTACAACTTGTACGTGATAGGCTACCCACAGACCAAGGAGGTGATTTTGCGATAAATGCTAACGGCACGATATGTTTTCGGGGGCGAGTCTGCGTGCCGGACCTACCGGAACTCAAGGAAGAAATCCTGAGGGAGGCGCATACCGCACCTTATGCGGCACACCCCGGGGGAACAAAGATGTACGAGGATGTCAAACAAACCTTCTGGTGGCCCAAGATGAAGGAAGATGTGACTCGATTCGTGGCACACTGCCTAATATGCCAACAGGTGAAGGCTGAACACCAGCGCCCAGCTGGGAGGTTGCAGCCGTTGCCCGTGCCGGAGTGGAAGTGGGAGATGATCACGATGGACTTTGTGACTGGTTTTCCGAGATCATCCCAAGGGCACGACGCGATATGGGTCATAGTGGACCGTTTGACGGAATCCGCCCACTTCCTGCCGATTCATACGACGTGGACCCGGGAGCGACTGGCACGAACCTATATAGATGAGATAGTAAGGTTGCATGGTGTACCGGTGTCCATCACGTCGGACAGAGACACACGGTTCGTGTCGAGTTTTTGGCACAGTCTGCAACGAGCGATGGGGACCAAGCTGCATTTCAGCACGGCCTTTCACCCGCAAACGGATGGACAATCAGAGCGGGTGATCCAGATCCCTGAAGACATGCTGCGAGCATGCGTGCTAGACCTAGGCAACGGATGGTCTCAATATCTGCCACTTGTGGAATTCGCCTATAATAACAGTTACCAAGCCAGCATAAAGATGGCGCCATACGAAGCTTTGTACGGGCGCCGCTGTCGGTCGCCTTTATGCTGGGATGACTTGGGAGAGCGCAAATGGTTGGGACCGGATTTGGTCGAAGGAACCGAGGCAAAGGTGCGCCTCATCAGGCAGCGATTGCTGACCGCCCAGAGCAGACAGAAAAGTTACGCAGACCGCAGGCGACGGGAATTGGAATTCGCGGTGGGCGAGCACGTGTTGCTGCGAGTGTCGCCTTCGAAAGGGACCCGACGTTTCGGTCTGAAAGGGAAACTAAGCCCGAGGTACGTGGGACCGTTTGAGATTCTAGAGCGTGTGGGTCCGGTGGCTTATCGCTTGGCCTTGCCGCCAAGCCTGGACTGAGTACACAATGTGTTCCACGTATCGATGCTCCGAAAGTACCTACCCGATCCCTCTCACGCCCTGGACATATCCACGATCAAGCTTCAGGAGGATCTAACTGTCGAAGAGACACCGGTGCGGATCCTGGCGCGAGAAGACAAGAAACTGCGTAACCGGACCATCCCTTACGTGAAGGTCCAATGGAGCAACCACGAGGAACGCAAGGCGACGTGGGAGCTGGAATCGAAAATGCGGGAGTGTTTTCCCGAGCTGTTTAGCGAGGGTTGTATTTAAGTTTCGGGGACGAAACTTTTTATAAAGTGTGAGTGGTGTAATGACACGGTATTTTGTAATATTTAACCCTCCTTCTATTTTAGTATTCCTTTAGTACTCCGGGAATATTACTTTTGGTTTGTCGGTCGGTGTGTGTGGTGCTTGTATTTTTCTGCGAAAGAGCGCAAAAAATAATGACCGACGGTGCGATCGGATCGAAAATCCGATGTCGGGAACCCCCGGAACGGGATTTTTAGTAATGCGGTGAGTAGTCGTGCATCGAAACCCGTGCAAAATATCTTGCACCCGTTTGTGGATAATGGGGGTTATCTCGTGTGGATAATTAATTAATTAAGCTAATTAATTAATTATCCGGTGATGGGGAAATTAGATTTTTTCCTACGTACGATTCGGAAAATAACAGAATTGGGGAAATTAAAGATTTAAGGTAATTGGATAATATAAGTTTTTTCCCCTCGTTAAGAAAAGAGAATTCTAACCCTAGCCGTAAGAGCGGAGAGAAAAGAAAGAAAAGAAGAAGGGCGAAACCCTAATCGGAAGAAAAGAAGGAAGAAGCGGAGGAACCCGATCGCCCGTTTTACGTGCCGGAGATCGGAGAACGAGACGCCATCGTCTACGGGGAGCGGATCCGGATCTCCGACGCCGCAAGAACCAAGATCGGTTCTTTATTTTCCGATTAAGTGAGGTTAGTGGTTGTAGATCCTTCCGTAAAATTTAATCGGGGGTTTTTCGTGTTCTTGTAAGGTCGTACATCGTGGTTTTCCGTCGGGTTTTGATCCGCGTCCTTCTTGTTCTTGATTGGGGGTGTTCGGCGTTTTTTATCAAATTTAATCGATGATTTTTAATCGGGTTCTTTTTGACGGACCTCCGATCGACGTTTTGGTTGTTCGTCGATCGTCGGTTTAGCCGTTAGAATTACCGGGAATTTTTCGGGAATTTTTCGGGAATTTTTCGGGCGACTTCGGTGGGACATAGTGGGTTAACGGGAGGCCGCCGCCGCCGTTGTTAGATGGGAGGCCGCCGCCGTCGTTACCATGTTCGCGGGGTCGTCGCCGGGATCGCACGAGAGCGAAAACGGAGAAGAAATCGCGAAACGGGAGCGAAAACGGCGAAAAAATAACGAAATTAGGGTTTACTGTGCAAACCCTCGGACCGCGGTCCATGGCCGAAGCGTACACCCGGTGCACGGCTTAGCCGCCTGAGGGCGCGAACCCGGTGCACAATTGCGTGCGCCGGCCCAGCCCGCAAGGGCGCGTTCCACCGCACAGTGTGCACCCGGCTCACGGCTCGGCCGCCTGCGGGCGCAAACCCGGTGCACAACTGCGTGCGCCGGCCCAGCCCGCAAGTGCGCGGTCCACCGCACAGTGTGCACCCGGCGCATGCCGCATGGCCACCCGACGCGTGAACCCGGTGCACGCTCGGGTCGTGCACCGGCCCGGCCCGAAACGCGCGGTGCACGCTTTTTGCGTGCACCCGGCGCATGCCGCCGCCGCCTGTTCCCGTGAACCCGGTCCACGGTTGCCCCCGTGCACCATCCGACAGCCCGAAGTTCTTTTGCTCCGTTTTTGCCCGTTTTTCCACCGTTTTGAGCGCGGTTTTCGCCGTTGGGATCGTTATTTCCGTGGCTTTCATGTCATGGCCGCCTTGGACCTTCTTGGTCACTTTTATTTATTATGTTGGGAGTCGTTTTCGCCGACGCTCCGTGCCTCGACGAAATTGTCGGGGGCGCGCCGTCGGGACTCTTTCCTCATCGTTTTGCCGTCGGGGCCCTCCTGGTTTAACCTTTGATACCCCGAGTGGGCTATCGGTTGAGGAATGGATTTTGTTGGGTTCCGTTAGCGGTTTTGGGTTCCGACGGAGTCCGCGACGAAGTGGTCGCGGTCCGGTTGTTGATAGTCTTCGATGTTTTCGGTTTTACTCGATGGTTTTGACTTGTTGGTTTCGATTGACGTCGCGGTCCCCTAGGTATGATGATTTTGGTTCTGAGGGTTCATTGTTGCAGTGGGTGGGGACCACTGATTTAACCTAAGTAGGGTAAGGTGTTAATTTGACCTTGTGGACTTTTCTTAGGTCCAGGTGTGCAGCGGGAAAGTGCCCGAGACTCGTAGTGCCCCGATTTTTTCGCGACCAGGTGGGTTCTTTGCATCAAGTGCTGTAAGTGCATTGAGTGCAACATGTCACTAAAATGTTTATTGCTAACCGGTTAATAAAGTAGATGACAGATGCTAATCCTTCGCATATTTTTGTAAAAATTAATCTACGCCGATTTCGGCATCCCTGTTTTGAATGCTGCACGTACACTGGCGGAATAGGCCCCCGCAATGGTGTACTTTTCCGGAGAAGTGGTCAGAAGGACCCGTGTGCCCCACGTGTGATGATTGGGGACCACTTCACGATGGCTAAACGTGTCGCCCACGCATCGTGAAGGGGTTAGAGCTTCAAATGTTCCGTGGGGAGGTCGTCGACCTACCCTGACGAAACGGTGTGAAATTAAATAAAGAACATGAGTAAGTTAATTTCAGGACGTTGGATAGCGAAGGTTCCGGTGCAGTGTATTTCCTTCTAAACTCTTGTTTAATATTGTTAAAGCATCTACTTTATTTGTCACTGACTTCACCCACTCCGTGACAGGTCCTAATAGGTGTGTACATCGGGACGGTGGTGAGGTGCCGCAGATTTAGCGTGGCCGAATGAGGCCCTTTGTTGAGACTTTTAGTTTGGTTATCTCTCTCTTTCCTCATTATGCTATTTTGTGTGGTTATGTGGATCATGCTGGATATGTGGACATGTGTTTTTAAAATGTTTAGTTATGGTTAGGTTTCGTGTTAACTGTGCGGCCGTTTTACGATGAAAAAGAATTTCGAAAACGCTTTTCAAAAATAGGGTGTCGTGTGGGCACCACTTTGAAAACCCTGGGGATTTATCCTTTCAAAACAATGTAGCCGCCTGCATGTGAATGTTAGATGTTTTAAAGACTTGGGTGTCGAGTGGACACCGTTTGCGAACTCCTAGGTTCTTTCAATGTTGATACTTGTTGTACTTATTCTCGGTGACTGTGTGATCAACGCCGTGTAATGTGATTCATGTAAAAGTAGTTGAGACGCCGTGCATATACAAAGGAGACTCTGTCCGTGTGCAGGGTGAATTTGTATATGTGGCGGGTCTGGCACGCACCGGCAGGCGGGGTTGTTGATTATCTAATTCAAAAAAAAAAAATATACACGTTTTCCGCTTATCCTGAGACCTCCGGGGCGTGACAGTGCAAGTAAAAAGGTAAAACTAGTGTTCGGGATCCGGATCATGAGATGCTGCGATCCGGATTGAACTAGTGTATGAACAAACACCCTTCGGGATCCGGATTGCAAGGCCCGATCCAGATCCTGAACATGTCCCAGGTCCAGTTTTTGATTTTTATGCAATTAAACATTCTTCCTGGTGTTTCTACACTACAAGAAGTATTCGGATCACCAGAAATCTTTAGTTAAACATACCTGATCCTTTTGAATTCTTCTTTCTTGAGATTGAGGTATATGATCCAAAGTTCTTTCATCTTCAATCTTCAAGACTTAACACTTTTCACGAAATACGCCAACTCAAATTCCGTAACAAGTAGTTCTCAGTGGGTTCTGCCAACAAGCCCGACGGTCTGCCCACTAAGTCTACTAGAGGCAAAAAGTAACAATATAATACTGAAATGAAAGGGGCTGGAAAAGTAACTCTACAGCTACCATGCCTCTATCTAGATGCTCAAAAAGTGGAACAGATGGAAACATGATGCATCTACTAACACACACAGTATACTCACCCAATCTATACTGACTGCCGCATAGGGTCCAGTCAAACCTGCGCCCACCTACTGCCGCACATCCTCAACAGGACGGGTCTACCGTAGGGTGTCCGTGACTGCCAAAACTGGCCCAGCCAGAGGGACTGCGTCGACAAGTCGCGATAGCAAGTAACAGGCCCAACTCCGGAGTGGCACTCGAGGGGCGCGACCCCACCGAGGAAAGTATCTGCGTATCTCTGTCGAGCTCAATATGGCTCATGCAGGCTAAAGTCCAAACCACGATCAACAAGATCGACTAACAATACCAACGCTCACACACAGGCTGGAAAACCACACAGCCAGGGGCCACCGTCCACCAGACGGCTCCCACAACAGAACACTAAAATCACAGGAAAGACCGACACCATAAGGGTTCGGAAACCCGATAGGCCGGTGCTAAGAACCCTATCAAACAAGAACAGACTCTAGGCTCCGCCTATCGAAGTTCCCGACCCCCTTATAGTTCGGGAACACAATAATCTAGGTACAACACGCAGAAGACATCAACAGGGCCCGAAAGTCTCGGGAGACCTACACCAACAACCCTATCAAACAAGAACAGGTTCCAGGCTCGGCCCCCGTGGCTTTCGTCCCGACAAAGGAACGGCCCCTAGAACCCAGACCACTCGAATCCTTTCGAGTGGGGAGATTTACAGGAAAAAGGTGACATTTGTTATTGAAAACCATTTTCACTCAACCCACACAGGGTGAGGATTAAAAGTAGTACCCTTTTTGAAAAGCTATCTTGTTTTGAGAAGAAATCCATTTTTAATGATTTTTAGTTCTTTTTAGAAAAACAGTTAGAAAAACAAGTGTTTTACCCAAACCCCGAAGGGCTGATGCCTTTATCCAATCAAACAAGAACAGACTCCAGCGGCCCTTCGATGCTTGGAAGAAAACATTGGTAGACTAAAATCATGTGTATGTCGAAAAGGGTTCTGGGTTCTAGGTCCGGCTAACACTAGTAAACAACTGCCGCTAACACAGTGGCGACAACCCAAACAGGGGAAAACAAGACCTCCCGGGACCACCGTTTACCCCCAAACGGTTCCCGGTACAGACAAGCGATCCACTACATCTACCAGACTCCACTCTGCTCCCAAGCACGAGTGCAAATGCATCCCACACTAAAAAGAAGTCCCGACCGCTCGGCCCACTACCCGGGCGAGGATAACACTAAGTCTAGGAATGAAACATAAAATGTGGATGTCTAAACATAAATAACCCTAGCCCAAGTGAGGATTTTCTACTGGTCTGGTTACACATGCAACATATGGCGGGGGTGCTAGGTCAGGTTCCAAGATAACAATAATTTAACAGGTGGTAGGAAGCAAAAGAGATCATAGATCATCAGATAAATACAAGGAATAATAACATCCAAACTCTAGCATGCTACCAAGTCCAAACACTATCATGCATGATTCTATAACAATAGAATTAGCGCACAGTCCATAGATCCTGAAAGTGAAGCTACCCACCTGAAGGCGCTAACTGTCCAAGATCCAACAGCTGAAAACACCAGGAACAGCAACCTCCAAATAATCCTCAGTCCCACAACTCTTCCTGGTACAACATATAGTCCAAAGTTACACTTAATTCCAAAAAATCCAAGTTTTACAATTCTGCTGGGAACAGTCCTCTTAATGCGAAATTTTCACCTGTAAAACAAACTCCAAAAATTTCAATAAAAATACACAGCGATCCTCGCGTCGAGACCTTCGAAACGGGTACCTGCGGGTCCAAATCCGAGCACCGTAGGCCAAGTTACAAATTCCACAGTAACGGTGCGCAAAATCCCATAACCAAACAACTGTAAACTCTTGTACAGATAAAAAGGAAAATGTATACCTTCGGGGAGGTCTCCAAAAATTCCAAGAAAAATACTATGATGATCCTCGCGTCGAGTAGATGAAAATAGTGTATAAGAGCGTCTCAATCCGATGTCCGAGCGCGGAGATAAAATTCCATCAATCCGTGGTCCTAAAAAATCCACACAGCAAACAAGGTCCTCAGTGAGCATGGAAGAATTCCTCGAAAAGCGCGAAACCAGGAAATGCGAAAAATACTAAAATCGTAGCCTTACCTGTTGCGAATCCAACGGCGAAAAAATCGCTCGAAAAGATGGTCGGAGTAGGCCGGGGGAGCTCATGCACCGAAACGTGACGAAAGAAACACCGAAGAAAGAGCGTCGCGACGCGCCAAGAAAATAGGAATCTCGAAAACCGTGCCAAGTAAAATCTCTAAACTCTGCAGAAAGGTGCAGTACTGCGTGGGGATCAACTTTGCTGAAGACTTCCCGTCAGTTTGAAGCTCGAAAATGCCAAAAACCCACAAAGGAAGGCGGCTCGGGCTATAGATAGGCCGCAGAAAAATAATTGAAGAAATACCAACCATGTCCCAAGATTCGGGCGCTCCCGAAGATTCGGGCGCCCGAATCCGGGCACAGATCAAAAACACTATAGCCGCCCGAAATTTTCTCGTGCCGCCACGTCACCCGCACAGCAAACAGCTGTGCAGGGCGCGCCGGGAGTGGCCACGTGGCCCTCCCGGTGACCGACACGTGTCCCGCACAGCAAACAGCTGTGCGGGGCGCGTGTGGTGCTGCCGCGTTGCGCCTCCCTGGTCAAACGGGTAGGTGGCGCCCGCCAATGGTGGGGCGCCACCTGGCCTGCACAGTGTCGCGGTCACACATGCGGGCAGGCGCAGCCTGACCGCCTGCCACGCACGCGCCCCGAGGAGCCCGCCCGCGACCCCGTGCGCCGCGCCTCGTGAGCCCGCGCGTAGCACACCGACACGTGTCCCTTGCACCCGGTCCACGCACCCTGCTTCTGGTTCCGTGGACCGCGCCGTGTGCACCGACCAACCGGGGACTGCCACGTGTCCACCCGCTTTGGTCCATGCACCGCCGCGCCACCCAGTAGACCGCGCATCACGAGCCCGCCAATCAGGCGGCGCCACGTGTCCATGCGCCGGGTCCGTGCACCCAGCCGCGCCTCTGTCACGCCCCGGGGGTTTAAATGCGCGGAAGGGGAGCCACCGATGCTCCCAAAACAGTGTATATTTTTTTTTGAAATCATTACTCCCCGACGCGTGCCCAGACCCGCCGCATATACAAATTTACTCTACAAACGGGCAGAGTCTCCTTTGTATATGCACGGCGTCCTCAATACATCATACATTCATCTCAAGCATTAACCAAAGTAATCAGGGTACATACGCATACAACATGCAAGGTAGAAGGCCGACTGATTTGAAAGGATAAATAACGCAGAGTTTTAAAAGCGACGCCCACACGACGCCATCATTTTTGAAAGCCATTTCGAAAACCACATAAATCCACAAGGTTTTGCAATCCGGTGCCCACACGACACCTACGTTTTAAAATCAGGTTTCGCAAACAGTTTTCTTTGCTTTTCGTTGTTCAAAAAGGCCAAGTAAGGAAAAGATTAACATTTACTTGCATAACTTAATGAAAGGAAAGGCAACATCCACTTCGACCCCACGGGGGTGTCGCAATCCACAAATAACTAACTGAAATAATAAAGGAAACGAAAAAGGGGAAAGAGAGAGTCACAAAGTCTGCGGTCGCTCAAAACGGACTAGTACCCTCGCGGCCTCACCGGTGCCCTAGCACTCGCCCCTGGACGAACCTGTCACGGAGTGGATAGTCAGTGACTAGAAATAGTAAAATAGGCAAAAGACTAAAGACATAGCAAACCCCGGCAACCGGAGCAACCGTCTCTCTCGAACACCACCAACAACTGTCACACCCTGTATCATAACAAAAACCGGGCATCCATCCCGACCACCGCACCGGGCCCCTATCCCGGTGCCACCTGCCGAGCACCTGCCTCGGCCGCCGAGCACCTACCTCGACGACACCGCTCACACCCTCCACCTATGAGGGCCCCCATTCCTAACGCCACCATTGCGTGGGGTACACGGGTCAACGTACCACTTTTCCGGAAAAGCACACCCTTGCGGTGGCCAAACCGCAGGTGTGCGTGTAGCAGAACTAGAGCCTCACAACGATAGTAGATGAAAATAATACAACAGGGTTAGTAACGTAATCAGAAAGAGACTTAGTGTTCACCTTTGCCCTCCAACATACTATTTCTAACATTAATCCCCCAATCCCCAAAATCCTGGGAAAGTACCCACCTTGTGCGTGTCGTTCGGCGCTCGGCTCGTCCGTGTTCGCGCGCCTGGTGCCAACGGCGTCCCGCACTCCTGAGAAGACAAGAGCATGTCAAGACTAAGGGTCCGAAACCGACACCGACATCGGACCGAAAATTGGTGGCGGACGTAGCCCCGGACTCCGTGCGGCGAGCTCCCCGCGCGGCACCGACCCGTGCGGCGAGCCCGGAGCCCGCGCTTGGCCCCGCGCGGCACCAGCCCGCGCGGGCATCCCGCCAGTGACGGCCCCCCGCGCGGCCTGGCGCCGCGCGGGCGCGCCGCCTGTGGGCGGCCCCGCGCGGCCTGGTGCCGCGTGGGCGCGCCGCCCGTGGCGCGGGGCGGCCCCGCGCGGCACCAGCCCGCGCGGGCGCCCCCGCCTGTGGGCGGCCCCGTGGCGGCGGTGCTAGCCCCTCCCCTCGCGACGGCGGCGCGGCTATCCCCGATCTCGAGATGCCTCCAAGATGAACTAAAGAAAAAAGAACCTCGCGAAATCAAGAACGCCATAACCAAAAACTCACCTTGTTTCGCGAGAGAGAGGAAAGGGGAAGAGGGATCGATCGCCTTCACCCGCTCACCCACAAAAGATCCGCCTCCTTCGCTCCGTTTCACGATCCAAAACCCTAGCCGTACCAAGAGCGTGGAGAAGGGAAAAATAAAAGGGAGAAAATAAGTCCCCTTTAGAAACCCTAATCCCCCAATTAAAGTCAGCGGCTAGGGTACCTCGAAAAGTGTGCAGACTCCAGCACGGATCCCGGAGCGCTCAAAAAGGCTGAAACTTCAACAATTTAATACGGGAGATCCCGGAGTCCGAATTCAGAACCGATCGCACCACTGGTCCCCGAATCGCGAGCTCTATCACCTAAAAATACCCGCGAGCCCCGACGGACTGTCCAGAAAAACACTAAAATTAAGCCCTCGGTCGGACCGTCGAAGAAAAGGCGAACGGAAAAGTCAAAGGAAAGGGTGGGTCTTACACCACTTACCGCTAAAAACGAGTTTCGTCCTCGAAACTCAACTCTCATCCGTGGCGAAGAGGTCCGGGTAGCACTCCCTCATCTTTGACTCTGGTTCCCAAGTTGCCTCACGCTCTTCCTGATTGCTCCAGAGCACCTTCACGTAGGGAATTGTCCGGCTTCGTAATTTTTTGTCCTCACGTGCCAGAATTCGCACCGGTACTTCCTCGAAACTCAGGTCCTCCTTAAGTTCAATGGCAGAGACGTCGAGCACCCGCGACGGGTCGGGAAGATACTTCCGAAGCATAGACACGTGGAACACGTCGTGAACTCGGTCAAGGTTTGGCGGTAGGGCGAGGCGGTAGGCCACCGGGCCGATGCGCTCCAGAATCTCGAACGGCCCCACATACCGCGGGCTCAACTTGCCCCTCAACCCGAACCGCTTCACCCCTTTGGACGGCGAAACCCGTAGCAGCACGTGCTCCCCCACCTGGAACTCCAAATCGCGGCGTCTCTGGTCCGCGTAGCTCTTTTGTCGGCTCTGGGCGGTTACCAAACGCCGCCTGATGAGACGCACCTTTTCCTCGGTCTCCATCACCAGGTCCGGTCCAAAAAATCTTCGCTCCCCCAGATCGTCCCAACCAATCGGGGATTTACAGCGTCTGCCGTACAATGCTTCGTATGGCGCCATCCGAATGCTCGCCTGGTAGCTGTTGTTATAAGCAAACTCTACAAGGGGTAGGTAGCGCGACCATCCGTCCCCTAAATCAAGTACGCAAGCCCGGAGCATGTCCTCAAGAATCTGAATCACCCGCTCGGATTGTCCATCCGTCTGGGGGTGGAAGGCTGAGCTGAAGTGCAACTTGGTCCCCAGGGCTCGCTGTAGACTCTGCCAAAAGTTCGAAACGAACCTCGTGTCTCTATCTGAGGTAATAGACGTCGGTATTCCGTGTAGCCTGACAATCTCGCTGATGTAGACTTGAGCCAAACGATCGCGTGTCCAGGTCGTGTGGATGGGTAAGAAGTGAGCGGACTTCGTTAGCCGATCTACAACGACCCAGATCGCGTCGTGTCCTTGCTGCGAACGGGGAAATCCGGTGACAAAGTCCATTGTGATTTGCTCCCATTTCCATTCGGGCACAGGTAGTGGTTGCAATTTCCCCGCCGGTCGCTGATGCTCGGCTTTCACTTGCTGGCAAATTAGGCAGTGTGCAACAAACGACGTCACGTCTCGCTTCAGCTTTGGCCACCAAAAGGTCTGTCTGAGATCCCTGTACATCTTGGTGCCCCCGGGGTGCGCCGCGTAGGGGGCGCAGTGCGCTTCGGTCAGGATCTCCTTCTTCAAATCCGGTGAGTTGGGCACGCAAATCCGTCCTCGAAACCGGAGAGTGCCATCTGTCCCCACTGTAAAGTCTCCCTTCTGCTCCGGGGAGATCCTATCCCTTTCCCGCTGTAGCAGTGGATCGGTACCTTGGCCTTCCCGAATCCTCTCGAATAGGGTCGGCGCGACTATAAGGGACAGAAGTCGCTCGACCGTCCCTTCGGGTACAACCTCCAGTCTCAACCGTGCGAATTCCGCGATTAAGCCGTCTTGCTGTGTAATTGTGCTCGCCGAAGTCTCCACCGTTTGACCCTTCCTGCTTAAAGCGTCAGCCACGACATTTGCCTTACCGGGGTGGTACTGGATCGTCAAGTCAAAATCCTTGAGCAACTCTAACCACCGTCTCTGTCTCAGGTTTAGCTCCTTCTGGGTAAAAAGGTATTTAAGGCTTTGGTGATCCGAGAACACATTGCAGTGCACACCATAGAGATAATGTCTCCACAGTTTCAGCACAAAAACTACGGCGGCTAGCTCCAAGTCATGAGTCGGGTAGTTCTGCTCGTAATCCTTGAGTTGTCTTGAGGCATATGCGATAACCTTTCCTTGTTGCATTAGTACCCCACCCAATCCTGTCCGTGATGCGTCGCAGTAGACCTCATAGTCTTCCCCGGGTGTTGGCAAAGTAAGCACAGGCGCTCTTGTTAACCGCTCCTTTAGTTTCTCAAAGCTATCTTGGCACTGGGCTGTCCAAATGAACTTCACTCCTTTCCGGGTTAGGCGGTTCAGGGGAGTTGCAATCTTCGAAAATCCCTCGACAAAGCGTCTATAATATCCTGCAAGGCCCAGAAAACTGCGGACCTCTGTCACCGAAGTCGGTTGGGGCCAGTCGGTCACTGCCTCTATTTTCTTAGGATCCACCGCAATTCCGGCTGCTGAAATGATGTGCCCTAGGAACCCCACCTCGCGAAGCCAAAACTCGCATTTCTTGAGTTTGGCGTACAACTCTTGCTCCCTAAGAGTCTGCAGAACAACTCGCAGGTGCTCCTCGTGCTCTTCGTCGCTGGGCGAGTAGATCAGAATGTCGTCGATGAAGACCACTACAAACCGGTCTAGGAAGGGCTTGAAAACTCGGTTCATCATGTCCATAAATACCGCGGGGGCGTTGGTGAGCCCGAACGGCATTACGGTGAACTCGTAGTGACCATATCGGGTCCGGAAGGCCGTCTTCGGAATGTCCTCATCCTTTACTCTGAGTTGATGGTAGCCGGACTGTAAGTCAATCTTTGAAAACACCGTCGCTCCTCGTAGCTGATCAAATAGGTCATCGATCCTTGGCAAGGGGTATTTATTCTTCACGGTGACCTTATTGATTTCCCGGTAGTCAATACAGAGCCGCAAACTCCCGTCTTTCTTCCGCACGAAGAGTACCGGTGCGCCCCAGGGCGACACACTCGGTCTGATAAATCCCTTGTCCAGAAGGTCTTCAAGTTGCGCCTTGAGTTCCTTTAGTTCAGCAAAGGCCATTCTGTAGGGGGCCTTCGTGATCGGTCGGGTACCGGGTGGAAGCTCGATTGGAAACTCGACCTCTCGCTCGGGGGGTAGTCCAGGCAACTCGGTCGGAAAGACATCTGGGAAGTCCCTCGCCACCGGGATGTCGGAGAGTGTTCCAGAGGGTTCCGTGGCCAGGGCCACCGACGCCAAATAGGCCACGCACCCGCCCTCAATTAATTTCCTGGCTCGCGACGCTGGTATCACGGATGCAAAGGAGACGCTCTTGTATGCTAAGTACACGTTCTCCGGGAATTCTGGGTGAAGCAGCCGCACCTGGCGCTTCTCACAATCAATCACTGCTTGATACTCTGTGAGCCAATCCATCCCTAGCACCACGTCGTATTCCTTCAGGGGAATCACCACTAGATCCCAGGGGCAGGACAGTCTCCCCAGCCTTATCGGGCAGGAAGGTACAAGGTTGTGGGCCTCCAGGGTTCCTCCCGCGGTGTGAACAGACATTAGACTGGGCAAAGGTCTCGTCTCAAAACCATGGGTTAGCGCAAAGTCACCAGACATAAAAGAGATAGTTGCTCCGGTATCAAAAAGGGTTCGTGCACGGTAAACAGAAACAAGTGTGGTACCTGCGACGACGTGCTCAGACGGGTATGCCTCCTGCTGATTCATTGAGTAGACACGGCCTCCCGATGGTGGCGGCCTGTCCCCTGCTGGTCGGGTTGCCGGTGGTCTGGGAGTTGACGCCATCGGGGCCTTTCCTCGCCCCGCGTGCTGGGATGACGGCGCGGAGGCTGCTGGAGATGCAGTGCCTTGGTTCAGGGGGCAGTTGAAGCGGAAGTGCCCCTGCTTGCCGCATCGGAAACAATGGTCCTGTCTCTGGGAGCAGTCCGTCACTCGGTGCGCCCCACCGCAGATCACGCAGGGTCGATCGTCCGAGCGTTGTCCCCCTCCTGGCGTGCCTCTGTTCCTCTGTTGGGACCTCCACCGCTTAGAGGGCCGACTCCCGCTGGAGGAGCCTCCCCCTGAAAAGGTCTGAGTCCGCTTCCTGTCTTCGTTCTGAGGGGGACCATCCCTTCGAGCGCGCGTAACGGCAAAACCGCGCTCTACTATGGTGGCCCGGTCGACCACCGCCTGAAAGGTATGCAGATCCGCCGCGTCCACTACTTGGAAAATGTCGGTTCTCAGTCCATCCACGAACAGTTGAGCCTTATGGGACTCGTCCCGGATGACGAACGGGACGCAATTCGCCAGCCTCACGAACGCCCGTTGATACTCCATCACTGTTCGGGTTCCCTGCTTAATGTGGTTGAGATCATCCTCAAGTTGCTTCTTGACGCTATTCGTAAAGAACGCCCCGAACAGCTGCTGTTTAAAAGTGGTCCATGACGGGAGAGCAGTACCCTTTGCGGAGTCGGGGCGTACCGTCTTCCACCAAATGCGGGCATTCCCCTCCAGAAAATGGACGGCCAGGGGAACCCGCTCGTGATCTTCCATCAGTAGATCCTCAAACAATTTCTCCATTGAATCCACCCACTTCTCTACCACCCAGGGGTCCGTCGTCTCCCCCTCAAATGTCGGCGGGTCGTGTTTCTTGAAGTCTGCTAAGTTGGCACGCACGCGCTCCCGCTCTGTTGGCGGGGCTGAGCCCTCCCCTGTGGCAGTGGCGGCCACGACAGTGGAAGGCCTCACCCCGGTCTCTACGGGGATGTCCCTGGCTGAAGTCCCCGGCGCCGATCCTGCTGCTGCTGCCGGAGGGGCTACCTCTGGCGCCGTCTGCTGGGTTGACGGTACCCCAGGCGCCGCGACCTGCGTAGGGGCAGCCCCCGCCCGGCCTCCGTCGTCGGCGGTCCTGTCGCCGGTGCAGTTGGCCCCGAAAAAGGGCCCGGTGCGACCGCCGCCGCTGCAGCGGCCTGCTGTTGCTGCGTTAGTTGGCGCACGTGATCCGTCAAGGTCGCCAACTGTCCCGCCATCTCCCGTAGCTGCTGTCTCAGGAGTTGGTTCTCCGCAGTCGCCGACGCCGCTGCGTCCGCCCCCGTGTCCTCGGCGGTAGCTCTAGTTCTCACCATGATCTGAACACATGTACCGAACAGTTACTCCTAGCGTAAACCAAAAGATAATGCCACAAACGCCGGCCCTAAAGGAAGAAAAACACTAATTTCCCCCCCTTGCCCCACGAGCACTCACGTTCTACTTTTCTATCCCCGTTCACTTTATTGTCAGTAGTTAGTACATTGCGCCCCGTGGATGTTGGGCCCCGACTATTGTGGTTAACACTTTGTTTTCTCTGATACCATCTTAATCTGTCACGCCCCGGGGGTTTAAATGCGCGGAAGGGGAGCCACCGATGCTCCCAAAACAGTGTATATTTTTTTTTGAAATCATTACTCCCCGACGCGTGCCCAGACCCGCCGCATATACAAATTTACTCTACAAACGGGCAGAGTCTCCTTTGTATATGCACGGCGTCCTCAATACATCATACATTCATCTCAAGCATTAACCAAAGTAATCAGGGTACATACGCATACAACATGCAAGGTAGAAGGCCGACTGATTTGAAAGGATAAATAACGCAGAGTTTTAAAAGCGACGCCCACACGACGCCATCATTTTTGAAAGCCATTTCGAAAGCCACATAAATCCACAAGGTTTTGCAATCCGGTGCCCACACGACACCTACGTTTTAAAATCAGGTTTCGCAAACAGTTTTCTTTGCTTTTCGTTGTTCAAAAAGGCCAAGTAAGGAAAAGATTAACATTTACTTGCATAACTTAATGAAAGGAAGGGCAACATCCACTTCGACCCCACGGGGGTGTCGCAATCCACAAATAACTAACTGCAATAATAAAGGAAACGAAAAAGGGGAAAGAGAGAGTCACAAAGTCTGCGGTCGCTCAAAACGGACTAGTACCCTCGCGGCCTCACCGGTGCCCTAGCACTCGCCCCTGGACGAACCTGTCACGGAGTGGATAGTCAGTGACTAGAAATAGTAAAATAGGCAAAAGACTAAAGACATAGCAAACCCCGGCAACCGGAGCAACCGTCTCTCTCGAACACCACCAACAACTGTCACACCCTGTATCATAACAAAAACCGGGCATCCATCCCGACCACCGCACCGGGCCCCTATCCCGGTGCCACCTGCCGAGCACCTGCCTCGGCCGCCGAGCACCTACCTCGACGACACCGCTCACACCCTCCACCTATGAGGGCCCCCATTCCTAACGCCACCATTGCGTGGGGTACACGGGTCAACGTACCACTTTTCCGGAAAAGCACACCCTTGCGGTGGCCAAACCGCAGGTGTGCGTGTAGCAGAACTAGAGCCTCACAACGATAGTAGATGAAAATAATACAACAGGGTTAGTAACGTAATCAGAAAGAGACTTACTGTTCACCTTTGCCCTCCAACATACTATTTCTAACATTAATCCCCCAATCCCCAAAATCCTGGGAAAGTACCCACCTTGTGCGTGTCGTTCGGCGCTCGGCTCGTCCGTGTTCGCGCGCCTGGTGCCAACGGCGTCCCGCACTCCTGAGAAGACAAGAGCATGTCAAGACTAAGGGTCCGAAACCGACACCGACATCGGACCGAAAATTGGTGGCGGACGTAGCCCCGGACTCCGTGCGGCGAGCTCCCCGCGCGGCACCGACCCGTGCGGCGAGCCCGGAGCCCGCGCTTGGCCCCGCGCGGCACCAGCCCGCGCGGGCGCGCTGCGCCGTGGCGCCGCGCGGCGGCCCCGTGGCGCGGCACCAGCCCGCGCGGGCGCCCCGCCTGTGGGCGGCCCCGCGCGGCCTGGTGCCGCGCGGGCGCGCCCGCCCGCGGTGCGGGGCGGCCCCGCGCGGCACCAGCCCGCGCGGGCGCCCCCGCCAGTGGGCGGCCCCGCGCGGCCTGGTGCCGCGCGGGCGCGCCGCCCGCGGTGCGGGGCGGCCCCGCGCGGCACCAGCCCGCGCGGGCGCCCCCGCCTGTGGGCGGCCCCGCGCGGCCTGGTGCCGCGCGGGCGCGCCGCCCGCGGTGCGGGGCGGCCCCGCGCGGCACCAGCCCGCGCGGGCGCCCCCGCCTGTGGGCGGCCCCGTGGCGGCGGTGCTAGCCCCTCCCCTCGCGACGGCGGCGCGGCTATCCCCGATCTCGAGATGCCTCCAAGATGAACTAAAGAAAAAAAACCTCGCGAAATCAAGAACGCCATAACCAAAAACTCACCTTGTTTCGCGAGAGAGAAGAAAGGGGAAGAGGGATCGATCGCCTTCACCCGCTCACCCACAAAAGATCCGCCTCCTTCCTTCGCTCCGTTTCACGATCCAAAACCCTAGCCGTACCAAGAGCGAGGAGAAGGAAAAATAAAAGGGAGAAAATAAGTCCCCTTTAGAAACCCTAATCCCCCAATTAAAGTCAGCGGCTAGGATACCTCGAAAAGTGTGCAGACTCCAGCACGGATCCCGGAGCGCTCAAAAAGGCTGAAACTTCAACAATTTAATACGGGAGATCCCGGAGTCCGAATTCAGAACCGATCGCACCACTGGTCCCCGAATCGCGAGCTCTATCACCTAAAAATACCCGCGAGCCCCGACGGACTGTCCAGAAAAACACTAAAATTAAGCCCTCGGTCGGACCGTCGAAGAAAAGGCGAACGGAAAAGTCAAAGGAAAGGGTGGGTCTTACAGCCTCTCTGTGGACCGAGTGCTGCGGACCGGCCAATAACAAGCCGCCACGTGGCAGCCGGCGGTCCACGGCCCCTCCCATGCACCGAAATTCAGCGAAAACTTCCTGGAGTCCGTTTTTGGCATCCGTACTCAGAATCAAACAAGCAAATAGCCGTTTTCAAGCGTTTTTCCGCACTGAATCCAAATCCAACCTCTGTTTGGCCCAAAACCAATTCAAAAATTCGGCAAATGCAGCCGAAGGCCAATCCAGCTGTGGATATCACACAAGGTCCATCTGTGGCATCCCTTTGATGCACTATGGGCCAGATACACCAACACTAGGTGTTCTACACCACGGTTCATGGGAGAAGCAACACGGGGATTAGGGTCACCACAATATAACTAACAAGTTGTTGTTGACTAACAATTCTGTGACATTTAGATTTTTAATGCTTAGAAGATATGTCGATTTTTGATTGTGATCTTATTACATATCTGAGTTCATAAATGTCATGGTGAGTATAAACTCTATCTCTGTGTTTGGTTTTGAATGCTAAAATTCTTGAGGTATCTAACGATTTTTTTTGTCAAGAATGATTTCTTTTGCAGAGAGTACAGATTTCTAAGTCTAGAGTCTGTTTTAGGAGTTTATCTCATGTATTTATCTTTACTTGGATCTCCAATGTAAAATTTTGTTGTATGGTGATAGCAACAAAAATATCTTTTTGAATTTTCTTGAGTGGATTTATGTTTTGTCACGAACCAAAGGGGGAGATTGTTAAGGAATTTGTTTTGGCGTATTTCGTAAAATTAGTTAAGTCTTGAAGATTGAAGATGAAGAAGTTTGGATCATGTACCTCAATCTCAAGAAAGAAGAATTCAAAAGGATCAGGTACGTTTAACTAAATAATTTTGGTGATCCGAATACTTCTTATAGTGTAGAAACACTTGAAAGAATTTTTAATTGCATAAAAATAAAAAACTAGACATATTTTATGTTCAGGATCCGGAACAGGGCACTACAGTCCGGACCCCGAACATAGGGTAGTTCTTGCACAAATCCAGTGCGGAACACACTTGCACTATCCGGACCCCGAACGTGGATTTTGCAGAAACTGCATGAACAGTCCGGACCGTGGAACTTCAGTCCGGACCCCGAACATGTGTTTTTTTGGAAATAGTCTGTTTAGCCACGACAGTCCGGACCGCCGTCCTGAAAAATTCCAGATTAGGTTAGTTTTTGATTCTTATCTTCTTCCAATAGTTTCTAACCTATAAATAAACCCTACGATTCTTTTTAGGATAATCCAAAATAGATGTGTAATCCTAAAAGGAAAAATCCACATATAGAGAAGAAAGGAAATAACTAGATTAATTCTATATTTCTTCATCTATTGTGATTAATTTGATTCTAGGTTTTTCATACTCAGATTTTGAGTAGAATCAAATTAATGAATACTTAGATGGTATTTCCGATCTATCTTTGATCTAAGTATTCGGCGGATCATCACCACCCAAAATCAACGATTTGTTGGGTTTAGGTTAATAAGGATCTAAATAGGGGAAAAAAACACCTAGAGGGGGGTGAATAGGTGTAAACAATAAACACTCAAAAAATCATTGCGCAATAAACCCAATGCGGAAAAATAAAAGAACACGCAAGATTTTTACGTGGAAAAACTCCAAACCGGAGTAAAAAACCACGGGACCGATAACACGGCGAAATCCACTAGAATTAACACACGTACAAGGTGATATAGCGTACTCACTGACGACTCAACCTCTTACCATACGCTCCTAGTAGATCTTCTCCGCTCGCTCCACGACGCTTCTCGAATCCACGATCCGCGCCCAACGCTGAATCCACAGCGTCCAACGTCGAGTCCACGACGTCCAACCGAATCCACGGTCTTCACCCAATGGCACGCTTCGAATCCACGAACGTACCTCGCTCCGAATCCACGAGAGCGGTTGCACCTTGAATCCACAAGGCCACGCGAGTCCACGCGCCGATTTTGGGGTAAATCGTTGTTTGTTTGGGTGGTGATGATCCGCCGAATACTTAGATTAAAGATAGATCGGAAATACCATCTAAGTATTCATTGATTTGATTCTACTCAAAATGTGAGTATGGAAAACCTAGAATCAAATCAATCAATATAGATGAAGAAACATAGAATGAATCTATTGATTTCCTTTCTTCTCTATATGTGGATTTTTCTTTTAAAATATATTTGAAAATGACGGCTCTATTTGGATGCCCTAGAAAAAATGAAGGGCCTATTTATAGGTTAGAAACCCTGGAAGAATATACGGATCAAAAACAGCCTTTTCTGGAAAGTTTTACCGACGGCGATCCGGATTGGATTTGGCGATCCGGATTGCAGAAGCACAAAAGACGATTTCCAGAAAATTCAATGTTCGGGATCCGGATCGTAGTCCACGATCCGGATCGTTCATACAGTTTTACCAAAACACAATGTTCGGGATCCGGATTGCAATTCCTGATCCGGATCGTTCAAGCAAACAGGTAAAACTAGTGTTCGGGATCCGGATCATGGAATGCTGCGATCCGGATTGAACCAGTGTATGAACGAACACCCTTCGGGATCCGGATTGCAAGCCACGATCCGGATCCTGAACATGTCCCATGTCCAGTTTTTGATGATAAGCAATTAAAACCTCTTCCAGGTGTTTCTACACTATAAGAAGTATTCGGATCATCAAAATTCTTTAGTTAAACGTACCTGATCCTTTTGAATTCTTCTTTCTTGAGATTGAGGTATACGATCCAAAGTTTCTTCATCTTCAATCTTCAAGACTTAATACATTCACGAAATACGCCAACTCAAATTCCGTAACAATCTCCCCCTTTGGCGGTTTCGTGACAAAACACAAATCCACAAAAGAAAATTCAAAAAGATATTTTTGTTGCTATCACCATACAACAAAAATTTACAAAAGAGTTCCAGAAATTAAAAACATGAGATAAACTCCTAAAACAGACTCTAGACTTAGACATCTGTAATCTCTGCACACAGAAAGCATTCTTGACAAAAAAATCGTTAGATACCTCAAGAATTGAAACATACAAAACCAAATACAGAGATAGAGTTTATCTCATCATGACATTTGAAAAATTCAGATATGTAAGAGATCATAGTTAAAACCAACATATCTTCTAAGCAGTCAAAAACCAAATGTCAAAGTATGTTAGTCCAACATCAACTTGTTAGTCATATTACATGCCCAAATAGTTAGTCGAATAGTTAGTATAGAAGCATGTAACCAATCAACAAATAAAAAACCAAGTTGAGTTGAAGTCATACTTACCTTGATATTCACAAAGATCATTGTTTCATTGTTCAGAGTTCTCGCTAACTCTCTCTCTCTCAACTCTCTCCCCCTTTTTGTCACAAAACAAAGCCAAAACGTAGCAAGCTACAAAATGTAAGGAGAGTAAAAAAACGTAAAGTTCTATAATATGCACAAACTGAGAACTAAAAGTAAAGAGAAAAACAACGTCCTGAAAACTAAGAACCAAGGTAGACAAAATGAACAGAAGGTGCTGCTCAGTCTGAAGAATCTGAACTAGTACAGCTCAGCTTGCTCAAAATCCCTTTAAGCAAATTCTTAAAATTTGAGTACTTTTTCTGATCTTCTTGTGTTCAGAAGAGATCTGCTGAAGCTCTTTCGATATTCTCTCTTGTGTAGCAGAGAGTCTTGTTGTTCCTGACAAATCGATTCCAAAATCTCTGTCTCAGTTGTCCGTGCCTTTGAATGCGATGGACGCTGTGTAGATGCAGATGGTGCATCTGGTCCTGCAGTCCATGGAGATTCAGTTTGCAAATTCCAGAGAGTGAGCGTGCTCTGGTGAGAGGCCCACTATGCTGACTCGTACTTCTTTGGACATTTCTTCTTCTTGTATATTCTGGTCGTGGAGGCAGATTTCATTAGTCTCTTTTCCTTTGGTGAATTTCCTGTCCTCCTCATCAATTTTCGTTGAACATCCTTGAAGAATTCGTCCCATTCTTCCTCATTGTAATCCGAGCTGTCCTCATTAGCTTCGTTCGGCTTGTCTCGAGTTGAGACGTCTGGTTCCTTCCTTAACAGATGAACTCCGGGCATCATTGTGACCAGTAACAGGATTAACCAGGAGAATGCCATTGATCTAGTGCTTTGAGTTTGAGAAAGTGTCCTGTGAAACCAACTCAAGAACATATGAAAAATCGTCAATTTTGAAAAATTTGAAAACATTGTACCTAGACAATCATAATCATGTAGAGAAGCCAAGAATCAAATTAGTTTTCCAAAAAGAATTTTAAAAATAGATCAATTCCATGATTTTCAAAAATTCCTCTTTTATGCCCTAAACCGAATTTTTAGAAATCGAAGCCTAAAAACTCGTTAATCTTGAGAAAACCCAGCATAAAAGCAAAACTAATTGACCCAGAGTTCTTATTTCAAAAGAAATTTGATCAAAAACCATTCACAAACGAAAAAGTTCCAATTTTTCAACTCACGTTTGATGAAAAACTGTGAAAAACCGAGTTTTGATCAATAAAACTTACTTGAATCCGAAGAACTTTGAGTTTTGAAGCTCCAAGAAGCAAGAAATCTAGAGAGAGAAACTCTAGAGGCTTGAAAACAAAGATTAGGGTAAAAGAAATCAAAATCTCTATGTTTTTATAAAACCCTAGCCGTGATCCGGATCGGATCGAGAATGTGATCCGGATCGGCTACCCGCAGGAGAAATCCTGCGTTCGGGATCCGGATCACTTGCCCCGATCCGGATCGGCTACAACTTTTTCTTCAGAAAATTTAGAAAAATTCAATAAAATCCAGAAAAAGTATGTAAGCACTTTACCATGTCAACTTTAAACAAATGACATCGTTTCATACAACAAGAAATAGATTATGAAAAATCTATCAAAAATATCCAAAAATGAAACGAAAATTTACGAAAGTTAAAACACTTAAAGTTGAACAACTTCAATTACATCTATCCTGATCTTATGTGTAATGCCTTTATCAAATCATCAATTTTGGTAAAGAAAATGAAATACCAAGATCAATAGATGTTTGAAATCCCAGATAAGTTAGATAATATATCTAGACAATCTGTTGAAGGAGTGGCTCTTTGAGCATCTTTTATAAAAATCCCACCTTATACCAACCATGAAATACGACTGAGTCAAGTATTTCAATATGAGTTTCATCAACAATTTTCAAACAAAAATTTGCTTTTCATTCATGGAGTATCTTTTTTTTTTTCATTTCCTCCATGTGGTGGTAGTTTTCACACTCCTCATTGGGATGTAACTCTTTCCACATCTTTTGAGCATTTTACATTTCATTGACTCCCCCTCAATTGGCTATCAATTATTTAATATATAAGGTATTCAACCAAACCATTGATCTCGAATTCATACTCGACTAAGCAATCAAATATGATAATGACTATACCAAGAGATCATTGAGAGAGAAATTGACTTTGATCACTTAAAAGATGGTTTAATTAACGTAAATGATCATTGCAACATTGAAATATTATGACATCAAAAGCATAATAAATTTCTAAATGCATAAAAGGATGCAATTAAAGTCAATTATGATTTATGCTCAATTAGTGTGCTATGTACAGAACATAGATAAAGAACAAAACAAAACAAGAACAAAACAAACCTAATCTAAGCAAAGGTTTCAAAAGAGTTTATTTCAAGGAAAGCATGCCAATTGCTTTACGCAAGTGAATAAAACGTTTTTGATCCAAAGGTTTTGTTAAGATGTCGGCTAATTGATCCTCAGTTGAAATATATGACAGTTGAAGAATGTTTGATTCAACTAGCTCTCTAAGAAAATGATATCTAAGTTCAATATGTTTTGTTCTAGAGTGCAACACAGGGTTTTTAGAAATGTTAATAGCACTAGTGTTGTCACATAAAATGGTTACCGAAGATGTTGAAATCCGGAAATCGCTCAACACGCTTTCATCCAAATCAATTGGGTTGAACAACTTCCTGCAGAAATGTACTCCGCTTCGGCAGTCGAGAGTGCTATGCAGTTCTGCTTTTTACTGTGCCATGCAACAAGGCAGTGGCCAGATAGAAGCATGCACCACTCGTGCTTTTCCGGTCATCCACCGATCCAGCCCAATCGGCATCTGAGTATCCAACAATATCCAAAGTCGTTCCCATAGGATACCAAATTCCGAAATTGATTGTACCTTTGATATACCGGATGATCCGTTTCACCGCTTTCAGGTGAACCTCCTTCGGTGCTGATTGATATCTCGCACAAATCCCAACACTGAAGGATATATCCGGGCGACTAGCCGTGAGATATAGTAGACTTCCAATCATACTGCGGTACAGTTTCTCGTCTACATTCTCACTTTGTGATTCACTTCCAAGTCCCTTATGGCTAGTTCCCATTGGAGTCGGAAAATCCTTAGAATTTTCAAGATCAAACTTTTTGACCAACTCCAGTGCATACTTGGATTGACACAAGTGAATTCCTTCATCGTTTTGTTTAACTTGTAATCCAAGAAAATAATTCAATTCGCCCATCATGGACATCTCAAATTCGCTTTCCATGGTCTCCGCGAATTTAGAAGCATCATTATCTCTTGTTGCTCCAAAAACAATGTCATCAACATAGATTTGAGCAACTATGAAATTGTTTTGATAATGCTTCACAAAGAGAGTCCTGTCAGCTCCCCCTCGAGTGTAGCCCTTTTCCAAAAGGTGCTTTGTCAACCTTTCGTACCATGCTCGCGGTGCTTGTTTCAGACCGTAAAGAGCCTTTTTCAGACGAAAAACATGGTTAGGTAGTTTATGATCCACAAAACCTTTCGGTTGAGCTACATAAACTTCCTCATTTAAAAATCCATTTAAAAAGGCGCTCTTAACGTCCATTTGAAATAATCTGATTTTAAAATGACAAGCGATCGCAAACAATATACGAATGGACTCGAGTCTAGCTACAGGGGCGAAAGTTTCATCAAAGTCTATACCTTCTACTTGAGAATAGCCTTGAGCAACTAACCTTGCTTTGTTCCTGATGATAGTACCTTCTTCGTTTTTCTTGTTCTTGAAGATCCATTTGGTACCTATCACATTGTGTTGCTTCGGAGGCTTCGTCAGTCCCAGACTTTGTTTCGCTCGAATTGATGGAGCTCTTCCTGCATTGCTTTAATCCAGTAATCATCTTGGAGAGCTTCATCAACATTCCTTGGTTCGATTTGAGATACATAGCATGCAAATCCGCAAACCAATTGTCTCCGTGTTCTAACTCCTTCTTGTGGATCTCCAATTATGTTCGATTCAGGGTGATCCTTGGAGATGCGTAACGTTTGAGGTAGAGGAGTAGGCGGAGGTACACGAGATGATTCCTGCACATCAGATAAGCTTGAAGAACCGTTAGATGCATCAACATTATTATCGAAAGAATTGTTAGAAGAAGATGCATTAGCAGGTGTATCATCATCAAGAGAGATATCGAGGGTAGATTTTTCAGATTCAAAATGAAAAGCTTCATCTACCTTAACATTTATCGATTCTACGATCGTCTTAGATTCTAAGTTAAAAACTCGATATGCTCTGCTGTTTGTAGAATAACCTAAGAAAATCCCTTCGTCACTTCGAGAGTCAAATTTTCCAAGATTCTCACGATCACGTAAAATAAAACACCGACTCCCAAAGATGCGAAAATATTTGATGTTAGGTTTTCTACAAAACCAAAGTTCATATGGTGTATTCAAGTCCCCGGGCGCAAATACACGCGATTGATAACATAAACAGCAGTGTTCACCGCTTCAGCCCAAAAATAAAAAGGTAAGTTCCGGCTGTGAAGCATAACACGTGCCATTTCCTGTACGACCCTGTTTTTGCGCTCGACTACACCATTTTGTTGAGGTGTGTAAGGTGCGGAGAATTCATGTTTAATGCCATTAGAAGTGCAAAAATCAATGAATTTGGAATTTATGAATTCCCCACCTCTATCACTCCTAACTCGAGTAATCCTATCATTCTTTTCTATCATAATACGATTGCAGATTTCGAGAAAAGAATCAAAGGTATCAGCTTTTTCTTTTAAGAAAGCTACCCAAGTATATCTAGAAAATCATCAACCAACAAGAAAATATACCATTTACCTCCCAGAGATGGTTGACGAGTTGGCCCCATTAAGTCCATATGCAAAAGTTCCAAAGGCCGTTTTGTACCTATGTGGTTCAAGTTCTTGTGTGCAGTCCTAGACTGTTTTCCCTTTTGGCAACCGCCACACACAAGGTTTTGTTCAAAAGAAAGTTTCGGAACCCCCTTGACCACATCTTTATTTGAAATTCTAGCAAGTTCCTTAAAGTTTATGTGACCTAGCCTTTCATGCCAAAGTGTTTCATTTTTCAAAGATGCTAGGTTACATTTTTCAGAAATCTTAGTAGGAACTACATAACAATTGTTTTCTGATCTAACCCCCTTTAAAAAGAAAGCATGGTTCATGTCAGTTACAGTGCATTTATCAGATGAAAAATTAACTGAATAACCACTATCACACAGTTGACTTATGCTTATGAGGTTAGTCTTAAGGCCATGAACAAATAACACATTATCTAGAACCGGGCCATCTGGAATAGCTACCGTTCCCTTTCCAACAATTTTGGAAGACCGACCATCTCCGAAAACAACAAGTCCTCCGGAGTTTTTCTCAAATGTTTGAAAACAGTTTTTATCGCCGGTCATATGACGGGAACACCCGCTATCCAGGTACCAAGACGAACTATCATATGCATGCAAAGAAACATTGGTAGCAAGACAAGGAAAATTTCACCTTTGCGCACCCAAACCTTTTTGGAATGCGTCGGTAATGATCGTGAGATTGATTTCCTAGGTGAGAGCGTCTTGCTGAAGAAGTTGCTGCTCCTTGATGATGTCGTCTTGGCGGTGAGCTACCAAGGCTCTTTTCCTTCAAATATTTGCAGTTGATTTCGAGGAATCGCCTTTTTGGTAGTCATTGCAAGAGGTGCTTGAGGTGTGCGTTTGGCTCCCGTCTTGCAATTTCTCCCTTATGTGCCCTTAAATGCACAA
>JAQOTM010001233.1:0-48692 GCA_029168755.2 Tillandsia fasciculata | reverse complement strand
GGGCAGGGCAGCAGACGCGACCGGGCGCGCTCGGGCAGGAACGGTCGGGGGGGCCCACGTGTCGAAAAACTAGTGGTCCAAATGGGTGTTTCCTTCCTGTGATGTGACACAGAGGTAATTAAGGGAAAAGATTTTCTGGTTTTTCCTATTAATTCCATCCGAGAGCCATTCAAGAAGGGTTTTCTCCATTTTTGAGGCTCCATCTCCCTTAGAGGTGAGAAGATGAAATCTTCATCAAGAAGAGAGGAAGCATCCTGTGAAGTTTGAGGATTTTAGGAGGCTCGGATCCCGAGGTTTGGGATTTTTCCGGCGCGGCGCGACGATCATTCTCCGGCAATCCGATTCGTCGCATTTCAGTGTTCAGGCTCCCCCGACTCACCCCGACCTCCTATTTTCGCAATTTTTGCGCCGTTGGATTCGTGACAGGTAGGGCTACGTTTCTTGTTTCTACTGGTTTTTCCCCATTCCGAGGTTTTCATGGGTTTTTCGGATCATCTTGTGACCCCATTTTGCTATGATGGAGTTTTGGACAGCGGTTCGGTATTTCGGCGATATCTCCGCAACCGGGCATCGGATTGAGGCGATTCAAAAGGGGATTTGCATCTACACATCGCAAGGAGTCTCCCTGAATTTTCTTGGATTTCCTGGAATTTTCCCTGAAGGTGAGAAACCCCTTTTTACAGAACTTTGTAGCACAGTTTTTGGGTGAAAGTATTGTTCGGGATGGTCCTCTTGTCGATTTTGGTTCTCAGCATAGAAAAATCGTGGGAAAACGTGCAGGTACTCGTTTCGACCGGTTCGTCGCGTAGATCGTGATAGTATTTTTCTGGGAATTTCTTGGGCACGTTTCGCAGGTAAAAATGGCTAAACTGTTAATCTGATTTTGGGGACAGATTTTGGATTAAACTTGGATAGTAATTGTATATGTATTCTTTGGAGCATGTGGCGCAGTATTGCGGAGATTTTTGGGGATCGAGCGCGGACTTCGCTGTCAGGACTTGGATTTAGCGCTCGAGGTGGGTACCGTTGTTTAACCTCCTACTTGTGATGTCCCCACTAGGCCTATTTGAGTTGCTAATATGTTACATGGCTAAATGAACCGGTAAAATGAAAATGGCATACTAATTTGAGAATTGGACTTATAACTAGAGTTTGTGACTTCAAAGGACTAAGTGCTGATTAATGGTTAATTCTTGTAAATAATATGTCGCTTACAACCATGGGAAGAGCTTTGTTAAAATGGATATGTTGCTTATATATATGGGACCTTTATGCTATACATAAACCAACTGTGGCAACTTAGTAAAATGGGAGTTTATCTAAATGGCATACCTCTATTTGTGAGTATTAGACTACTTGAACCATGTTTTAATAAAGGACTTTGCATGCTTGAATGGACACTTAGTTAAGCCACCTTTTTCTGCTACACTATTATGCTGGAACTGACTTAGGAGAAACCATGCTTTTATATTCTCTCCTTTTATCTACATTTGGGGGATAGTGCGCTCGGGTTCGAGCAGGGGCTGGGATAGTGTAGTCAGACAGTTGTGGGTTTTGGGACAGGCAGGCTGTGAGGGCAGGGCATTGCGGCAACCGCGGATCCTTGGCGGTTGACCGGACAGTGGTTTTTGCATCAGATTGGGGTAGAGGATTTGGGCTTTCTTTTAGTGGATGGGTTTTCCCACTTTGATCAGAGTCATGATCCAGTCCTGCTGATCTATGGTACTTGTTACTCAGGCATTTTACTCGTGTGGGTCGCTCCCCTCGAGTGCCACTCCGGAGTGTGCGTTTTACAGGCTTCGAGTCCTCGGGACTCTCATCCCCTATCGGTGTTATGCGTAGGCTGGCATACCCGATTTGGCAGGCAGGCAGAGCAGGCAGTACCAGTGCTTACTGGTGTATCGATTGGGTCTAGGCAGGCAGGCATTTATATTCTGATGCATACATTAGCTATACTCTACAGGCACCTTAGAGGCATGTAGTGGTAGCTCTATCCATCATCAGCAGTCATATTTACAGCTTACCACCTTGTTTTATTCTTCCGCCTCTTATAGTCCTAGTGGGCACATTTGAGTTGAGGTTTACCCACTAGGAGGAGGCTACTGTTCTATAGTAGTTCTCACTCCCCACTGCTTTTCTTTTTCTCTTCCCCCTTTGTTTTGCAGAGTCGTCTGCGGGAGTTGCGGGACCCTCCTCAGTGGACCGAGGTAAGAGGATCGCGGATTAGATAGCGGTCTACCCAGGCACCAGTTCAGTTAGTAGATGTACCCCGATACTCTCAGATACTCTACTTTTCATTTCTTTTTGGGTCTGGCTTCGGCCAGCTGGTTGTATTTGATTAGTGAGCTGGGAGAGATAATTGTATTATTGAGAGTTTACTTCTGCACTTTTACTTTCCAGCTTTATCTGAGATGTATTAGTTCTAGTTTAGCTCTGTTTATGCTCTTTTATTATATCATCTATATTTGAGCAGGTTACCAGCGCTTCGTGTACACGGAAAATTCCGTGTATACGGCGGATCTGTAGACGAGCCCGGGTTCTGATTTACACCCAGGGCGTGACAGCCGTCTTGGGCAAATCGAGGTAAGAGGATAGCGGATTAGATAGCACATCTACCCCGACTGCGAGCTTAGTTGTGTATCAGTTGTACCTTTTATTTCTCGGACAGTTATAGTTTATTTTGGGTCAAGCTCTAGCCAGCAGTTTGTACTTATTGGTGAGCTGGGAGAGACACTTGTATATTTTGAGAGTTTTATTGTACTTTTTACCTTCCAGCTGTGGTCTGAGATGTATTAGTTCTAGTTTAGCTCTGTTTTATGCTCCTTTATTATATCTTTATATCTGAGCAGGTTACCAGCGCTTCGTGTACACGGAAAATTCTGTGTGCACGGTGGATCTATGGACGGCCTAGGGTTCTGGTTAACATCCGGGGCGTGACAGAAGGGGTAGGGATCAGGCACTGCCTTATGAAGACGAAGGCACCCGACCGTCGCTAGAGTCGACAAGAGTGGGAGGGGGAGAGAATACAAGGTCTCATACCGCCTTCTCAATCCTGGCATCCAACGGGAGAAGATCAAGCGGTTTCTCTCGAAGAAGGAAGGACGGCCTGGTAGGAGCATCGAAGCCACCATTACCTGGTGCAAGATCTTCATAAGAACTACCATCTGTAAGCAGCTAAAGACAAGAGTAACCCCCGGATATAAGATTTCGGATCGGAAGGTCACTCATAAAAGCTACATCCGAAGGTATTCCCTGTGGGTTATGAATTATATGGATCTGAATAGGGGAAAAATCACCTAGAGTGGGGGTGAATAGGTGAAAACAATAAACACACCAAATCGTTGCATAAAAAATAACCCAATGCGGAAAATAAATAAAGTACGCAAGATTTACGTGCAAAACTCCGTCACAGGAGTAAAAAACCACGGGACCGATAACACGGCAAAATCCACTAGAATTAAAACACGTATAAGGTGATTTACCGTAAACCTACGACTCAACTTTTTCCATACGCTCCTAGTTGATCTTCTCCGCTCCCTCCCCAACGCGCATCGAATCCACGATTTGCGTCCAACTTCGAATCCACGAAGTCCAACTTCGAAT
Organism: Tillandsia fasciculata; assembly: GCA_029168755.2. Lineage (NCBI taxonomy): Eukaryota > Viridiplantae > Streptophyta > Magnoliopsida > Poales > Bromeliaceae > Tillandsia > Tillandsia fasciculata. The sequence goes on along the minus strand of JAQOTM010001233.1, from coordinate 45,089 downwards.
CCACGACGTCCAACCGTATCCACGGTCTTCACCAATGCGGCACGCCTCGATCACACGAACGCGGCTCGCTCCGAATCCACGAGAGCGGTCACACCTTGAATCCACAAGGCCACGCGAATCCTCGCGCCGATTCTTGATAAATCGTTGTTTTGTTTGGTGATGATCCTCCGAATACTTAGATCAAAGATAGATAAGGAAATACCATCTAAGTATTCTTCAATTTGATTCTATGAAAAATAGGAGTTTGGAAACCCTAGAATCAAATTGAATAATATAGTAGAAGAAACATGAATTTAATCGTATTTTCCTTTCTTCTCTATATTTGTGGATTTTTTTATATTTTTACTTAATCGATTTTTTTTTATTATTCCACTGTTATTCCATTCCCCTAAAAGATGAAATCAGGGTTTATTTATAGGTTAGAAACCTTTGGAAAGAGATAAGAATCAAAAACTGACTTAACAGAATTTTTCCCTCACGACGGTCCGGATTGGATTAAGTCTGATCCGGACTGTTGTCTTTTTCAGAAGATTTTCTGAAAAAAAACACAGTTTGGGGTCCGGACTGAAACAGGGGAGGTCCGGACTGTTCATGCAATTTTGCAGAATTAAGGTTCGGGGTCCGGACTGGATTGGTCTGATCCGGATCCTGAACATCCAACTTGTCCAGTTTTTGATTTTTATGCAATGAAAACTTATCCAAGTGTTTCTAAACTATACAAATGTATTCGGATCACCAAAATTATTTAGTTAAACGTATCTAATCATTCTGAATCCATTCTTCTTGAGATTGATGTAGTTGATCCATAATTCTTCATCTTCAATCTTCAAGAATTATACCATTTCACAAAATACGCTAATACAAAATCCTTAACAATCTCCCCCTTTGGCAGTTTCGTGACAAAATAAAATCCACTTAAAAAAAATCAAAAAGATATTTTTGTTGCTATCACCATACAACAAAAATTTATAAGAGTGAACCAAATAAAAAGAATACAAGAGATAAACTCCTAAAATAGACTCTAGACTTAGATGTTTGTACTCTCTGCAAAAGAAATAATTCTTGACAAAAGAAATCGTTAGATACCTCAAGAATTCAAATAAACAATTAGAGAGATAGAGTTTACACTCACCATGACATTAATTATTAGATATGTATGAAAATTTAGCAAACAAAGATTCACATATCGCTAACCATTAAAAATCCAAATGTCATGTCAAAACACTTAACAAGTTAATAGATATGTCAGTTATTAAACAACTTGTTAGTAATATTACATGCCAAAATAGTTAGTCAAATAGTTAGTCGAGGCATGTACTCAAGTTCAACTTAGAACTTACTCACCTGTTCAAGTTCAAGTTCAAGCTTACAAAGGTTCTCTTAAGTTTCAATATCAACTTACCTTTCAAAGTTCTCTTAAGTTTCAATATTCTCTCCCCCTTTTTGTCAAGAAAGACGCCAAAAAATAAAATAAGAGGGAAAGAAAAGGGTAAAGTTCAAAAAGTTTGTCAGTGCCAACGAAGAATAGAAACCTGCAAAACAACACAAATGTTAGAGACAGACATACTTCCATCAATTCTCTGAGTCGGACTTTTCTGAGCTGCTGCAACCCATTTTTGTGAAAATCTCTTTCACTAATTTTGTCAGTGAGTTATACTTCTTTGTCAAAGTAACTTGAGCTGCAGTTATCAGTTCTAATTCCTGAGAAATACGTCCTTGCTCTTTCGCGATGCGCTCCTGTTCGGAAGATAACCTTTGTTGTTCCCTATAGATGGACGTTACAGATGCGTCATCATCTGATGTCTCCATCGGTGCTGCTGCTGGTGCTGTAGGTGCTGTATATGCTGCTGGTGCTGCTGGTGCTGTTGGTGTTGTATGTGCTACTGGTGCTGCTGGTGCTGTTGGTGTTGTATGTGCTGCTGGTGCTGCTGGTGGTGTTGGTCTTTTGCCTCGAGGAGGTGTTGGAGTGTCATCTGGTTTTGTGGAGAGTGACTTGACAACCGTTGAGTCATTAATCGTTTCCAAACTATGCAAATAAGCTGACGATCGGATGTCTACATCAAACTTCTTGAAAATTTGCATAATAATCATAGGAAAAGGGAGTTTCTCAGTTTGATGAGGATGCTCCACATATCGAGCCATCCTATTCTAGATGACGTAAGGAATATTGATATTCAATCCTCGTGCATCTCTTGGATGTCCTAAAAGATTTAAGAATAGCATCCTATCCCATCGTAACACCTTCGTCTGCATATTCGGCAAAATGTTGTAGCAAACGATAAAGTTGAGGAATCGGTATTCTGGGCGAAGTTCTTTTGATAATACCGAGTTTCTTGCTGACCGAGTTTTCGGCATGCAGATGCCCATCCACAACTCGTCGCCAATCTAAATTGGCCAAGGGACAACCCTTCAGATAGGTGGTCCCTACCATACTTGCTGACATCCCTAACACCTCTCCAACTAACTGAGGTGTAATGATAAGTTTCTTGTTTCGAACTAAAGTGATAAACTTCATAGGTCCTCCTTCGTTTTCTTGAAGCTGCTGTGCACACGTGTAAAACGTTCTTACTAAGTGTAAACAATATCCAGATGACTCCGAAAAAAGGCAAATTTGAGAGAGATTGGCTTGATCAATCAGATTTCCGAAAACTGCAGATTGATCTCAAAGCGCTGCAATATTAACGTGTCGTTCGCCAATGCACTCTCGGTTCTCAAACGCCTTCATCCGATCTGTGCTAATGTGCACGTATTCCTCTGGAGGTGGTGCGCTTGCTAATGGTTCATTAATTTGAATTCCTCGTGCTGTCCCCTTTTCCGAGCAGCACTCTTCCACTTCATCGATACTTGCTCTATGGGAGCTTTTCCTTTCTCAGCGGCTGTTGGCGGAGTCTTCGCCTTTGATGAAGCAGGGGCTTTCCCTTTCGATGCTGATGATGCCTTAGCCGCAGCTTCTTCACATATTTTCTCCCAGTCTTCAGACTGAGTGTCTGAATCTTCAAGAGAAACATATTCTCCTTCAGCGTGAGGCTTTCTTGCCCTCTTCAGCTTGTTTGTTGCTCGCATACCAACCATAGCGATAACAAGCACAATTATCCAACTAAAAACCATTTTGGTTAAGGATTTGAAGAAACTAAACCTATGAACAAGAACTCAAGAACAGGAAAAAAAATGTTTAATTTCAAAATTTTGAAAAATCATATCCAAACAATCATTATCGTGTATAGAAACTAGGAATCAAGTTAGGTTTTCAAAAAGAAATTTAAAAATAGATCAATTCCATGTTTTTAGAAAATTCTCAAATATTGCATTAAAATCGAATTTTCAGAAATCGAAGCCCAAAAATCCGTTAAACAAAAGAATACAAGGCATATGAACAAATCTAAGGTGTCCAGAGTTCTAATTTCAAAAGAAATTTGATAAAAAACCATGCAAAATTGAGATTAAGCCAAGAAATCTCTCACGTTTTGATGAACAAAAATAAAAACAGTGAAGAACAGAGGTTTCGATCAAAGGAACTTACTTGAATCGAGAGAAATCAAGTTGAGAAAAGTCCAAACCTCCTGGATTCTAGAGAGAGAAACTCTAGGAAGCTAGAAACAAAAGATTGAAGAGAATAGAATTCGAAAAACCCTTTCGTTTCAATTAAAACCCAGCCGCGGTCCGGAACGGGTTGGAGTTCAGTCCGGATCGGCTATGCGCATGAAAATCCCTCGTTCGGATCCGGATCAGATTCATCCAGTCCAGATCGGATTCAACTTTTTCTCCAAAAAAACTTGTAAAAATTTTAGAAAATTCAGAAAATGAATGTAAGCATTTTTGTATATCAACTTTAAACAAAAATTATCGTTTCACATCAAAAGAAATAGATTATGCTAAATCTATCAATAATATCCAAATAATGAAACGAAAATTTATAAAAATTAAATCTTTTAAAGTTGAACAAGTTCAAGACATCAACCACGATCTAATGAGTAATGCGTTTATCAAATCATCAATTTAGTAAAGAAAAAGAAGCACAAAAATCGATAGATGTTTGAAATCTCAAATAAATTAGATAATGTATCTAGTCAATTTATATTGTAGGAAGTGGCTCTTTGAGCATCTTTCAATAAAAATCCCACCTTATACCAAGCTTGGAATTCGACAAAGTCAAGTATTCCAAAAGGCATTTTAATAAACAATATTCACCATGCTTGGTAAACATGTGGTAGCTGCACACAGTACTCGGACGACCGAGGTGGTAGCTCTTTCCTCCATGTGGTGGTAGTTTTCACACTCCTCTTAAGGATGTAACTCTTTCCACATCTTTTGAGCATGTTACTTTAATAATAAACTCCCACTCAATTGGCTATCAATTATTTAAGATATATATATGAAGTATTCAACCAAAAATTGATCTCGTGTTCAAACTTGACTTAACTATCAAATAAGATAAAAACTATACCAAGAGATCATTGAGAGAGAAATTGACTTTGATCAATTAAAGATGAACTAATTGATATAAATGATCATTGCATCAAATGAATTATCATGATATCCAAATCATAATAGATTTCTCAAAATATGAAAGGATGCAATTAAAGTCAATTAACTAATGCTCAGTTAATATTCTATATACAAACAAAAAGAAAGAACAAAAACACAAAACAAAACCTAACCTAAGCAATGGTTCTGTAGTAACCGTGATTTTTAAAATCCAAAATCTAAGCTTAAATAATTTTCTGAATTATTTAAATGGCAAAAATAGGTAAATAGTAGTACAATAGTGGCCCTAAAATATTGACTTTTGATCGGGGCCTGATCTCGAGAATCCGAGATCGCCATTGCGATCGTCTCATCGAAACATGAAAATTTCACATTCCCTTGTCGACGATCTGACGGTCGGATCTTCCAGAAAACAGCGATGAAAAAGCGGGTCCCACAACTTAAGTTGTGAATAGTAACCCATATTTTTAATCCCTTCTCGATCACTAACGGCCGTTTCGCCGTCTGGAACCTTGATATAGGGGTATGAGTAGTCAAACCTAACTAATTTCGACATTCTGAGCGCAATGGCACTAACGGATTTCGCGTTTTGCGACCCGGGTGCATCGAAGTGCGTGCGCTGTACAGCAAATTACCGAACTAGATGGCCTGAGAATTTATCCGAGCACCAAACAAAACAAACAAATATGCTACTTGATAGGTCTCGACGAGCCGGACGTCGTGGCGAAGTCCGTTTCGCGAATTGACGAACGAATTTTCTCGAAATGCGTGAAATGCACCGAAAAAGGGGGTATTTTTGAGAAAACTATATATTTTATGTACCAAAAATTTAGGGGCTTAAACCGTGGGGTGTTGGGTGCATTTTGCACCTACTGTGAAGACCTTGGATGTTATGGTTAGGTCTGAACCGAGTTGGGGGATATTTTGCAAAGAATCTTGCATTAAATTTAGTTTGTGTCTCTTGGTTTCCTTGGGTTCATGCACGAAGGGTCAGGGGAAGTCCGAGGCATCACATGGTCCTCTGCATCACCCCAGAGTAATCTTGTGCACTGGTTTGGCCGAGGACACCAACCTCCATTGAGAAAAATCCGAAAGTGAGTGAGAGGTTGAAGAAGTTGGAACCAAGCTTCTTCAAGTTTGGATTTGGAGACCCTGAGGAGTTCCCCTATGCCTGTGGTGCAACCTGAGGGGTTGCCGTGGCCGCGCGTGGAAGAGGGACCAAAACCGGCTTCTTCCTTCTTCAACAACTCCGGCCAAGGTAAGAACTCTTCAACCAATGGATGTTTGAGCCCTAGACCTTTAGAAGTAGTCTCCTTAGGTTCCTAGGATGCTCCCTGCCAAGCCCCAAGCTCCCATGCACATCGCATGGCCGGCGGGAGCAATAAGTGGCCGGAACCCTAGGTTTGCTCCGCCGCGGCTGTTCTCTGCAACCAGGGGACCAAAAAGGAAACTAAAACGATGGGTAGAAACTGTAGGATATATAGATTAATTCTGAAAAGTTTTAGAATTTTGGTTGAGTAATTAAGAAGAAAATTGAAACCCTAGTTTTTCGGGTTTTGTATGATTGGCCGATCTTTATGCTCCGGTGCCGGCGAGCTTCTCCGACCATGCTATTGCATGGCTCCCATGCAGCTTGAAATCCAAGGTGCCATGGTTAACCCGAGAATGGACCAAAACTCGGCCGCCGGCGTTCCGGTCAACTCCGGCCGGGGAGAGTTGGTCGGGAAGCTTCGTGTGAACCAGAGGAACAACTTCATCCAAGTTGGAAGGCTTCATATGGCCTCTGGAAAAATTCGCCATTAATGGGTTGAAGCTCCAAACCGAGCTTTGCTCCCCCTCCGCCGCCGCCGGGCACGGGTCCAGGTGAGTTTGCCTTGAGTTTTTAGGAAGGTTTGCGCAAGTGGTTTGATCCCAGACTCCCTGGTTGATTGGTCACGATTTTCAATGCCATAAGCATCATCTTCTTCCTCGAAGCTGCGGCTAAACTGGGGCTTTGGCTGCTCCAAGTTGTATACAAATGCTCCTGCAACTTGGAGGAGTAAGTTGATCCATGTTATATTGCCCCAGGTTCAGTATTGGCCGAGAACAAATTCAATTGTTGTCTAGGTATATGATGTATATTGTGCACATATGGTGTTTGTGGCAATGCCTGAAAGAAAGAAAAATTGGAATTTGGGTTTGATGTAAAAATGAAAAATGCTCCAAATGATCCCCTAAGCTTGATGCTCACTTCAGATCAAGTCAGATCTGTGTGGATTAATGTTTGGAGCAATATGAATGTTGTATGTGAACTTGGTAATGGTTCTGGTTGAACCAGCAGTTCAGGGCTGCAAATAGGGCAAGCCCTGATATTCCTGGGTTGCCGAGAGAGGGATGGTTAAGTTAGATTTGGTTTTGCACAAGTATATGTAAAGATTTAGTATAAACAAGCTCTCAAGTAGATGATTGGCCCAAAGTCTGTTCCGGGCTATTTGCGAAGCCACAACAGTGTGCTCCTGGCTAATTTGGGGTCACTGGACGCGATGCTCGCGTTAGATTTAGGTTTTGATGATCCGGAGAAACAAAATTTCATTTAAGCTAGGTTAGAGAAGAAAACTATGGCCCGAAGTTTTTCTCGGGTTCCGTGCTGTCGCAAATGGGTGAGCACGGTGTTCAGCAAGTTAAATGTCACCTGCCGGAAGTGACGGTTCGTAAAAATAATTTTCCAGTTGAAAGAACGAGCGAAAACAGTGCTCAAATGACACTAAAATGCAATTTCTAGAAACCCTAGGGGTCTAAACGCAAAAATGACAGTGTGTACTATTTAGTACAGTGCGTAAATGATTCCTAAGCTTGTCGTTAGGAATCCAACGGCTCCCGTTGAGCGGAAATCGAAAATCGGTCCGAAAATCTGCAAAATCGTCGATTTAACGGCATCCGGGTGGCAATCGCGCAATTTGAGAAATTGCGGCGGTTTCACCAAGCCGACTGTTGAGTCCTAGTAGAATCTGGTTGAGCCAGCGGCTAAGTTTTAAAGCCCGAATCTCCCGGAAGTCCCAAAGGAATTCCCGGGAGGGGCATTTTGGTAATTTTACCAAAGATGGAACTTAAAGATCATGTTGGACTAGATGTTGATATCTGTTACGGAATTTGAGTTGGCGTATTTCGTGAAAGTGTCTAAGTCTTGAAGATTGAAGATGAAGAAAGTTTGAATCATATACCTCAATCTCAAGAGAGAAGAATTCAAAAGGATCAGGTATGTTTAACTAAAGATTTTTGGTGATCCGAATACTTCTTATAGTGTAGAAACACTTGGAAGAATTTTTATTGCATAAAAATCAAAAACTGGACATGGGACATGTTCAGGATCCGGATCAGGCTTCCAATCCGGATCCCGAAGGGTGTTGGTTCATATGCAAATCCAATCCGGATCCAAGCCAATTCTGATCCGGATCCCGAACATTGGTTTTTGCTGAAATGTATGAACGATCCGGATCGGACATTTCAATCCGGATCCCGAACCCTGTTTTCTGGAATTGTCTTTCTCGTTACGGCAATCCGGATCGCAGTAAATCCGATCCGGATCGCCGTCCTGTAAAATTTCCAGAAAAGGTTAGTTTTTGATCCTTATCTTCTTCCAATGGTTTCTAACCTATAAATAGACCCTATGATTCATTTTTAGGGTAACGAAAATACGAAAAAATAAGAAAAATAGCCGAAAAAGAAAAATCCACATATAGAGAAGAAAGGAAATCAATAGATTTATTCTATGTTTCTTCATCTATATTGATTATTTGATTCTAGGTTTTCAAACTCAGATTTTGAGTAGAATCAAATCAATGAATACTTAGATGGTATTTCCGATCTATCTTTAATCTAAGTATTCGGCGGATCATCACCACCCAAAAACAACGATTTACCCAAAATCGGCGCGTGGACTCGCGTGGCCTTGTGGATTCAAGGTGCAACCGCTCTCGTGGATTCGGAGCGAGGTACGTTCGTGGATTCGAAGCGTGCTACTGGGTGAAGACCGTGGATTCGGTCGGACGTCGTGGACTCGACGTTGGACGCTGTGGATTCAGCGTTGGGCGCAGATCGTGGATTCGAGAAGCGTCGTGGAGCGAGCGGAGAAGATCTACTAGGAGCGTATGGTAAAAGGTTGAGTCGTCTGTGAGTACGTTATATCACCTTGTACGTGTGTTAATTCTAGTGGATTTCGCCGTGTTATCGGTCCCGTGGTTTTTTACTCCGGTTTGGAGTTTTTCCACGTAAAAATCTTGCGTGTTATTTTTTTTCCGCATTGGGTTTTATTGCGCAATGATTTTTTGAGTGTTTATTGTTTACACCTATTCACCCCCCTCTAGGTGTTTTTTCCCCTATTTAGATCCATTAATTTATAACCCAACAAGTGGTATCAGAGCGGGAATAGGGTTGTAAACAATGGTTGAAGGTGGAAACATCAATCGACCCCCTTTCTTTGATGGAACAAATTATGCGTACTGGAAAGTACGGATGAAAGCCTTTTTAATTTCCATCGACGAAAGGGTGTGGCAATCAATTGAATTAGGATGGTCTAATCCAACTGAAATTATTTCTGATGTTCGCACCTTAAAACCTAGGTCGAAATGGACCAAGGAAGAGATAGATTCATCTTCTTACAATGGCAAGGGAATTAATGCTTTATTTAATGCTTTGTCACAAACTGAGTTCTCTCGCGTCTCGGCATGTGAGACTGCGAAAGAAATCTGGGATGTTCTTCAAGTTACGCATGAGGGAACTAACCTTGTGAAGATTCAGAAACTGCAAATGCTTACGAGCAAGTTTGACTCTATTTCTATGGCAGAAAATGAATCTTTCACAGACTATTACACACGATTGCAAGACATCGTAAACTCATGTGCTAACTTGGGAGAGAAGATTCCAGAATTTAAAGTTGTAAGAAAGATTTTAAGAACTCTTCCTGAACGATTTCGCCCGAAGGTCGCAGCCATTGAAACAATTAAACACCCGGACGAAATGCGTGTAGAAGAATTAGTTGGTGCATTACAAACTTATGAAATGACATTTCCTACTAACTATTCTTCTGGAAAGGCATCCTCTTCTAAGTCTTCAGGTTATGCATTGAAATCAACAAAGAAGAAGACGCGGATTCATCCTCCTCGGACGATGACGAGAACCTATCTATGGAGGACTTTGAGAAGCAGCTCGCTCTCTTGACAAGGAAGTTTCGCCGCAACTTTCGAAGGGGTAATTCAAGCAAAACTCCATCCTTCGGAAAGTCGAAGAAAGGCAAGGGTTCTTCAAGTTACAAGTCAAGAAAGCAAGAGAACTTCTCAAAGGATAAGAAAAGTTCAGAGGGACAAGTACAGTGCTTCAAATGTCGAGGCTACGGCCACATTGCAACGGAGTGTCCCAACAAGAATCCGGCAAAGAAGAAAGCGATGCAAGTCGTCACTTGGGATGACAACTCCACGTCAAATGAGTCATCCTCAAGTGATGAAGAAGACAACGCGACAGCTTTCCACGCGTCCACATCTTCACCCTTCATGTGCTTAATGGCAAGTACATCCGATTCCTTGTCCAACTCCTCCCATGTTGAAAAGATTGCAACGGACGATGAATCGAGTAATTCTGAAGGTGAAGATTTTGCTCTTGCCTACCATAAGCTTTTGAGGGATTCAAAGAAATTGGCAAAGCAAAACAGGAGTTTGAGAGGGAGATTGCAGGATCTCGAAGAAGAAGTAAAAAGGGCAACTTCTCTCTCAAACGCTCTTGAAGTGGAAAGGGATAACTTAGCCAAAGCAAATGTTTCCCTTCAAGAGTCCAATGAGCTTTTCGAGAAAGAACATGAGAAATGGTGGACAAAGCGAATTACTTCTTGAAGCTCTACGGCGAGGCTCGACAGGAAAAATGGAAATGACAAAGACCATACTCCAACTAAAGGATGACTTAAAGCGATTTTCTTCTGGAAGGAGTAAGTTGGACAGGCTTCTTGGTCTTGGTCAAACAAATAAGTTCGGCCTCGGATACACTCAAACTGGAGACATTCCAAGTTCGAGTGGGACAGTTTTTGTGCCTCAGTCGGTATCTCCTCCTCCGACACCGGAATTCACGACAAGCAACGACAACAAGCCTACTTCATCCTCCTCGGGATCGTCAAGAACTAAGGTATGTTTTCGTTGTGGTTTTTCAGGGCACATAAGGAGAAATTGCAAGATGGGAGCCAAACGCTCAACTCAAGCACTTCTTGCAATGACTACCAAAAAGGTGATTCCTCAGAAATCGAATGCAAACTTTTCGAAGGAAAAGAGCATTGGTAGTTCACCGCGCAAGACGACAACATCAAGGAGCAGGAATCAATCTAACAAGACGCTTTCACCTAGGAAAATAACTTGACGACCATTACCGACGCATTCCAAAAAGGTTTGGGTGCGCAAAGGTGAAATTTTCCCTTGTCTCATTACCAATATCTCCTTGCATGCAAATGATAATTCGTCTTGGTATCTGGATAGCGGGTGTTCCCGTCACATAACCGGTGACAAAAACTATTTTGAAACCTTTGAGAAAATCTCCGGTGGACTTGTTGTTTTCGGAGATGGTCTGTAGGACCCTGAACCCCATGCAGCTTTTTCCCGTGAATCCACTGTGCAAACACCTGTTGATGGTGTATCTGGCCCATAGTGCATCAAAGGGATGCCACAGATGGACCCTGTGAGCTTTGGTTAACTGTTTTGGCCTTCGGCTGCTTTTGCCGAATTTTAGAAAAGGATTTTGGCCAAACGGAGGGTGGATTTGGATTCAGCGCGGAAAAACGCTTGAAAATGGCTTTTTATTTGCTAGATTCTGAGTCCGGATGCCCAAAAACGGACTCCCGGAAGTTTTACAGCTTTTTTGGTGCATGGGGGAGCCGTGGACCGGCGGGAGTGCCACGTGGCAGGCTCTGATTGGCCGGCGCACGCGGCCGGGTCCACGGGGCACGCGGGAGAGGGCCGGGGTGCACCGCGGAGCGCGTGGATCGGGGCGCGCCACGTGGCAGCCCCGGATTGGGCGGCTCAGGTGCGCCCGGTTTGCGGGAGTGCGCGGGGAGGCGTGGACCGGGGGCGCGCCACGTGGCAGCTCTTCATTGGCGGGCTCACGAGCGCGCGGTCCACGCGCCGCGCGAGGCAGGTGGCGGGGGCGGCCGCCGTACCGTGGGCAGGCTCCGTACGCGGGCAGGTGACCGTACGCGGCGGCCGGCGGCAGGCGGCAGGCGGCAGGCGGCGGGCGGCGTGGCAGTGCCACGTGGCGCCCGCTGATTCGCGGGCGCCACCTACCGCGCTGACGCGGGCAGGGACACGTGGCGCTCTCCGCGATGGCTTGCACGGCTGTAGCGTGTTCGGGGGACACGTGGCGGGCGCCGGGGCGGGTCGGACGAAGCATGGATCCTGTCCGACGGCGTGTAGCGGGCCGGGCCGCACTGTGCGCGCCCGAAACCTTGGGCCGGGCCGCACTGTGTGCGCCCGAAATTTTCGGGCGCCCGAAATTCGGACAAAATGGGAATTTTTGCAATTGTTTTCTGCTGCCTATAAATACCAACCCGAGCCCCTTCTTTTCGAGTTTTTCTCCCATTTTCGAGCCTCCTCTGCCCGAGCCACCTTAAGGAGATTTGTTCACCTCTTGATGCTTGATCTTCCTGCCAAGTTCTAGGATTTTAGGAGGCTCGAATCCCGAGGTTCCCCATTTTACGGCGCGGCGCGACGTTGCATTCCTGTGTTCTTCTTCGGCGCAGCGGCGGTGTTTTAGCTCCCCTGGGTTACCCCGAGGTCCTTTTTCAGTGATTCTTGCGCCGACAGACTCCTAAGAGGTAGGGCTTCATCTTTTGTTTTGGTCGCACTTTCCCGTTTCGAGGTTTTGGCACGGATCCCGAGGCAAACAGTGACCCCTTTTTCTGTGTGGATTTCCTTGACAGCCCTGAGGTATTTTGGCCGTATCTTCGCGCACGAGCGTCAGACGGAAACGAGCTTATACAACTTTTTCATCTACGGATCGCAAGGAGCGCGCTCGTATTTTTCTTGGATTTTTCAGAGAATTATTTCGAGGTGAAAATCACTGTTTTCTCAGTGAACAATGCACAGTTTTTAGCACAGATTTTTGTATGAGTGTACCCCATTGCCGAATTTTTATCTTGACTTACCGATCTCAGTTTTGGACGTGCAAGGTACCGTTGCGAAGCTATCGACGCGAGGATCGCCGTGATATTTTTCTTAGAATTTCCTGGGCAGTTTCTGCAGGTGATAATTTAACAGTTTCGGGACTGATGTTGTATGGGATAATAAAAGCAATATTTGGGAGCCTAAGTGTATTTAGTGGACTTTGTGTTGTGCCAGGAGTGTTTCGGGTGTGCTGAACTTGTTGGAGCGCAGGATTGGAGTTTTTGGTATTTTCAGCTGTACGGACCCGGACAGTTAGCGCTTCAGGTGGGTGGTTGTTGTACTCCTCTCCTTTGGTATGCCCACTAGGAATATCAGAGTACCCCTGATTGATGATGCTAATTTGTTGATTGGTAGACTTGCATGCTCTAGGGAAATTAATTAATTGGTTATTTGATCCATGTGGAAATTGTGGTAGCATGATTACTTTAAATCAATTGCGTAATTATTGAGGACTGCAAAATTGATGATTGTTCATATGAGACTGTCACCTTAGCCTATATTCTCTAAACTGATTATTCTTGGAAAATGGACAAAATATTGGGACAATGCATGATTAAACGGGTCACTTAATTATGTCATCTTTTACTGCTACACTATCTTTTGGGACTTGACTTAGGAGAAACCATGCATTTATTCTTTTCTTCTCCTATTATTGATAGACTTGAGGCATAGTTGCTCGGGTTCGAGCGGGTGTTGGACAGTGTAGTCAGGTATTGGGGATTTGGGACAGGTTGGGCTTTTGACAGGGTGTTGCGGCGACCACGGATCTTGGGTGGTTGACCGGGTTATACTATTGCATCAGATTGGGTGTTTTGGGGATCGGGCTTTCTTTAGTGGAGGGTTTTTCCCACTTCATTGAGTCTCGATCCAGTCCTGCTATATCTGGTTACTTGTGGTTACTTACTTTCCTCGTGTGGGTCGCTCCCCACGAGTGCCACTCCGGAGTGCGCGGCAGACAGACTTTGAGTCCTGGGGACTCCTTTGCTTCGGTGTTATGCGTAGGCTGGCATACCCGTCGCGGCAGAGCAGGCAGTGCCAGTGTTCACTGGCGGTCAGATTGGGTCATTTTGACAGGCTTCTTGATACTGATGCATACTTTTCCCATCCTTGTTGGTTTATCATGTAGAGGCATATTAGGGATAGCACTTTATCAGTTGTCACTCATAGCTTCACCCCCTTTCTTTTCTTCCCCTTTTGCCTCTGATCACCTGGTGGGCATATCTGAGCTGAGGCTTTACCCACTAGGGGAGGCTACTGTTTATAGTAGTACTTACCCCCATTGTCTTTTCTTGTTTCTTTCTTCCCCTTGTTTTGCAGAGTCCTCTGTGGGAGTTGCTGGGCCGTCAGCAACTGATCGAGGTAAGCGGATTGCGGACTAGATAGAGAGCCACCGAGGGTTGTAGCTGGAGATTTTGGGTACCTGGTCTTCTCAGACAGCTTTTGTTTATTTCTTTTGGGTCTGGCTTCTGCCAGCTGTTTGTATTTTAGTGGTGAGCTGGGAGAGACATCTGTATTTTATTTCACTGTTGTACCTTTTACTTCCAGCTTCTGTCTGAGATACAGTAGTTTTAGTTTAGCTCTGATTATTATGCTCTTTTATTATTATTTCTATATCTGAGCAGGTTACCGACGCTTCGTGTATGTGGGAAATACCGCATGCACGGCGGATCTGTAGACGGGCCCGGGTTCTGGTTTACACCCGGGGCGTGACAGATTAAGTTGGTATCAGAGCTTAGGGATAGGTCAGTTGGGACTTAGGAAACCCTAGGCTTTTGGACAGACCCTAGGATGATAGGGCGTGAGTGGCGTGACATTTTGCGAAAGTCGGTGATTTTATAGTTAACTCTTCCTGTGAGTGAAGAGGGATCGACATAGTCTATTTCTGTTGAACCATTATGTTGGCTGCAGACAACATAAGGTTACAGAAATAGGAGGATGTCTTTTGACTTTCGCCAGATTGGGTCGTGTGGGGTTTTGTTGCTGATGTTTGGTTTCTTGTGGCAGGATGCCTCCTCGACGTCGGATTCCTACTCGGGGTACCCTTCACCCCCTGTTGAGCCAGAGCAGTCTAGACCCTCTGAGCTTACTGAGTTGAGGGCCTTGGTGGCCCAGTTGGCGGAGGGACAGCGCCGCCAGGAGCAGAGGATTGACCAGCTGCTTGCCCAGAGAGAGGCACCACCCCCGGCTGTTCCTGAGGCCCCTGTGCCTCCTGTTGCACCTTTTGTGCCGTCAGCGCCATCTTCGAGTAGCGGGGCTCCTGGAGCTATTCAGCCTTTGACTGCGGAGGAGGAGCAGGATTTTGCTGACAAACTCTCCAAGTTTGTTCAGCGGGGACCACCTAGATTCTCGGGGCGGGATGCTCAGCCCCGGGCTGTTGGGAGATGGCTTTCTGCGATGGAGAAGCTTTTTCGGGACTTCTTCATCGACCCGAGGTATCGAGTGCACATGGCGGTGCACTGTTTGGACGGAGATGCTGATTTTTGGTGGCAGCGGGTAGAGCCACTGGAGTTCCGGATCACTCGGCAGCTGCCTTGGGAGGAGTTCCGACGGATGGTGTTGGACACCTATTTTTCTACCAGTGTGAAGAAGAAGTTGGAGGACGACTTGAAGAATCTGCAGCAGGGCGATCGATCGGCCCATGCCTATTTCCAGGAGTTCATGGAGTTGCTGAACTGTGTGCCTTTCGTCGCTCGTGACGGTCCGCACCAGGTAGAGTTGTTTGAGGCAGGCCTTCGTCCAGAGATTTACACACTTGTGCATGCTCAGAGATTTCAGACCCTGGAGGCAGCCGCAGAGCATGCACAGTGGGTGGAGAGAGGTGATCAGGAGGTGGCCAGACGGAGGGCCGCGGCCGCGCAGAGTTCCGACAGGAAGCGACCAGCCCCAGAGGACGGGGGACAGGCCAGCTCATGGAGACCGCCACGGCCGCCGCAGTCCCAGTCTTACGGCCGTGGGCGATCTGAGAGGAGAGGGCCTGGTGGACCCCAGAGACCGCAGCAGCACCAGCAGCAGAGATCGCAGCAGAGGCAGCAGAGATCTCAGCAGCAGTCCTCGAGACCGCAGCAGCAGCAGCCGAGACAGCCCCGATCTTCGGACCGATGTATTTTCTGTGGGGGTCAGCATGCCGCCATTACTTGTGACCAGAGATGGGGTCGATGCTTCCGTTGTGGACAGCCGGGGCATGTGCGAGCTACCTGCCCCCTTACTACTTCCTCGGCACCTTCTTCGGCATCGGCTCCATATTCCCCTCAGCAGCAGCGGCCACCAGCTCAGCAGCCTTATGCTCCAGCGAGCAGGCCGTCCGCCTCCTATCCTACAGATTCCCGACCTCCAGCACCGAGCGGGCGGGTGTATGCCGCCCAGTTAGCAGATTCCCCAGCGGCAGACCAGGTGGTGGCAGGTATTACTCTACTCTTTGGTATTCGGACTCGCACTTTATTCGACACTAGAGCATCTCATTCTTTCATTAGTCGAGCATTTGCATCACTTCATGGTCTAGAGGTAGAGTCCTTGTCACTTGCATTAGAGGTGCGGATTCCTGATCACATTTTGCATGTCGAGGCGCGTTGTTTGGCATGCCCGGTACAGTTGGGGCCTTGGATTTTGCCTGCAGACTTGCTTGTTTTGCAGCAGCTCCAGGATTTTGACTTGGTGCTAGGGATGGATTGGCTGTCGCGGTATTCCGCCACTATCGACTGCAGAGAGAGGACGGTGACTCTTCGCGAGCCAGGACAGGAGGAGTTCATCTTCAGAGGCTGCTAGAGCACGCTGTTCGCAGCGACCATTTCCTCGGCGAGAGCTAGGAGGATGTTGAGCAGAGGTTGCACTGCCTTTTTGGCCACTGTGGTGGAGGTGCCTACGGCGGCACTGGGACTCGAGGATATCCCTATTGTCCGAGAGTTCCCAGATGTTTTCCCCCCTGAGTTGACGACGATGCCGCCGGAGAGGGAGATTGAGTTTGTGATTGATGTAGTCCCTGGGACTGCACCAATCTCAAAGGCACCCTATAGGATGGCGCCAGCTGAGTTGAGGGAGTTGAAAGCCCAGCTTCAGGATCTTTTGGATAGGGGCTTCATCAGACCCAGTGTTTCTCCGTGGGGAGCGCCTGTGTTGTTCGTGAAGAAGAAGGATGGGTCACTTCGTTTGTGTGTGGATTATAGGGAATTGAATAAAGTGACCATCCGGAACAAGTATCCCCTCCCCCGGATAGATGATTTGTTTGATCAGCTGCAGGGAGCGTCGGTGTTCTCGAAGATTGATCTGCAGTTCGGTTACCACCAGCTGAGGGTGAGGGCCGAGGACATCTCCAAAACAGCTTTCAGATCGCGGTACGGGCATTATGAGTTTACTGTGATGCCTTTTGGGTTGACAAATGCCCCTGCCGCATTCATGGACTTGATGAACAGGATATTTCAGCCGTTTTTGGACCGGTTTGTGGTGGTGTTTATAGATGATATTCTGATCTACTCCCGGAGTGATTTGGAGCACGAGGAGCACTTGAGGACTGTGCTACAGCTTCTGCGAGAGAAGAAGCTGTATGCCAAGTTCAAAAAGTGCGAGTTTTGGCTCCGGGAGGTCGCCTTTCTGGGTCATGTTGTTTCAGCTGCTGGAGTGGCGGTGGATCCGGCCAAGGTGGATGCTATTCGAGATTGGCCGAGGCCGACGACTATCACCGAGGTGCGGAGCTTTCTTGGTTTGGCGGGCTACTATCGGCGTTTTGTGGAAGGCTTTGCGAAGCTTTCCTCTCCCCTCACTCGTCTGACCAGGAAAGGGGTTAAGTTTGTTTGGAGCGAGACTTGCCAGAGCTGTTTTGAGGAGCTGAAGCAGAGATTGATGACCGCTCCAATCCTTGCCCTCCCAGTTATGGGGGAAGGATTTGTGATTTACAGTGATGCCTCACATAGTGGTCTGGGGTGTGTGTTGATGCAGCATGGTAGGGTGATTGCCTATGCTTCACGGCAATTGAAGGACTATGAGAAAAATTACCCTACTCATGATCTTGGAGCTGGCAGCGGTGGTGTTTGCTCTGAAGCTGTGGCGGCATTACTTGTATGGAGAGCATTGCGAGATATATACTGATCACAAGAGCTTGAAGTATCTGTTCACCCAAAAGGAGCTGAATTTGAGGCAACGCCGGTGGTTGGAGCTGTTAAAGGATTATGATCTGAGTATCCTTTATCACCCGGCAAGGCCAATGTTGTGGCTGATGCTTTGAGCAGGAGGACGAGTCTGAGCTTATTGATCTCGCAGCAGGCGCCGTTGGTCGAGCAGATGAGGCGATTACAGCTGGAGGTTGTATCCCCTGGGGTCTCTGCTAGACTCATGTCTATGGTCTTGCAGCCCACTCTGTTGGAGAGGATCAGGGACACTCAGAGTGAGGACCCCCACTTGACGAGGATCAGGACGCAGCTTCAGGCGGATCAGTCAGGGGATTTTTCTGTGGATAGCTCGGGAGTACTGCGGTACAGGGACCGAGTGTGTGTGCCTATGGATCAGGAGATTAGAGATCAGATTTTGAGGGAGGCCCATTATACACCTTATACCCTCCACCCTGGAGGTACTAAGATGTATAAGGACCTCAAGGCACAGTTTTGGTGGCCCGGAATGAAGCGGGACATTGGGAGATTCGTAGCTCACTGTTTAACTTGCCAGCAAGTGAAGGCAGAGCATCGCGTTCCTGCTGGCAAGTTGCAGAGTCTTCCAATTCCCGAGTGGAAATGGGACCACATTACTATGGATTTCGTCACTGGATTGCCGAGGGCACAGGCGGGGCAGATGCTATCTGGGTATCGTGGATCGACTCACCAAGTCGGCGCACTTTCTGCCCATTCAGATGACTTGGCCACTGGAGCGACTAGCCCAGTTATATCTGGATGAGATAGTGAGGCTTCATGGTGTACCTGCTTCCATTGTTTCAGATAGAGACCCGAGGTTTGTGTCGCGCTTTTGGGGGAGTTTGCAGACAGCATTGGGGACTCAGCTCAGGTTTAGCACAGCTTTTCATCCACAGACCGATGGACAGTCAGAGCGCACGATACAGACCCTGGAGGACATGCTGAGAGCGTGCGTTATGGATTTTGGCGGAGGGTGGACCGACACTTATCTTTGGTTGAGTTCGCGTACAACAACAGCTTTCAGGCGAGCATCCAGATGGCTCCGTTTGAAGCATTGTATGGACGCAAGTGTCGGTCTCCCTTTATTGGAGTGACGTGGGCGAGAGGAGGACCTTGGGACCAGATTTATTTTGGAGGCAGAAGAGAAGGTTCGAGTAATTCGCAGCATCTTCAGACCGCCCAGAGCCGACAAAGGAGTTATGCCGATGTTCGGCGACGAGATTTAGAATTTCAGGTGTTACGGCATTTTGGTGTTGGCATATTTCGTGAGTCAAGTCAGTGAGTTGAGTCGGAGTCTTAAAGGGATCAAATTGTCAATCAGCAATCAAAGACTTAGAGAAGATTCAACAAGAGCTCAAGTTGACACTCAGTGTCTTGAGTCTTGAAGATTGAAGATGAAGAATTGTGGATCAGTTACATCAATCTCAAGAAGAAAGTATTCAAAAGGATCAGGTATGTTTAACTAAATAATTTTGGTGATCCGAATACTTTCTTATAGTGTAGAAACACTTGGATGAATTTTTAATTGCATAAAAATCAAAAACTGGACATGGGACATGTTCAGGATCCGGATCAGATGATCCAATCCGGATCCCGAAGGGTATTAGTTCATGTGCAAATCCAATCCGGATCCAAGCCTATTCTGATCCGGATCCCGAACATTGGATGTTGCTGAAATTCATGAACGATCCGGATCGGGCCTTGCGATCCGGATCCCGAACCCTTGGATTTCTGGAATCGTCAATCTCGTTACGACGATCCGGATCGCAGTAATCCCGATCCGGATCGCCGTCCTGAAAAATTCCAGATAAGGTATGTTTTTGATTCTTATCTCTTTCCAAAGGTTTCTAAACTATAAATAGACATTTAGGGTTTCTCAAAAACGTGGGAGCACGGCCGATCAATTTATAAAACACTTGAGAGCAACCCTAGAGGCTAGGTTTTTATCGTTCTTCTTTATAGCCTCTTTTAGGTCAATTCGATGGTTCTTTCAAGAACATATCTTTTGTCGAATTGATCTAATCTTTGCTTAGAGATTTTTTCCCATGGATCTTCATTGATAATCTAAGCAAAGGATCACCATCGAAGCCAATATTCTTACCGGCTGAGTTTGCGTCGTGGATTCGACGTGGCATCGTGGATTCGGTGTGTTGAAGGCGTTTCGTGGATTCGAAACGTGTGCTCGTGGATTCGAGTGGCGTTCGTGGATTCGAACGTGTGCAGTGGACGTGCAAGCGGTGGAGCGCAAGGTCCGAAGAAGTTGAAGGAGGGGTTAAATCCGTGGAGACGGTAATCACCTTGTTATTCTTCTTTTCTTAGTGGATTGTTATTGCGTGGATATCCAACCGGTCAGCGCAAGGTCCGAAGAAGCTGAAGGAGGGGTTGAGTCCGTGGAGTCGGTAATCACCTTGTTATTCTTCTATTCTTAGTGGATTGTTATTGCGTGTTGGTCCCGTGGTTTTTCTCCTGGATTGGAGTTTCCACGTAAATCTCGGTGTGTTGATTTTTATTTTCCGCATTGTTTTTTATTTTTGCACTGAGATTGGTTTTTATAATATTACACCTATTCACCCCCCTCTAGGTGTTTGATAGTACCTATTTAGATCCTTGTGGATCCTAAATAACTCTACAATTGGTATCAGAGCGGGTTTTAGGTTTATCTATCATGATGGGTGAAAGTGGTAATATTTTTAGACCTCCTCTTTTTGATGGGACCAATTATGCATATTGGAAAGTGCGGATGAGAGCTTTTCTCATCTCTATTGATGAGCGTGTATGGCAAACCGTTGAATACGGTTGGGTGCATCCGGTTGAGGAAGTAGGAAATTCTACTACCCCAAAACCTCGCTCTAGATGGTCTAAAGAGGAAATCGAAAGATCTTCTTACAATGGGAAAGGTATGAACGCTTTATTTAATTCTCTTTCCTCGACTGAGTTTACAAGAATTTCCGCGTGTGAAACCGCGAAGGAAATTTGGGATATTCTCAAAATTACACATGAGGGTACTAATCTTGTAAAAATTCAAAAGCTCCAGATGCTTACAAGTCAATTTGACTCTATTCATATGGAAGAGCATGAATTGTTTACAGATTATTACACTAGACTTCAAGATGTAATTAATACATGTGCTAATTTAGGAGAAAAGATCCCGGAGTCGAAAATTGTAAGAAAGATACTTCGGACTCTTCCGGAACGGTTTAGGGCAAAGGTTACCGCCATTGAAACCGTTAGTCATCCGGATGAGATGAGTGTAGAGGAATTAGTAGGTGCTTTACAAACTTATGAGATGACTTTTCCTACTAATCAAAATTCTTCCAAGTCTTCTTCTAAGCTTACAGGTATTGCATTCAAATCAACAAAGGAAGAAGATGACGAATCAAGTTCCGACGATGAAATCTCTCTTGCCGATTTTGAAGAACAATTGGCGCGGATCACAAAGAAATTTCGTCGGAAATTTTGGAAGAATCGAACCGATGGATCTTCATCCACGAAATCATCTAAAGGATCATCGGGTTCTAAATCCTCTAAACTCAAAGGCGTTGCAAAACCTTCTAAAGAAAAAGAAAAAGATGATTTCGAAGGGGAAATCCGATGTTATAGATGCAAAGGCTACGGCCATATTTCAACGGATTGTCCTTCTCCGAAATTATATAAAAAGAAGGCTTTGCAAGCGAAAACTTGGGACGATTCTAGTTTCGATGAATCGACCTCAAGTGAAGAGGAAAAAGAAAAATTTGTTGCTTTTCATGCCTCTCAAATTCCCTCTTCTAATTTGTGTTTATCATCTTTAGTCACTGACTCTATTCCTTTGATTTTGCATGAAACATCAACATCCGGAGGAGAGTCATCAAGTGAGGGGGAGTCGGACGAAGAAGAACTCGTTGAGGCATACCAACAACTTCTTGCGGAATCAAAGAAGATGGCCAAACTTAACAAGAAGTTGAGGAAGCAACGACTTGAGATTCAAGACGAGAATCAAGCTTTAAAGATCAAACTTCATGATCTCGAGGAGGAACGAGGACTTTTATTGGATAACAATAAAATCCTCCAAGAAAAGATAAATCAATCGGAAACGGTCGTTAATTCCCATATTAACAAGATTGATTTTCTTGAAAAGCAGTTTGAAGAGATTCATGTCACCAACCAAGCTTTGACCAAGCAAGTTCATGAACTCAAATCCGACATACAAAGGCTTTCAACCGGTTCCAAGAAACTAGATTGTATGTCCGGATTAGGTCAAACAAGCAAGGTTGGTTTGGGATTTAAAAAGAACCAAACTGTGCATGCTTCAAGTTCCACAATAAAATTGAAAGGAAGAACTTGTCACCTATGTGGACTTGAAGGACATTTGGTGAAGAATTGCCCGAAAAAGAGAAAGAAAAATCCTTCGGCAACTTCATCTACGGAGCGGACTCAACGGAATCAAAAGACACATCAAGTCAAAGGAGTTCACTCAACCCACCAAAGGTCCGAGCCACAACATCAATCATACAAGTGGATCATTGCGAGGCAAAGACCTAAGGTGGACCAACAGTCAAAGCTACCAACCCCCGGCACAACGAATCAAGACAACCCAAGATCCAGCGATTTTGGATTCGGAAAGGTGATATCTTTCCTTGTCTTAAGTTCTAAATAGCTTATGACTGTGTGTAATGCTTTGATTGGTTTTCCCTTCATATTTTTCTTAATCTTTGCATTACATGTTTTCAATGCTCTTTGTTTTTATACTTTGTTTTTGAACAAAAGGGTTTTTAACGAACAAGTGCATTGAATAAAAAGGGCTTCACGTTCATTCACTCCAAATTAATTTTACTTGGATTATCAACTTGACTCCTTAATCATAATCTTGAAGACACTTCATTAGAGGAGTTGTTTAATTGAGCATTGGTTAAATTGACTTTAATTGCATCCTTTCACGCATTTAGAAATTTATTATGCTTTTGATATCATAATATTTCAATGTTGCAATGATCATTTATGTTAATTAATTCATCTTTTAAGTGATCAAAGTCAATTTCTCTCTCAATGATCTCTTGGTATAGTCATTATCATATTTGATTGCTTAGTCGAGTATGAATGCGAGATCAATTTTTGGTTGAATACCTTATATATTAAATAATTGATAGCCAATTGAGGGGGAGTCAAAGAAAAGTAAAATGCTCAAAAGATGTGGAAAGAGTTACATCCCAATGAGGAGTGTGAAAACTACCACCACATGGAGAAAAGAAAAAAAAAAAGATACTCCATGAATGCAAAGCAAATTTTTGTTTTAAAAATGTTGATGAAATGCATATTGAAATACTTGACTCAGTCATATTTCATGGTTGGTATAAGGTGGGATTTTTGATAAAAGATGCTCAAAGAGCCACTCCTTCAACAGATTGTCTAGATATATTATCTAACTTATCGGGGATTTCAAACATCTATTGATCTTTGTATTTCATTTTCTTTACCAAAATTGATGATTTGATAAAGGCATTACTCATAAGATCAGGTTAGATGTAATTGAAGTTGTTCAACTTTAAGAGTTTTAATTTTCATAAATTTTCGTTTCATTTTTGAGTATTTTTGATAGATTTGGTATAATCTATTTCTTGTTGCATGAAACGATGACTTTTGTTTAAAGTTGATACGCTAAAGTGCTTACATACTCTTTCTGGTTTTTATTTTTCTAAATTATTCTAATGAAAGAAATTTGGATTGAATGACATCTATGTGAATTCATTGTTCTTCAAAGCACTTAAATGGATTTCTTGATGGAATACAAATCGGTATTTGAAAAGATTCCAAAATCTGGATTTGTTTCAAGAAATTATTTGATTTTTGCTTTCTGGTACCGGTACGCAATCTGCATTTTTGTTATATACCGGAACTGAGCTTTTATCTCTCTTTCTCTATGAACTAATTTCCTTTTGTCTAGTATGTTCACTGTTTGACAATTTGTGACAAAAAGGGGGAGAAGAGAAATGACGGAGATGAGATCATCAAGAGAGGACAAACGAAAATGGAAAAATGGGGGAGAACGGAAAATGATGATCGTATCACAAAGGGGGAGAACATAGATGCTCAAGAACATGGAGAACATGGAGAACATGTTAGAGATGCTCAAGATAGGGGGAGATAAAGAAAAATTGAAAGAGCCGAAAAACAAAAGAACCAAAAGGACGAATCAAATGTAGGATTTTAATTTCTAACGACTAACGTTTGATTTTGTTTGGAGTTTTGTTTTGCAGGAATTACATCACTTTAAGACTCCAAGTCCTAAGTCATAGAGTATGTTCTAGGACTGTTTGGTTCAAATGTAATTTTGTATTTATTGGATCTTTCACGCAAAGAAAATCAATGTTTTGGTGATGACATTGAATTTCGATTTTTTGGTTTAAGATGAGTGACTTGAGCGTTTTTATGTATTTTTGGGTTTTGTCACGAAATTGCCAAAGGGGGAGATTGTTACGGCATTTTGGTGTTGGCATATTTCGTGAGTCAAGTCAGTGAGTTGAGTCGGAGTCTTAAAGGGATCAAATTGTCAATCAGCAATCAAAGACTTAGAGAAGATTCAACAAGAGCTCAAGTTGACACTCAGTGTCTTGAGTCTTGAAGATTGAAGATGAAGAATTGTGGATCAGTTACATCAATCTCAAGAAGAAAGTATTCAAAAGGATCAGGTATGTTTAACTAAATAATTTTGGTGATCCGAATACTTTCTTATAGTGTAGAAACACTTGGATGAATTTTTAATTGCATAAAAATCAAAAACTGGACATGGGACATGTTCAGGATCCGGATCAGATGATCCAATCCGGATCCCGAAGGGTATTAGTTCATGTGCAAATCCAATCCGGATCCAAGCCTATTCTGATCCGGATCCCGAACATTGGATGTTGCTGAAATTCATGAACGATCCGGATCGGGCCTTGCGATCCGGATCCCGAACCCTTGGATTTCTGGAATCGTCAATCTCGTTACGACGATCCGGATCGCAGTAATCCCGATCCGGATCGCCGTCCTGAAAAATTCCAGATAAGGTATGTTTTTGATTCTTATCTCTTTCCAAAGGTTTCTAAACTATAAATAGACATTTAGGGTTTCTCAAAAACGTGGGAGCACGGCCGATCAATTTATAAAACACTTGAGAGCAACCCTAGAGGCTAGGTTTTTATCGTTCTTCTTTATAGCCTCTTTTAGGTCAATTCGATGGTTCTTTCAAGAACATATCTTTTGTCGAATTGATCTAATCTTTGCTTAGAGATTTTTTCCCATGGATCTTCATTGATAATCTAAGCAAAGGATCACCATCGAAGCCAATATTCTTACCGGCTGAGTTTGCGTCGTGGATTCGACGTGGCACCGTGGATTCGGTGTGTTGAAGGCGTTTCGTGGATTCGAAACGTGTGCTCGTGGATTCGAGTGGCGTTCGTGGATTCGAACGTGTGCAGTGGACGTGCAAACGGTGGAGCGCAAGGTCCGAAGAAGTTGAAGGAGGGGTTAAATCCGTGGAGACGGTAATCACCTTGTTATTCTTCTTTTCTTAGTGGATTGTTATTGCGTGGATATCCAACCGGTCAGCGCAAGGTCCGAAGAAGCTGAAGGAGGGGTTGAGTCCGTGGAGTCGGTAATCACCTTGTTATTCTTCTATTCTTAGTGGATTGTTATTGCGTGTTGGTCCCGTGGTTTTTCTCCTGGATTGGAGTTTCCACGTAAATCTCGGTGTGTTGATTTTTATTTTCCGCATTGTTTTTTATTTTTGCACTGAGATTGGTTTTTATAATATTACACCTATTCACCCCCCTCTAGGTGTTTGATAGTACCTATTTAGATCCTTGTGGATCCTAAATAACTCTACATCAGGTTGGAGATCATGTATTCCTGAAAGTCTCGCCATCCAAAGGAATCAGGAGGTTTGGCATTCGTGGAAAACTTAGCCCCCGATATATTGGACCCTTTGAGGTATTGGGACGTATCGGGCCAGTTGCTTACCGACTTGCACTTCCTCCGAGGCTTGCTGGTGTCCATGATGTATTTCATGTTTCTTCTTTGAGAAAGTATGTCTTCGACCCGTCGCACGTCATCGACTTCACACCGCTGGAGATTAGCGAGGATTTGAGGTATGAGGAGCGCCCACTGCGAATTCTGGATCGAGAGGTAAAGGAATTGCGCAGTCGGGCCATTCCCTATGTAAAGATCCAATGGAGCAATCATGACGAGCGCGAGGCTACATGGGAGCTCGTGTAGTGTACCGGTTCTTGGTTTGAGCTTTCTGACTCCACCGGCGGGCTTTTTGGCAGAGGAAAGGCGTGAGCGCATGTATTTTCGAATTACAGCGAGGTTCGGGTGGTTCCGGGCGGCGGCGGAAGACCCGAAGGCAAAAAGTGAGTTATGGTTGGCTTTTTGGGATTATTTTATTATTTTATTTAGAACTTTATGTTAATGTTGCTTTTAGTAGTGTTGTGAGGGAGTGTCTTGGCTGTTTGGTTGGTGGGCTAATTAAGGTGTTGGTGGGAATTAATTAACTCCCTCATTTAATGTTTTATCCTTGCCTTAATTAATTGTTGGGTGCTTGCATTAAATGGCAGCCATCCCCTCCCACGCCACCTCACTTCACCTCACCTCACCATCCTCTTTTCCAAAAGAGAAGCAGCAGCATAGCTTTGGGGGTTTTGGTCTGTGACTAAGGGAAGAAGAAGAAGAGAGGAGAAGAAGAGAGGAGCTCCTTTGGACTTGTTACCTCGCTTCGAATGGGTGGAATCGAGCGGAGCGTTCTTGGCAAACATCGACGAGGTTGGTGTTTTGGTCTTTGTTTTGGAGTTTCTCTTGTCTTTGGATTCTCTCCTCTCCCCTCCATTTGTTTTCTTCTTCTTTTGCTGCGGCTGGCGGACTTGATGTCCATGGTGTGAAGCCGCACGAGCCGTACGCGCATTAGCGGCGGCGCGTGGCTGTGAGGGCTGCGCAGCGCGTGCGCGCTTGATCGCCGCGCGCAGCGCGCGCCCTGCTGCCAAGTTCGTGCAGCAGGGCGCCGGTTTTGCCCGAGCTGCCGCTGCGCGGGCGCACTTGAGCGCCGCGCGCAGCGGGCGCTCTGCTGCTGTTGTTGTGCAGCGGAGCGCCAGGCCGCAGCAGCCCCCTGGGCGCCCCGCCAGGGCTGGCACGCGCAGCTGGCCGCGGGCACTGCGCGGACCGCGCGCAGTGCCGCGGGCCCCGCGCGGGCCGCGCGCGGCACTGCGGTGCGAGCGCAGTGCCGCGGGCACTGCGCGGACCGCGCGCAGTGCCGCGGGCCCCCGCGGGCCCGCGCGCGGCACTGCGGTGCGAGCGCAGTGCCGCGGGCACTGCGCGGACCGCGCGCAGTGCCGCGGGCCCCGTGCGGGCCGCGCGCGGCACTGCGGTGCGAGCGCAGTGCCGCGGGCACTGCGCGGGCCCCGCGCTGGCGGCCATGGCCCGCTCAGGCGGCCATGTGCCGCGGCGGGCTTGCAGGCCGCGCTAGGCGCGCGGGCCTGCAAGGCCCCGCGCGGTGGCCATGGCCCGCGCTAGCGGCCATGGGCCGCGCGCGGACTTGCAGGCCGCGCGCTAGGCGCGCGGGCCTGCAAGGCCCCGCGCGGGCAGCCATGGCCGACGCGGGCGGCCATGGGCCGCGCGGGCCTGCAAGGCCCGCGCGGCTGGCCTTGTGCCGCGCGGGCTTGCAGGCCGCGCGCTAGGCGCGCGGGCCTGCAAGGCCCCGCGCGGGCGGCCATGGCCCGCGCAGGCGGCCATGGACCGCGCGCGGCATGCAGGCCGCGCGCTTGGCGCGGGGCCTGCAAGGCCCCGCGCGGGCGGCCATGGCACCGCGCGAGCGGCCTTGTGCCGCGGCGGGCTTGCAGGCCGCGCGCTTGGCGCGCGGGCCTGCAAGGCCCCGCGCGGGCGGCCATGGCACCGCGCGAGCGGCCTTGTGCCGCGGCGGGCTTGCAGGCCGCGCGCTAGGCGCGCGGGCCTGCTAGGCGCCGCGCGGGCGGCCTTTGTGCCGTGCGGCCATGAGCGGCGCTGTTGCCTCGCGGGCTGCGGCCCGGCAACGCGCCGCGGCGTAGGTGCGATGGTTTTTTCCGCGCCACACGGGGCGTTCTTGTCGTCCGGATGAGGTTTTTGTTACCTTGTGGGCGCAGTTTTCGACCGCGGCTTTTCTGATCCCAGTTTCCACCTTTTTCGCAGTGTGCCTCAGTGTCAGCTTGGCTACGTGATCGGTGGTGAGCGCTGTGCCGCGAGGAGTTGTGAGATCGCGCCGAGACCTTCGTGGGCGCGCGACTTTTGCGGGTTCTTCGCAGGTGGGTTGGTTTCCTCCGTGAATGTCACGGAAAGGCCGTTTTTACTTGCAAATGCAAAGGTAATGAGTCCCTGGGATATCAGGTAAATGCGGAGCAGCCGTGTGAGTCGTGGGTTATGGTTACCGACTGAGACACGCATTATGCTCCTAGAAGTACGTTCCAAATGCACAGTGGCATCAGATGCCCCTGGCTGAGCTACCAGGAGGGTGTTTTTCCCCCGGCCGCGTTACCGGGAGGGTTTTTCCCTGGCCGAGTTACCAGGAGAGTGTTTATCCCTGGCCGAGTTACCGGGTAGATTATCCCTGGCCGAGTTACCAGGAGAGTGTGTATCCCTGGCTGAGTTACCGGGTAGATTATCCCTGGCCGAGTTACCAGGCGTGAGTTCGCCCTGGCCGAGTTACCAGGAGGCTTAGAGGGATGGCATGAGCGGGTGGTCATATTATATGAATCCAGATGCCATTTCATTCTTGCATTGCATTCCTGCATATAGAGATAGACTTATTTACAGCTTTCATTTCTCTATCTATCTATCTATCTATCTATCTGTTCCTTTTACCTTCAGGGGACTTTGTGGGCTACCGTGGATCGACACCGGTACCCACTGAGATCTGACTTTTCAGTGATCTCACACCCGCTGTGTGTGTGACAGGTGCTTCCGAGGCGGCCGCTTCTGGGTCGGTTCGTGCGGAGTTTCTGACCGAGGCAAGGGTGTGGCTGAGTAGTGCCCCTGGGTTAGAGTTCGAGGTAGAGTCTCCGGGTATTTTTGGTTTCCACTTTTGTACTAGATAGTGATGTTGTACCCGATTTTGGGAGACTATGGATGGTTGTACCTGAACTCTTTACTTAGTGACTCCTTTTTACAGTTTGCTCTTTCAGCTTAGCTTCCTTTCTGCTCTGATACTTGTATAGCTAGATCTCCTTTTCAGGCTGGACGCTTCGTCTGTGCGGCAGTTTCCGTACAGACGGCGGATCTGTTGGTGAGCCCGGGTCGCAGTTCGACCCCGGGGCGTGACAGATTTAGGTGGTATCAGAGCCTAGGTGTATAGGTCATTTGGGACTTAGAGACCCTAGGCTTTATGGTTGGACAGTAGGATGACTGTCGTGGGGG
Source organism: Tillandsia fasciculata (assembly GCA_029168755.2). Lineage (NCBI taxonomy): Eukaryota > Viridiplantae > Streptophyta > Magnoliopsida > Poales > Bromeliaceae > Tillandsia > Tillandsia fasciculata. The sequence goes on along the minus strand of JAQOTM010001233.1, from coordinate 15,925 downwards.
TTGTTCTTGGGCGAGAGTTTCTACATGTTAGCTCTCTAAAGTAGTTCTGTTGGCTGCAGACAACACAACACTTTAGAGTTGGAAACATGTTTTTCACTTTCGCTTATTTTGTTAGTGAGGTTTGGTTCTCTGACATCTTGTTTCTTTGTTTGAGCAGCTTGAGATGCCTCCGAGACGCCGCGCGACGACGAGGGCGCACTCCGCGTCTGATGATGTGCCCGAGCAGGAGGAGGCCACTCAGGGGGAGGTCCAGGAGTTGCGGGCCCAGGTGGCCCAGATGTCTGAGGCGCTGCGGCGCCAGGAGGAGGCAGCCAAGCGCCAGGAAGAAAGCATGGAGCGGATGATGAGGCTACTTGAGCAGAGGACATCTGCGGCACCTCCAGCAGCGACTTCGTCGACCTCATCGCAGATTGTCCCCTTGACGGAGGCAGAACAGAAGGAGCTCACAGATCGACTAACTTATGTCAGCCAGTTCCGTCCTCCGCGTTTTGCCGGGCAGAGTTCCGAGCCACGGGAAGTAGAAAACTGGATTTCTGCAATGGAAAAGATATTCGAGAACCTGTTTATCAAGGAGCAGCATCAGGTGTTCATAGCCACGCACTTTCTGGAGGGAGACGCCGAGACCTGGTGGCGTCGGGTCCGACCAGTTGGACCGCCGGGAGCCCAGTTGATGTCTTGGCAGGATTTTCGAGCCTTGCTACTCGGGGCTTATTTTCCCGATAGCGCGAAGCAGAAGTTAGAGGGGGATCTCCGTCGACTGCAGCAGGGTAGTCAACCTATTGCAGACTATATCCGAGAGTTTCAGAGACTTCTGAGCAGTGTGCCGCATGTTGCCCCTGATGAGGCTCAGCGGGTGGATCTTTTTGAGAGGGGGCTTCACCCTGATATCTATCATCTTGTTCATGCACAGCGATCTCCGACGCTTGATGCAGCCATGGAGCATGCACGTTGGGTCTCTCGAGGGAGGGTGATCATGGCAGAGAGGGGCGGAGCGCCTGGGAGTAGTTCCGGAGAGAAGCGCCCCGCACCGCAGGACCTTGGGCAGACTAGCAGGCCGAGGCCCCCGAGACCGCCACAGTCACAGCCTCGGGGCCGCGGGACTCAGAGGAGGCAGAGATCGGGGGGCTCCCGATCTACTAGAAGGCAGCAGCAGCAGCAGCTGGTCCGTACTGATAGCTGTGTGATTTGCGGCGGGCCCCACGCCCCTCAGCAGTGTGATCAGCGACAGGGCCGGTGCTATCGGTGTGGACAGGCAGGGCACAGATCATGGTCTTGTCCTACAGCTGGGGCATCAGCAGCTTCGGCAGCTTCGACTCTTCCTTCACCGCCCTATCAGACGGGCGGATCTTCGGTAGGTGTTGGCCAGGGGGACAGGGCCACTTCGTCGCGGCAGTCTGACAGACGACCACCCCCGAGCGGCAGGGTGTATACCTCACAGGTCGAGGACTCGGGGGCAGCTGGCCACGTTGTGGCAGGTATTATTCTTATCTCCTCTACTCGCACTAGAGCTTTGTTTGATACTGGAGCATCACATTCATTCATCAGTAAGGCATTTGCATCCATGCATGGGCTAGAGATAGGACCGTTGCCTTGTGCTCGTGAGGTTCAGATACCCGATCACGTTTTGCACGTTGATGAGTGCTGTTGGTCCTGCCCTGTGCAGTTAGGGCCTTGGATTTTGCCTGTTGATCTTTTTGTCCTTCGCCAGCTCCAGGATTTCGACGTAATATTGGGTATGGATTGGTTGACTCAGTATTACGCCACTATTGATTGTCGAGAGAGGACTGTGACTCTCCGGGAGCCGGGCCAGGGAGAGTATGTCTACAGAGGTTGCCAGAGCACGCTTTTTGCAGCGACGATCTCTTCAGCCAGGGCACGACAGTTGATCAGTCGAGGATGTGTTGCTTTCTTAGCCACTGTTGTAGAGGTGCCTACGGCGACGCCTGGGCTCGAGGACATTCCTATTGTCCGAGAGTATCCAGATGTTTTCCCTCCTGAGTTATCTTCTATGCCGCCGGATCGAGAGATTGAGTTTGTGATTGACGTGGTTCCTGGAACTACGCCGATCTCTAAGGCACCCTACAGAATGGCACCGGCAGAATTGAGAGAATTAAAGGCTCAGCTTCAGGATCTCTTGGATCGCGGGTTTATTCGTCCTAGTGTTTCTCCTTGGGGAGCCCCGATTCTATTTGTAAAGAAGAAGGACGGGTCGCTTAGGCTTTGTGTGGACTACAGAGAGTTGAATAAAGTGACTGTCAAGAACAAGTATCCACTTCCTCGGATTGACGATCTGTTTGATCAGCTTCAGGGAGCCACGGTTTTCTCGAAGATAGATCTCCAGTCCGGTTACCACCAGCTGAGGGTGAGGGCCGAGGATGTGTCCAAGACGGCGTTTAGGACTCGGTATGGGCATTACGAGTTTACAGTGTTACCTTTTGGTTTGACGAATGCCCCGGCGGCGTTTATGGACTTGATGAACCGAGTCTTTCAGCCGTACTTGGACCGTTTTGTGGTGGTTTTCATCGATGACATTTTGATCTATTCCCGTAGTGACCTTGAGCACGAGGAGCACCTGAGGGTTGTACTACAGCTTCTGAGGGAGAAGAAGCTGTATGCGAAGTTGAAGAAATGCGCCTTTTGGCTACGGGAGGTTTCTTTTCTTGGCCACATCGTTTCAGCCGCAGGAGTGGCAGTGGACCCGACGAAGATTGTTTCAGTTCGGGATTGGCCTAGACCCACGACGGTGACGGAGATTCGGAGTTTCTTGGGCCTCGCAGGCTACTATCGTCGTTTTGTGGAGGGCTTTGCGAAGCTCTCTACCCCCCTCACTAGACTGACCAAGAAAGGGGTAAAATTTGTTTGGTCAGAGCAGTGCCAACAAAGCTTCGAGGAATTGAAGTGAGGTTGATTACAGCGCCAGTGCTCGCACTACCAGTCATGGGAGAGGGATTCGTGATTTTCAGTGATGCCTCCCACAGCGGCCTTGGATGCGTGTTGATGCAGCACGGTAGAGTGATTGCCTACGCTTCCCGTCAGTTAAAGGATTACGAGAAGAACTACCCTACGCACGACTTGGAGTTAGCTGCGGTTGTTTTTGCCTTGAAGCTCTGGCGGCACTATTTGTATGGCGAGCACTGCGAGATCTTCACTGATCATCAAAGTTTGAAATATCTTTTCACCCAGAAAGAACTCAACCTGAGGCAGCGCAGGTGGCTTGAGCTGTTAAAGGATTATGACTTGAGCATTCTATATCATCCCGGCAAGGCTAACGTGGTCGCGGATGCTTTGAGCAGGCGAGCAGGGCAGACTTTGAGTATGCTTATTACCCAGCAGAGACCACTGAGAGAGCAGCTGAGGAGTTTGGATATAGAGGTGGTGTCACCGGGGGATTCTGCAAGACTTATGTCTATGGTCTTGCAGCCCACGCTTCTGGACAGGATTAGAGAGAAGCAGAGTGGGGACCCCTATCTTCTCAGGGTTCGAGACCAGATGCAGCTTGGTCAGATCAGGGACTTTTCAGTGGATGCTGCGGGAGTACTCAGGTACAGGGACCGCATTTGTGTGCCGGCGGATTTGGATATTAGAGAGCTGATCCTGAGAGAGGCTCACTATACACCTTACACCCTCCATCCTGGGGGAACTAAGATGTATAGGGATTTGAAAGCACAGTTTTGGTGGCCAGGCATGAAGAGGGATGTTGGTAGGTTTGTGGCCCACTGTCTAACTTGCCAACAGGTTAAGGCGGAACACCAGGTTCCCGCTGGCAAGTTACAAAGCCTACCAATCCCTGAGTGGAAATGGGATTGTGTCACCATGGATTTTATTGTGGGTCTGCCGAGGACTCAGAGAGGAGCCGATGCTATTTGGGTGATCGTTGATCGGTTGACTAAATCAGCGCACTTTCTGCCGATTCAGTCAGGTTGGGCCTTGGAGAGTTTAGCACATTTATACCTTGACGAGATTGTGAGGCTTCATGGAGTGCCAGCTTCTATTGTATCAGACAGGGATCCCAGATTTACCTCTCAGTTTTGGAGGAGCTTGCAGACGGCTATGGGGACCCAGCTTCAGTTCAGCACTGCCTTTCACCCACAGACCGACGGACAGTCTGAGCGGACTATTCAGACTTTGGAGGACATGTTGAGAGCTTGTGTCCTGAGCTTTGGTGGCAGTTGGGATCGACACTTGAGACTAGCAGAGTTTGCCTACAACAATAGCTTCCAGGCGAGTATCCAGATGGCGCCCTTTGAAGCATTGTACGGTAGAAAGTGTCGATCGCCTCTTTGTTGGAGTGATGTGGGTGAAAGAAAAACTTTGGGGCCTGACTTGCTTTTGGAAGCTGAAGAAAAGGTCAAGGTTATTCGACGCCACTTGGTCACCGCTCAGAGCCGACAAAAGAGCTACGCCGATAGGAGGCGGCGAGACTTGGAGTTTCTGGTGGGAGACCATGTGTTTTTGAAGGTCTCGCCCTCTCGAGGGATTCGGCGCTTTGGGGTGCGCGGGAAGTTGAGCCCGCGTTTTATCGGCCCTTTTGAGATTTTGGAGCGTGTTGGACCTGTTGCCTATCGGATTGCTCTACCGCCGCGACTAGCCGGTACTCATGATGTTTTTCATGTATCTGTGTTGAGGAGGTATGTCTATGATCCCTCTCACGTTGTGGACTTCACTTCTTTGGAGCTGGACGAGGATCTGCACTTCCAGGAACGCCCGATTCGAATTCTTGCTCGAGAGTCGAGAGAATTGCGAAGTCGGGTCATACCTTATGTGAAGGTATTGTGGAGCCACCATGATGAGAGAGAGGCTACTTGGGAGCCCGAGGATGAGTTGAGAACTACCTACCCACACCTATTTGAGGCCCCCTCCTGACTTTTGGAGCTTTTTGGGTTTCGAGGACGAAACCGTTTTAAGGGGGGGAGAGTGTAGTGTACCGGTTCTTGGTTTGAGCTTTCTGACTCCACCGGCGGGCTTTTTGGCAGAGGAAAGGCGTGAGCGCGTGTATTTTCGAATTACAGCGAGGTTCGGGTGGTTCCGGGCGGCGGCGGAAGACCCGAAGGCAAAAAGTGAGTTATGGTTGGCTTTTTGGGATTATTTTATTATTTTATTTAGAACTTTATGTTAATGTTGCTTTTAGTAGTGTTGTGAGGGAGTGTCTTGGCTGTTTGGTTGGTGGGCTAATTAAGGTGTTGGTGGGAATTAATTAACTCCCTCATTTAATGTTTTATCCTTGCCTTAATTAATTGTTGGGTGCTTGCATTAAATGGCAGCCATCCCCTCCCACGCCACCTCACTTCACCTCACCTCACCATCCTCTTTTCCAAAAGAGAAGCAGCAGCATAGCTTTGGGGGTTTTGGTCTGTGACTAAGGGAAGAAGAAGAAGAGAGGAGAAGAAGAGAGGAGCTCCTTTGGACTTGTTACCTCGCTTCGAATGGGTGGAATCGAGCGGAGCGTTCTTGGCAAACATCGACGAGGTTGGTGTTTTGGTCTTTGTTTTGGAGTTTCTCTTTTCTTTGGATTCTCTCCTCTCCCCTCCATTTGTTTTCTTCTTCTTTTGCTGCGGCTGGCGGACTTGATGTCCGTGGTGTGAAGTCGCACGAGCCGCACGCGCATTAGCGGCGGCGCGTGGCTGTGAGGGCTGCGCAGCGCGTGCGCGCTTGATCGCCGCGCGCAGCGCGCGCCCTGCTGCCAAGTTCGTGCAGCAGGGCGCCGGTTTTGCCCGAGCTGCCGCTGCGCGGGCGCACTTGAGCGCCGCGCGCAGCGGGCGCTCTGCTGCTGTTGTTGTGCAGCGGAGCGCCAGGCCGCAGCAGCCCCCTGGGCGCCCCGCCAGGGCTGGCACGCGCAGCTGGCCGCGGGCACTGCGCGGACCGCGCGCAGTGCCGCGGGCCCCGCGCGGGCCGCGCGCGGCACTGCGGTGCGAGCGCAGTGCCGCGGGCACTGCGCGGACCGCGCGCAGTGCCGCGGGCCCCGCGCGGGCCGCGCGCGGCACTGCGGTGCGAGCGCAGTGCCGCGGGCACTGCGCGGACCGCGCGCAGTGCCGCGGGCCCCGCGCGGGCCGCGCGCGGCACTGCGGTGCGAGCGCAGTGCCGCGGGCACTGCGCGGACCGCGCGCAGTGCCGCTGGCCCCGCGCGGGCCGCGCGCGGCACTGCGGTGCGAGCGCAGTGCCGCGGGCACTGCGCGGACCGCGCGCAGTGCCGCGGGCCCCGCGCGGGCCGCGCGCGGCACTGCGGTGCGAGCGCAGTGCCGCGGGCACTGCGCGGGGGCCCCCGCGCTGGCGGCCATGGCCCGCGCAGGCGGCCATGTGCCGCGGCGGGCTTGCAGGCCGCGCGCTAGGCGCGCGGTCCTGCAAGGCCCCGCGCGGTGGCCATGGCCCGCGCTAGCGGCCATGGGCCGCGCGCGGACTTGCAGGCCGCGCGCTAGGCGCGCGGGCCTGCAAGGCCCCGCGCGGGCAGCCATGGCCGACGCGGGCGGCCATGGGCCGCGCGGGCCTGCAAGGCCCGCGCGGCTGGCCTTGTGCCGCGGCGGGCTTGCAGGCCGCGCGCTAGGCGCGCGGCCTGCAAGGCCCCGCGCGGGCGGCCATGGCCCGCGCAGGCGGCCATGGACCGCGCGCGGCAGCAGGCCGCGCGCTTGGCGCGCGGGCCTGCAAGGCCCCGCGCGGGCGGCCATGGCACCGCGCGAGCGGCCTTGTGCCGCGGCGGGCTTGCAGGCCGCGCGCTTGGCGCGCGGGCCTGCAAGGCCCCGCGCGGGCGGCCATGGCACCGCGCGAGCGGCCTTGTGCCGCGGCGGGCTTGCAGGCCGCGCGCTAGGCGCGCGGGCCTGCTAGGCGCCGCGCGGGCGGCCTTTGTGCCGTACGGCCATGAGCGGCGCTGTTGCCTCGCGGGCTGCGGCCCGGCATCGCGCCGCGGCGTAGGTGCGATGGTTTTTCCGCGCCACACGGGGCGTTCTTGTCGTCCGGATGAGGTTTTTGTTACCTTGTGGGCGCAGTTTTCGACCGCGGCTTTTCTGATCCCAGTTTCCACCTTTTTCGCAGTGTGCCTCAGTGTCAGCTTGGCTACGTGATCGGTGGTGAGCGCTGTGCCGCGGGGAGTTGTGAGATCGCGCCGAGACCTTCGTGGGCGCGCGACTTTTGCGGGTTCTTCGCAGGTGGGTTGGTTTCCTCCGTGAATGTCACGGAAAGGCCGTTTTTTTTTACTTGCAAATGCAAAGGTAATGAGTCCCTGGGATATCAGGTAGATGCGGAGCAGCCGTGTGAGTCGTGGGTTATGGTTACCGACTGAGACACGCATTATGCTCCTAGAAGTACGTTCCAAATGCACAGTGGCATCAGATGCCCCTGGCTGAGCTACCAGGAGGGTGTTTTTCCCCCGGCCGCGTTACCGGGAGGGTTTTTCCCTGGCCGAGTTACCAGGAGAGTGTTTATCCCTGGCCGAGTTACCGGGTAGATTATCCCTGGCCGAGTTACCAGGAGAGTGTGTATCCCTGGCTGAGTTACCGGGTAGATTATCCCTGGCCGAGTTACCAGGCGTGAGTTCGCCCTGGCCGAGTTACCAGGAGGCTTAGAGGGATGGCATGAGCGGGTGGTCATATTATATGAATCCAGATGCCATTTCATTCTTGCATTGCATTCCTGCATATAGAGATAGACTTATTTACAGCTTTCATTTCTCTATCTATCTATCTATCTATCTATCTATCTGTTCCTTTTACCTTCAGGGGACTTTGTGGGCTACCGTGGATCGATACCGGTACCCACTGAGATCTGACTTTTCAGTGATCTCACACCCGCTGTGTGTGTGTGACAGGTGCTTCCGAGGCGGCCGCTTCTGGGTCGGTTCGTGCGGAGTTTACTGACCGAGGCAAGGGTGTGGCGGAGTAGTGCCTCTGGGTTAGAGTTCGAGGTAGAGTCTCCGGGTATTTTTGGTTTCCACTTTTGTACTAGATAGTGATGTTGTACCCGATTTTGGGAGACTATGTATGGTTGTACCTGAACTCTTTACTTAGTGACTCCTTTTTACAGTTCGCTCTTTCTGCTTAGCTTCCTTTCTGCTCTGATACTTGTGTAGCTAGATCTCCTTTTCAGGCTGGACGCTTCGTCTGTGCGGCAGTTTCCGTACAGACGGCGGATCTGTTGGTGAGCCCGGGTCGCAGTTCGACCCCGGGGCGTGACAGCTCGAGTCGAAGATGAGAGATGCTCACCCCTACTTATTCGAGACATCGGACTGAGAATTGTTGTTGAGTCTCGTTTCGGGGACGAAACTCTTTTTAGTGGGGGAGGATGTGATGATCCGGACTCCCGCAGAACCTTCGCAACATTAATAGTGACTGTAGAAGGCTTGTACTGTGCAACGGAGCTTGTAGAAACGAAATTGGATATTTAAAATTGACTCTGCGCGAAAATCGGAGCAAACGGGAATTTTCGGGAGCTTTTTACAAAATTTCGGATGAGAATTTGGCGAAACGGACGTCGTATTTGGACTCAGCGCGCGAAAACGGTCAAAACGGTATATTCGCTTTATTTTTTCGGCACTTGGTACTGTTCACCGGAACAGTAACCGCCGGCCGGAATTACTGTTCCGGCCGGCGGCGGCCGCCGGCGAGCGGCGGCGGGCAGCGGCGCAGCGGCGGGGCAGCGGCGGAGCGCGGAGGAGCGCGGCGCGGGCAGCGCGGGCAGCGCGGGCAGGCGCGGGCAGCAGGCGCGGGCGCGCGGTCCATGGCCTGGCGTGCACCGGGAGCACCGAGTTTTTCCTCTGCCACGTGGCAGCACCCGATTGGCTGGCCGGCTTCTAGAAGCACGTGGGAGGGTGACACGTGGCACGCTCCTATAGGCCGACATTTTCCGGAAAACCCGGAGCGCGGACCGATCACGTGGACCACGTGGCCACGTGGCGAAATCTGATTGGCCCTTGCACGGCTGTTTCCTGTTTGGGGACACGTGGCGCTTCCTGGTTGGCCAGTTTCGGTGTTTCCTGTTCGGATCTGATCCCGTGTGGGAATATTCCCTTTGGCCCATTATAAAGAGGGAACCCCACCCCCCTCTCATTCCACCTCGTTTTGCGAGCCGAGAGAGAGAATCAGAAAAAGTGCCCAATACGAAAGTTTTTCCTCTCTCTCTCCTCTTTCTCTCTCTACAATCTCAGGATTTTAGGAGTTACAGATAGTGAGATATCTGCGACGCGGCGCACTGCGACGATTTTCTTTTTAGGCCCATTTCCCGTCGCAGTTCCGTCGAAAATTCACTGCGGGCTAACCAGGTGGAATTTTTGGACGATTTTTGCGGCAGCGCGACCGTAAGAGGTAGGGCTTCGATTTCCGTGTTGATCATTTTGCTCCGTTTCGTACTTTTGGCACAGTTTCCAAGTCCTCTTTGACCCCCCTTTTTACTGTGATGGTTTTTGGACAGCACCGACTTCTCCGATTTTTATCTTGACGTAGGAGCATCAGATCGAGGCGTTTTAAGAGTCGATTTTGATCTACTCTTCGCGAGGAACGCAACCGTGATTTTTCTGGGATTTTAGGAGCTCATTTTAGAGGTGAAAAATTCCTCTTTTCCCGTGCTGTCTGAAAAACAGCAAATATTGTGCTTTTTGGGATTTGTATTTATACCGGGAGCGTTGATTTGCAGGATTTGAGGACTGTGGACAACCAGGAGACTACCTGGGGTGTTGTTTGAGCTGTTCGAGGTGGGCGGTTGTTGCTTACCTCATTTTTGACAAGCTCACTGGGATTACTAGAAATCCCCTAAAATATGACAATTAATGAGAACAATTGGGACAAAGTAACATGATTATTGATGAGAACCATTGGGACTACTAACAGGACTACTAACAGGACTACTAACAGGACAACTAACAGGACAATTAATGAGAACCATTGGGACAAATTAATATGACAAATGACAAGGACCGCTGGGACAAACTCCCCTAAAAATTAATATAACCCCACAAATGATATGATGACTTATATTGGGACACTGTGATTGAGACAAAGGCTATGATCTCGCATGCAAATGACTTTTATTCAGTAAATCAATTGTTTTAAACCTTTGACACTATTTTACAACTTTTAAAATAAAGACAGTTGCATGCATGCCCGGACATCAGGTAAGGCCACTATTTATTGCTACACTATCATATTGGGATTTGAACATGTTTCATTGTTGTCCTTTGCATTCATATGTTGTTGCTCAAGTGTGAGCAGGGGTTTGGGATAGTGTAGCCAAGGTTGTGCTAGATTGTGGACTTGTGGGGTATTGCGGTGACCGCGGACAGTAGGCGGTTGACCAGATGTTTATCCTTGCATCAGATTGGGGTTGAGTTTGGTTTATTTATTGCATCAGTTGGGGATTGGGTTTCTATAGTGGATGGAGTTTTTCCACTTTGATCATAGTCATGATCCAGTCCTGCTATATTGTGATACTTGTGGGACATATGCTACAGAGATACTTGTGATACTGATGACAGAGATATTTTACTCGTGTGGGTCGCTCCCCTCGAGTGCCACTCCGGAGTGTGTTGCAGACATGCTTAGAGTCTTTGAGACTCCTATCCCCTATCGGTACCCGATTTGGCAACTATCCCCATCGGTGTTATGCAATGGCCAGCATACCCGATTTGGCAAAGCATAGCAGACAGTATCAGTTATTGTTACATACAGTCATGGCATTTAGAGGCATAGTGGTGGTAGTTTCCTTTCTTTTCAGCAGCCTTTGTATCTTACCACTGTTCTTTTCTGTTGCCTCTAGTAGTCCTAGTGGGTGCGTCAGAGTTGAGGTTTTACCCACTAGGGGAGGCTGCTGGTTTATCTGGTAGTTCTCACCCCCATTATTATTTTCTGTTTCTTTCTTCTCCTTTATTTTGCAGAGTCATCTGCGGGAGCTGCTAGGCCATCGGCAGCTGATCGAGGTAAGGGGATCGCTGAATAGATCTCCTGGGAGACTGAGAGCTGTAGATAGACACTGTACCCTTCACTCAGACTGTGAATTCTCCTTTTATTTTGGGTCTGGCGTTAGCCAGCTGGTTGTACTATTTTGGTGAGCTGGGAGATTATTGTACATATTACAGCTGTATTTGTAGTTCCAGTCTGAGATACTATGTGGTTCTTCTATTTCAGCTCTGTATTATGCTCTTTTATTGTTACATTATATCTGAGCAGGTTACCAGCGCTTCGTGTACGCGGGAAATTCCGTGTGCACGGCGGATCTGTAGACGGGCCCGGGTCTGGTTACACCCCGGGGCGTGAACCTTTGCCCTAAACCGTTCCGGAAGAGTCCGAAGAATCTTTCTTACAATTTTCGACTCCGGGATCTTTTCTCCTAAATTAGCACATGTATTAATTACATCTTGAAGTCTAGTGTAATAATCTGTAAACAATTCATGCTCTTCCATATGAATAGAGTCAAATTGACTTGTAAGCATCTGGAGCTTTTGAATTTTTACAAGATTAGTACCCTCATGTGTAATTTTGAGAATATCCCAAATTTCCTTCGCGGTTTCACACGCGGAAATTCGTGTAAATTCAGTCGAGGAAAGAGAATTAAATAAAGCGTTCATACCTTTCCCATTGTAAGAAGATCTTTCGATTTCCTCTTTAGACCATCTAGAGCGAGGTTTTGGGGTAGTAGAATTTCCTACTTCCTCAACCGGATGCACCCAACCGTATTCCACGGTTTGCCAAACACGCTCATCAATTGAGATGAGAAAAGCTCTCATCCGCACTTTCCAATACGCATAATTGGTCCCATCAAAAAGAGGAGGTCTAAAAATATTACCACTTTCACCCGACATGATAGATAAACCTAAAACCCGCTCTGATACCAATTGTTGGTTTTTAAGGATCCACAAGGATCTAAATAGGTACTATCAAACACCTAGAGGGGGGTGAATAGGTGTAATATTTAAAAACCAATCTCAGTGCAAAATAAAAACCAATGCGGAAAATAAAAATCAGCACACCGAGATTTACGTGGAAACTCCAATCCAGGAGAAAAACCACGGGACCAACACGCAATAACAATCCACTAAGAAAAGAAGAATAACAAGGTGATTACCGACTCCACGGACTCAACCCCTCCTTCAACTTCTTCGGACCTTGCGCTCCACCGATTGCACGTCCACTGCACACGTTCGAATCCACGAACGCCACTCGAATCCACGAGCACACGTTTCGAATCCACGAAACGCCTTCAACACACCGAATCCACGATGCCACGTCGAATCCACGACGCAAACTCAGCCGGTAAGAATATTGGCTTCGATGGTGATCCTTTGCTTAGATTATCAATGAAGAACCATAGAAAGAATCTCTAAGCAAAGATTAGATCAATTCGACAAAAGATATGTTCTTGAAAGAACCATCGAATTGACCTAAAAGAGGCTATAAAGAAGAACGATAAAAACCTAGCCTCTAGGGTTGCTCTCAAGTGTTTTATAAATTGATCGGTCGTTCTTGAGAAACCCTAAGTGTCTATTTATAGTTTAGAAACCTTTGGAAAGAGATAAGAATCAAAAACTTACCTTGTGATGACCCGGATCTCCGCAGAGCTGCTGCAGTGCGTTGGGGTGGCTATTGGAGGCCTACATGGTGTGTTGGAGGTGTTTGGGGCATAATTGGCACAAGTGTTGGACTTCGGGCTCATTTGGATCATGTGAGTGATCGGAGGACCCCGTGGAGGGTTTAGAAGTGGTTTCGCGCGAATCGGATATTAAATTGGGCTCCGCACGAAGTTTGGGCTAAGAACACACTTCCGGGAGCCTTCGGCAATTTTTAGAGTTGGAATTTGGCGAAACGGACGTCAAATTCGGATTCAGCGCGCGAAAACGGTCAAAATGGACTACCCACTTGTCAATTCGGAGCTCGGGTTACTGTTCACGCCGGAACAGTACTTCCGGCGATCGCCGGCGGCAACCGGCGGCGGCGGGCAGCGGCGGGCGGCGGCGCGGCCTCGGGCAGGCGGAAGCGGCGGCGGGCAGGCGCGGGCAGCGCGCGGCGCGCGGGCAGGGCGCGCGGTTCACGCGGCAGGCGTGCACCGGAGCGGGGGGCCACGTGGCAGTTTCCCATTGGATGGTCCACAGGTCGCGGTCCACGGAGCACAGCGGAGTGTACGGTGGACCAGAGCAGAGACACGTGGCAGTGTGGCATTGGTTCGGTGTTTGGGGTTGTGTGCACCGGGTGCAGCAAGCACGTGGCGTGGACACGTGGCGCGCGAGGATTGGGCTGGCTACTGTGCGCGCAGGTTGCAGGTAGCGTGGTGCACGGTGGACCGGTTGGAGACACGTGGCATCATGTTATTCGTTGGGTGTTTGGAGGTGTAGTGCACCGGGTGCAGCGAGTGTTTGGCTTGGACACGTGGCGCGCGGGATTGGGCGCGTCACTGTGCGCGTACGGGCGGCAGGCGGCGGTGCCGGCGGGCGTGGCGGCCACGGCGCCGACGTGGCGCACGCGTGCGCCACGTGGCGGCCGCCCATTGGCCAGCGCCAACTGCCGCGTTGACCGGGGCTGGCCACGCGGCGTGTGGGGAGCGGCCGGATCCGCTGTGTGGTGTTCGGGGACACGTGTCGGCGCGAGGAGCGGGTCGGACGGTCGTGCGGTCCGACCGGATCGCGTGCGCGGAGTGGGCCGGGCCGGCCGGGTTACTGTGCGCGCCCGAAAGTGCGGGCCGGGCCGCACTGTTTGCGCCCGAATCTTTCGGGCGCCCGAAACCGGGGACCCATTGGTCATTTTGGAATTGTTTTGGTGGGCCTATAAAAGGCAGCCCACTTCCTCTTTCTTTTCCTTTTTCCCGAGCTGTAGAGAGGGAATGGGAGGGTGAGTTCTTTATGAAAGTTGTTCCCCTTGATGTCCTGGATCTTGTGGTGGATTCCCAGAATCTCTGGAAGCTCGGCAACGGCGATATCATTTTTACAGTTCGCCTCGGTTTTCGCCCCATTTCGGCCCATTACCGTCGCAGTTCAGTCAGAAATTCGCTGTGAGCAAACCAGGAGGAGTTTTTTGACGATTTCTTCGACAGCGTGTTCCTAAGAGGTAAGGCTTCGATTTTCGTGTTGATCGCTTCGCTCCGTTTCGCACTTTTGGCACGTTTCCCGAGACATCTTTGACCCCCTTTTTCTGTTTGGTGTTTGGACAGCACCTTCGACGAATTTTTCTCGGCGTAGGAATATCGGATCGAGGCGATTCAAGAGTCGATTTTGATCTACTCGTCGCGAGGAACGTGCTGGTATTTTTCTTGGATTTTAGGAAATTTATTTCGAGGTGAAAATTACTGTTTTCTCAGTGTACAGTGTACAGTTTTCTTCACAGTTTGATGTTTGGATTACCACCTTGCCGAATTTATAACTTGACTTACCGAACTCGGATTTGGGCGTGCAAGGTACCGTTGCGAAGCTATCGACGCGAGGATCGCCGTGATATTTTTCTGGGATTTTTCTGGGCACTTTCTGCAGGTGATAATTTAACAGTTTTGGGACTGTTGTTGTATGTATTAATAAGAGCATTATTTGGGAGCCTAAGTGTATTTAGTGGACTTTGTGTTGTGCCAGGAGTGTTTCGGGTGTACTGTTTTGTTGGAGCGCAGGATTGGAGTTTTTGCATTTTCAGCTGTACGGACCCGGACAGTTAGCGCTTCAGGTGGGTGGTTGTTGCATGCCTCTATATCTGACTTACTCACTAAGTTTATTAGAAAACCCCCTTTGAGCATATTGATTGATTATATGCATGATTGACTGATATACATGTGAGCCTATCATCTGAGATTAATTTTGTGGATATAGCATGTTGGGGATATTATTGGGATAATATTGCTGTTGGAACATGATCATTGGAATAATTTAATAGTGATGATTAACATGCACATTAGCACCTAGATTTTATGAAAGTGGATTAAATGGATTAATTGTTGGGACATAATGACATATCAATGTGCGGGTTTCACTCTGGGATTTATTATGGATCAGGGATCTTATACATGTGTAGTTGACTGATGATTTTAGCCTGATGGTTATATTTATGTGGATATTATTATTATTACACATGTAAAACTGTTATTTGATATTTCCCTCTTTCACATTGCATGAGGACTTTTGCATGCTTATTTGGACATCTAGATAGGCCACTATTTTATTGCTACACTATCATATTGGGATTTGACTTAGGAGAAACCATGATTGCTTTCTTTCTCCTTTTTATTTAGACTTTTGAGTCATGTTGCTCGGGTTCGAGCAGAGGTTTGGGATAGTGTAGCCGGGACCTGAGGGTCAGTGATAGGGTGTACTTGATGTTGGATTGTGGGTTATTGCGGCAACCGCGGACAGTAGGCGGTTGACCGGATCTTGATTATTTTACCCAATTGTGGGTTGGGGGTTATTGCGGTGACCGCGGACTTTGGGCGGTTGACCGGATGTTTACTATTGCATCAGATTGGGTATCAGATTTCTCTAGTGGATGGTATTTCCCACTTTTGAGTATTATTGTATCGGATCGGGGTTTCATTAGTGGACGGAGTTTCCCACTTTGATCATAGTCATGATCCAGTCCTGCTATTGTGAGATATTGGTTACAGAGATGCTTGATACAGTGATACTTTACTCGTGTGGGTCGCTCCCCTCGAGTGCCACTCCGGAGTAGGCTTTAGACCGTGTTGGGTTCCGGTCAGTTGGTGAGTTGTGAGTGATGGCAGAGCAGGCAGTACCAGTTTACTGGTGGCACTAGATTGGGTCTATTTAGCCAGATGTTGTTTCCTGGTGCATTCATACCGTCATTTCCTTCGGTATTGCATTTAGAGGCATACTTGTTGTGGTTTTCCCCTTTTATTCAGTAGTTCTGTTTACAGCTTTACTACCTGCCCTTTTCTTGCCTCTAGTAGACTTAGTGGGTACGCCGGAGCTCGAGGCTTTACCCACAGGGGGATGCTACTGTTTTACTGTGGTTCTCACCCCCAA
>JAQOTM010000211.1:262736-306439 GCA_029168755.2 Tillandsia fasciculata | reverse complement strand
AACATTTTCTTCATTGAGGCATTAATACAACAAATCTAACATGCACACTCTACCATATGGAAAACATAACCACAATTTGAGTTGTTTCTCGCAACAAAGGCATTGGAGCAGAATTTTTGGATCAATAATGATCTACTAAGTTCCAGGAATCTTTTCCCTTCAACTTGGAGCAACGTTGCAACCCCTCGGTTGGCGGGCTCAAGGAAGAAGATGATGCACATAGTCTTGCAAATTCGTTGACCAACCAAACAAAGGTTCTGGAGCTCAACAACTTGACCAACAAGCTCTATACATCACAAACCAACCTACCGGAACCCGTGCCCGGCGACGAGGTGCGGCGGCGACGGCGGGGAGCCAAGCTCGGATTTGAGCTCAACACCTCTAATGGTGGAATTTTCAAGAGGCTATAAGAAGTCTTCCAACTTATATGAAAGCTTCCTCTGGTCCATACAAAACTTTCCGACCAACCCTCCCCGGCCGGAGTTGGCCGGAACGCGGCTGGCCGACGTAAAGCTCGAATTCGGGTCATCCATGGCCGCACCAATTTGGTGCATGGGTGGCCATGTAATTACATGGGGGCACTCCTCTAGGTCCCAGCAAGTGTTCTGGGTAGGTGGCCGGCGCTGGGGAAGATCGCCGGAGGCCGAAGCGCCCAAGCTCGGCCAACTTGCCAAATATCCGAAAACTAGGGTCATGAGTTTTCTCCAAAAATATCCATCATAAATGCCCAAATTTTGCAGACTTATTCTACATGCCTACAGTTCATTCCCATCATTTTATTTATTTTTGATCCCTGTTCCAGAGAACGCCGCGGTGTCGGAGCAAACTTAGTATTCCGGCCAGTACTGCTCCCGCCGGCCCATGCAACATGCATGGGGCTCAGGCTTGTGCCATGGAGCATCCTGAGAGCCTATTTAGGCTAGTGCATGGGTCCCGTGTAGTATCCGCTGGTTTAAATTGTGTGGTTCCATTCTTGGGTCTACTTTTGATTTCTATTTTTCGCGTTTCGTTCAGGGGTCCGGGAAGGGGACTAATAATTCTGTGTTTCTGGACAGATCGTCGGGGCTCGCGAGTATTTTTAGTCAATAAAGCTCGCGAAACGGAGACCGCCGGCGAAATCGGTTTTGGATTCCGACTCCGGAATCTCCCGGAATAAATTCCAGAAGGTGACGTTGGTTCAGGTGACCAACGCGGGGTACCAGGCAGACCGGACCCCGGTTCGAACCCGACCCTTTCGTTTTTGGGTTATTTTTGACTTGAAAGGGGGTTCTGTTTATTGTTCCCCTTTCTCGGTTTATATCCATCTCAACCCCCCTCACTCTAGGGCACGATACCGAGCGCGGACGAGGAGCAAAATCTTTTCCCCAAACCGTACCCTCTTCCTCACCGATCGTGCGGAGGATCCAGCGGCGAGACCAAGGAAGGAGAAGGGAGACGACCTCATCCCTTGGAACCGAACTCGCAGGCCGGATCACCCTTTCCCCGACTACCGAGGTGAGCACGTTAGGATTTTATTTTTCCCTCGTTTCTTGTTTCGTGTTCTTGATCGGAGTAGACGAGGAGGAGGGGTGAAGGCATCGCCGGAGTCCGGCGCGGACGGAGCCGCATGCGGGAAATGCCCGCATGCGGACGGCATGCCGCCCAGCCGCGCGGGGCTGGGGGCGCGCAGCCCGCATGCGGGCAACCCGCATGCGGGTGGGCTGCCGCCCAGCCGCGCGGGGCTGGGGGGCGCGCAGCCCGCATGCGGGCAAACCCGCATGCGGGTGGGCTGCCGCCCCAGCCGCGCGGGGCTGGGGGGCGCGCAGCCCGCATGCGGGTGGCTGCCGCCCAGCCGCGCGGGGCTGGGCGGGGCGCGAGCCCGCATGCGGGCAAACCCGCATGCGGGTGGGCTGCCGCCCAGCCGCGCGGGGCTGGGGGGCGCGCAGCCCGCATGCGGGCAGACCCGCATGCGGGCGGGCCGCTGCCCAGCCGCGTGGGGGCGGGCGCAACCGCGCACCCGCATGCGGACAGCCCCGCATGCGGGCAGCGGGAGGCGGAGAGACTGGCGAGTTCCGCGGGAGCGGGGCCGTCCGCGTTGTCGGCTTCGCCGGGGACGCCGCCACCTTCGCCGAATTGGCGGGGCGTGGCCGTGGTCGACCGGTAGGTCGGGTGGTTCGTGTTACTTTACTTTGTGTACCTTTTGGGGTTGGAGTTACTAACTCCGGTGAGACGGGTTGTGTAGGTCCGGGCAGGCACACCGGGACGCGAAAGAACCCGAAACCGACCAGCAGCGCGACAACGAGAGAGGTGGGTTCCCTTGAGACTAAGCGTAGACTCGGTGTTTTTGGATAATTGTTTAAACTGCATATTTGAAATACTAACGCTGACGGTCTCTATATGGTTGCGATATTATTCTGTATCTGGGTTACTGTGCTCGTGGTTGCGACACGCGCACCCGCGGTCTGGCCACCGCAAAGGGTGCTCTTTTCCAGGAAAGCGGTCTTCGACCCGTGTTAACCCACAAGGTGAAATGGTGGGGGCCCCCGTAGGTGTGGGGTTTGAGGCATCAAAAGGTGGGGGAAAAGGTGCGACCCGTCGGGATAGGTGTCCGACGGGTCAGGTGCCCCAAGGTGTGAGCGGTGCGATCTGTCGGGATAGGTGCCCGACGGGATCAAGGTGTATAGGTGTTACAGGCGGTACAGATGTGCAGGTGTCATATATATATGTTCGCGTTTCACTCTTCCAGGGAGTCGAGTGGTTGCTCCAGATAGTTTTACTGTTAGGTTTGGTTTTCTTTCCTGCATATTATTACTATCGCATGTCGCTGACTACCCACTCCGTGACAGGTTCATCCAGGGGTGAGCGATAGGCGGCGGTGAGGCCGGGACGAGAGTGGTCGGGCTGTGAGGAGCCCTAGTTTGTATCTCCTTTACTTTCCCTGCACTTTTATTTGGTACTGTAGACTACAGTGTGGTTCGCGAGACCCTCGTGGGGTCGATGTGGATGTTGATTACCGGTGTTTCGGTTTGATATTATGGTTCGTTTTATTTATCCCCGTTTGGCCATCTCTTTTTCCAAAGCAAAATAACTAGAGAAGAAAAAGAACTTCGAAACCGTTTTCAAAACTTCGGGTCGTGTGGGCCTGTTTTCGAAACTGTGAGTTTATCCTTTCAACTTGATTGGCGACGGGCGTTCTATTTAGCTTACACTGTTGGTTGAATTTTGAGACTGTTGTGATTAACTGAGTGCATGTATTGAGATGTTGTATTAGCCGCGACGCCGTGCATATACAGAGGAGACTCTGCCCGATTTTCGAGTGAATCTGTATATGTGGCGGATCTGGGCACGCGCCGGGGAGGACCCAATTTCAAAAAAAAATTTAAGAGACTCAACCTAGTAACTCTGTCTTTTTTCCGCTGACGAGACCCCCGGGGCGTGACAGATTAAGATGGTATCAGAGACAAAATGTTTTTCTTTTAATCACAACAGTGAAGGTCCAACATCCACAGTAGTGCCACACTTATCTACGAGTAAATGAAAGGTGCAGGGCTTAAGGGTTAGGACGTGAGAGATCGGGGAGGGGATGTGTAGAAATGTTTTCCTTTCCCTCTCGATATTATGGTGGTTCTTTCTAGCGGAATTGAGTGCTAAGTTTTGTTTGTTCTGTTGGTGTGTCTGTACAGACAATGGTCCGAACCAGAGCGTCGGCCGGGGACGAGGGGGCGGATGCGACGGCATCGGCGGCCGCGGAGAACCAACTCTTGCGGCAGCAACTACGAGAAATGGCGGGGCAGCTGGCGCGCCCTCACTGATCATGTGCGTCAGCTGACGCAGCGGCTCCCGGCCGCGACGGCAACGGTCGTCCCGGCCCCTCCGCAGGGGCCAGCCGCGCCAGCAGCGGTGCCGCAGGTGGCAGAGACTGGGGAAGGGGCGGCCCCTCCACCGGTAGCAGCGGCCGGGACAGCATCAGCCCAGGCCACGACACCGGCGACAGCACCCGCGACAGCGTGCACGGGACCGGCACCGGGGGCCCTAGGTGGGGGTACCTCGGGGGAGACCCTGGTGGCACCTGTCCCCACCGTGGTAGCCGCCACCGCGGGAGAGTGGACGGTGCCATTGTCAAAGCGGGAGCGGGTTCGAGCCAATCTGGCGGATTTCAAGAAATACGATCCACCCGTCTTCGAGGGAGAAACGACCGATCCCTGGGTCGTCGAGGACTGGGTAGGATCAATGGAAAAGTTGTTGAGGACCTACTCATGGAGGACTGGGAGCGGGTTCCCCCTAGCGGTCCACTGTCTGGGGGGAACGCTCGCTTGTGGTGGAAGACGGTGCGCCCGATCCCGCCACGGGCGCCGCGCTTCCATCCTGGACGACATTCAAGCAAGAGCTGTTTGGAGCTTTCTTCACAAGCAGCGTCAAAAAGAAGCTGGAGGATGATCTGAACCACATCCAACAGGGGAGCAAGACGGTCATGGAGTACCAGCGTCAGTTCGTGAGATTAGCAAACTGCGTCCCGTTCGTAATAAGGGACGAGGCCCACAAGGCGCAGCTTTTTGTGGATGGGTTGAGAAGCGACATCTTCCAAGTGGTGCAGGCGGCCGACTTGCACACGTTCCAGAAAGTGGTCGACCGGGCCACAGTGGTCGAGCGCGGGTTCGCGGTGACACGCGCCAAGAGGGAGGCCCCGACACAGCTCGAGGATAGGAAGCGGCAACAGCAGAGCTACGGGGGGGTCTTCTACTGGAAGCAGACCCCCCAAGCGGTGGAGACCCCAATCTGGACCACGGAGCGCGCCTACCGGAGGGCCGAGGCTAGGAGACAGGCCTTGTGTGATCTGCGGAGGGGCGCACCAGGTGTTGGACTGCCCTCAGAGAGTCGATCATTGCTTCCGCTGTGGCAAGCAGGGGCACTTTCGCCGCAACTGCCCCCTTGCCATAGGACCAGCTTCTTCTGCCGCATCCACGCCTTCGCCACAACTTTCCGGGCGGGGGAAAGCCCCCATGGGGTCGACCTCTAGGCCCCCGGCACCGCGGCGCGAGGAGGCGAGGCAGCCTCAACCGGGCGGGCGAGTCTACTCAATGACCCGCCAGGAGACCGACCCACCGGTGGACATGCTGGCAGGTATTACTTCTGTTTCAAATTCCCGTGCTAGAACCCTCTTTGACACTGGAGCAACCCACTCGTTCATTTCTCGCGATTACGTGTTTATGCATGACCTCGAGGAGACACCTCTCCAAAGCCTTATGACGGTCCAGACGGCGGGTGGGACACTGGAGGCGACCAGTTTGGTGGCCACCTGCCCAATTAAACTAGGGCGACTGGCTTGCCCTTAGGATTTGGTGGTGATCCCCCTGAAGGAGTACGACGTTATCTTGGGCATGGACTGGCTCTCAAGGTACCAAGTGCTCATCGACTGCAAGAAACGGATGGTGCAACTGCAAGAACCAAGTTTCCCAAAGAATGCATACCTGGCGTGCAAGAGTACCTCCTTCCCGGCAGTCATCTCAGCGGCTCGAGCCAGGAGACTGGTAGAGGGTGGGTGTGTGGCCTACTTGGCATCGGTGGATTTGGTTACCCGACCCTCGACGGCACCTTCAGACATCCCAATAGTGAGGGACTTCCCCGACGTTTTTCCCAGCGGAACTGCCCGGTTACCCCCAGAGAGAGAGGTGGTGTTCCCTATTGAACTCATACCGGGCACTCAACCTATCACAAAGGCGCCTTACCGAATGGCCTTCGCGGAGTTAAAGGAGCTAAAGGCGCAACTGGAGGACCTTTTAGACAAAGGGTTCATCAGGCCGAGTGTGTCGCCCTGGGGCGCACCGGTACTCTTTGTGCGGAAGAAGGACGGAAGCTTGCGTCTCTGCATCGACTACAGGGGAATAAACAAGGTCACGGTGAAAAACAAGTACCCCTTGCCCAGAATAGACGACCTCTTCGACCAGCTGCGAGGGGCGACGGTCTTTTCAAAGATTGATCTGCAGTCGGGCTACCACCAGCTCCGGGTTCGGAACGAGGACGTTCCGAAGACCGCTTTTCGGACCCGATACGGCCACTATGAGTTTACGGTCATGCCGTTCGGGCTTACGAACGCCCCCGCGGTCTTTATGGATATGATGAACCGGATCTTCAGACCATTCCTGGACCGGTTCGTGGTGGTCTTCATCGACGACATACTGATCTATTCACCCACCGACGAGGAGCACGAGGACCATTTACGAACGATTCTCCAAACCCTCAGGGAGCAGAAGCTGTTTGCTAAGCTCAAAAAGTGTGATTTCTGGCTACGCGAAGTGGGGTTCCTGGGGCACGTGATCTCGGCGAAGGGAATCGCCGTGGACCCCAAGAAGGTGGAATCGGTAATCGACTGGTAGCCGCCAACGACGGTGACGGAGATCCGCAGCTTCTTGGGACTGGCGGGTTATTACAGACGCTTTATAGAGGGTTTCTCGAAGATTGCGGCCCCCTTAAACCGGCTGACTAGGAAAGGAGAAAAGTTTGTGTGGTCGACACAATGCCAAGAAAGCTTCGAAGAACTTAAAAGGAGACTAACCAGGGCACCAATTCTCGTACTACCAATACCCGAAGAGGATTATGAAGTGTATTGCGACGCATCGAGGATCGGTCTGGGGGGTGTGTTGATGCAACAGGGGAAAGTAATAGCCTATGCGTCCAGGCAGCTGAAAGATTACGAGAGGAACTATCCGATACACGATTTGGAACTGGCCGCAGTGGTCTTTGTTTCGAAGTTATGGCGACACTACCTCTTTGGTGTCCACTGTAACGTCTTCTCTGACCACCAAAGCCTCAAGTACCTGTTCACCCAGAAGGAACTAAACCTGCGGCAGAGACGGTGGCTGGAACTATTGAAGGATTACGATCTAACGATCCAGTACCACCCCGGGAAAGCAAACGCAGTGGCGGACGCTTTAAGCAGGAAGGGGCAACCAGAAGAGGCGACGGCGCGCGCGCGATAACTGAGCAGAGCACCTTGATCGCGGAATTCTCGCGAATGAAGTTGGAGGTGGTACCAATGGGCACAGTCGCACAACTGTTGGCTTTGGTGGTAAAACCGACACTGTTCGAGAGAATTCGAGGGGGACAGCAAGCGGACTCATATCTGCAGCTCATACGAGACAAAATCTCGCCGAATCCAGGAGGGGACTTTTCCGTGGACGACGACGGCATGTTACGATTCCGCGGGCGGATCTGCGTGCCGGATACCCCGGAATTGAAGGAGGAAATCCTAGCTGAGGCACACCGCGCCCCTTATGCGGCACATCCGGGGGGTACAAAGATGTACAGGGACCTTAAGCAGACTTTCTGGTGGCCCAAGCTGAAGGGGGATGTGACTCGTCACGTTGCGCATTGCCTGGTTTGTCAGCAGATAAAGGCGGAGCATCAGCGGCCGGCGGGAAAGCTACAACCATTACCGGTACCAGAGTGGAAGTGGGATCAGATCACCATGGACTTCGTCACTGGATTCCTGCGTTCACAACAAGGGCACGACACGATCTGGGTCATTGTCGACCGGCTAACCAAGTCAGCACACTTCCTACCCATTCACACAACCTGGACCAGGGAGCGATTAGCCCAAGTCTACCTCAGCGAGATCGTGAGACTGCACGGAGTGCCGGCATCGATCACATCGGATAGAGACACACGCTTTGTTTCTGTCACGCCCCGGGGGTTTAAATGCGCGGAAGAAGAGCCACCGATGCTCCCAAATCTGTATATAGTTTTTTTTTTTTTTTTTTTTTTTTTTTTTTTTTTGAACATCATTACTCCCCGACGCGTGCCCAGACCCGCCGCATATACAAATTCACTCTACGCGCGGGCAGAGTCTCCTTTGTATATGCACGGCGTCCTGATTACATCATACGTTCATCTCAAGCATTAACCACACTAATCGAGGTACAAACTCATACAACTTGCATTCCAAACAATCCAACAACTTTTATACAAGGAAAAGGGCCGACTGATTTGAAAGGATAAATAATCGCAAGGTTTTGGAAGCGGCGCCCACACGACGCCATTATTTTTGAAAACTATTTCGAAACCACATAAATCCCACAAGGTTTTTAAATTCGGTGCCCACACGACACCCACAG
Source organism: Tillandsia fasciculata (assembly GCA_029168755.2). Classification (NCBI taxonomy): domain Eukaryota; kingdom Viridiplantae; phylum Streptophyta; class Magnoliopsida; order Poales; family Bromeliaceae; genus Tillandsia; species Tillandsia fasciculata. The sequence continues at coordinate 298,349 of JAQOTM010000211.1, read as the reverse complement.
TTTTTAAAACGGTTTTCGCAAACGGTTTTCTTTTCATGGTTTTAAACGGCCAAGCAAGGAAAGGAGTGACAGTATATTCGCATGAGTGAAAAAGAATACATCCACTTCGACCCCACGGGGGTGTCGCAATCCACAACTAACTAACCGAAACAATAAAGAGAGAAGGGAAAAGGAGTCACTGTGTCTGAAGCCTCTAACTGTCAGTACAGCGTCCTCACGACCTCACCGGTGCCCTAGCACTCGCCCCTGGACGAACCTGTCACGGAGTGGGAAGTCAGTGACTAGAAATAGTATAATGAGCAAAAAGGCTAAAACATAGCAAACCACTGCAACCGGAGCAACCGTCTCTCTCAAACACCGCCTACAATAGTCATACCCTGTATCATAGCAAAGACCGGGCACCCTCCCCGACCACCGCACCGGGCCCCTACCCCGGTGCCCCCTGCCGAGCACCTGCCTCGGCCGCCGAGCACCTACCTCGACATCACCGCTCACACCCCCCACCTATGAGGGCCCCCATTCCTAACGCCACCATTGCGTGGGGTACACGGGTCAACGTACCACTTTTCCGGAAAAGCACACCCTGGCGGAGGCCAATCCGCCGGTGTGCGTGTAGCAAAACACGAGCCTCAGGTCGATAATAAGCAGAATGATAATAAGACAGGGTTAGTACAAAATACGAGAGAAAAGATCTACTATTCACCTTGCCCCGAACATACTATTTCTATTGATAAAATCCTATCCCCACCGTTCCCGGGAATGTACCCACCTTGCGTATGTCGTCCGGAGCTCGGCTCGTCCGTGTCCGCGCGCCTACAACGTCCCGCACTCCTGAAGGAACAAGTGTATGTCAAAGCTAAGAGATCTGAAACCCACCCTGACTCCAGACTGAAACCAAACGACGGACGCAACCCCGGACTCCGTGTGGCGGAGTTCCCCGCACGGCACCGACCCGTGCGGCGCACACCCCGCCTGCGCACGGCCCCGCGCGGCACCCGCCCGCGCGGGCGCCCCACCTGCGGGCGGCCCCGCGCGGCCAAGTGCCGCGCGGCGCGTTGTCCGCACGTGCTGGGCGACCCGGCGCGGCACCAGCCCGCGCGGGCGCCCCACCCGCGGGCGGCCCCGCGCGGCCAAGTGCCGCGCGGCGCGCTGCCCGCGCGTGCGGGGCGACCCCGCGCGGCACCGGTCCGCGCGGGCGCCCCGCCTGCGGGCGGCCCCGCGCGGCTATGTGCCGCGCGGGCGCGCTGCCCGCGCGTGCGGGGCGCGCGGCACCGATCCGCGCGGGCGCCCCTCCCGCGGGCGGCCCCGCGCGGCCAAGTGCCGCGCGGCGCGCTGCCCGTGCGTGAGGGGCGACCCCGCGCGGCACCGATCCGCGCGGGCGCCGCACCCGCGGGCGGCCCCGCGCGGCCAAGTGCCGCGCGGCGCGCTGCCCGCGCGTGCGGGGCGACCCCGCGCGGCACCGTCCGCGCGGGCGCCCCTCCTGCGGGCGGCCCCGCGCGGCCAAGTGCCGCGCGGGCGCGCTGCCCGCGCGTGCGGGGCGACCCCGCGCGGCACCAGCCCGCGCGGGCGCCCCACCCGCGGGCGGCCCCGCGCGGCCAAGTGCCGCGCGGCGCGCTGCCCGCGCGTGCGGGGCGACCCCGCGCGGACCAGCCCGCGCGGGCGCCCCACCCGCGGGCGGCCCCGCGCGGCCAAGTGCCGCGCGGCGCGCTGCCCGCGCGTGCGGGGCGACCCCGCGCGGCACCGGTCCGCGCGGGCGGCCCTCCTGCGGGCAGCCCCGCGCGGCCATGTGCCGCGCGGCGCGCTGCCCGCGCGTGCGGGGCGACCCCGCGCGGCACCGGTCCCCGCGGGCGCCCCGCCTGCGGGCGGCCCCGCGCGGCCATGTGCCGCGCGGGCGCGCTGCCCGCGCGTGCGGGGCGACCCCGCGCGGTATCACGCCGCGCGGGCGCCCCGCCTGCGGGCGGCCCCGCGCGGCCATGAGCCGCGCGGGCGCGCTGCCCGCGGCGCGGGTGGCCCCGCGCGGCATTGCGCCGTGCGGGCGCGCCGCTCGCGGCCGCGGCGTCTCGTCGCCGTCGGCGCCCGCCTCCGATTTGGTGGCGGCGGCGCGGAGGTCTACAAAACGAAAACTACAACCCTAGAAAAGCAAGAACACCACAAAGCTCACCTTGATTTGCGAAGGAAGAAGGAGGAAGAAGGAGGAAGAAGGATCGTCCGCTTTTGCCGGCCAGTCCACCCACGTCCGAGTCCTCGGTTATCCCCCGATCTCTCCTTACTTGACCGTCCCAAATCACTACCGTTCCCCCCCTTCTTTCTTCTTTTTTTTTTTTTTTCGTCACCGCCTTGCCGTCGGCTACGAGAGGGAGAGCAAGAGAAAGGAGGAGAAAAAATAAAACCCTAGGTCCCTTCCTATCTCTCATATATATATAAATATATATACCTCAAAAGCCGTGCGGATCGCCAGCACGTATCCCGGAGCACTTACGGAGGGTCCAGACTTCAAAAATTTATTCTGGATGAACCGGGAGTCGGAAATCGTATCCGATCGCGCCTGCGCGCTCCGCTCCGCGAGCTCTACCGCCTAAAATTATCCGCGGGCCCCGACGGCCTGTTCGTAAAAACACCAAAAATAAGGCCCTCGGTCGGACATTACAAGAAGAGGGGTTAGGGATGAGTCAAAGAAAGGCCGGGTCTTACACCACTCACCGCTAAAAACAAGTTTCGTCCTCGAAACTTAACCCTCACCTGCGGCGAAGAGGTCCGGGTTGCACTCCCTCATCTTTGACTCTGGTTCCCAAGTTGCCTCACGTTCTCCTTGATTGCTCCAAAGCACCTTCACGTAGGGAATTGTCCGACTTCGTAGCTTTTTGTCCTCTCGTGCTAGGATCCGCACCGGCACTTCCTCGAAGTTTAGGTCTTTCTTAAGCTCAATTGCAGGGACGTCGAGCACTCGCGATGGGTCGGGGAGATACTTCCGAAGCATGGGCACGTGGAACACATCGTGAACTCGATCAAGGTTCGGCTGTAGGGCGAGGCGGTAGGCCACCGGGCCGATGTGCTCCAGAATCTCGAACGGCCCCACATACCGTGGGCTCAACTTGCCCCTTAACCCGAACCGCTTCACCCCTTTTTGACGGCGAAACCCGCGACAACACATGCTCCCCCACCTGGAATTCCACATCGCGACGCCTCCGATCTGCGTAGCTCTTTTGCCGGCTCTGGGCGGTCGCCAACCGCCGTCTGATGAGGCGTACTTTTTCCTCAGTTTCCGCCACCAAGTCTGGTCCCAAAAACCTTCGCTCCCCCAGATCGTCCCAACCAATCGGGGATCTACAGCGTCTGCCGTACAATGCTTCGTACGGCGCCATCCGGATGCTCGCCTGGTAGCTGTTGTTATAAGCAAACTCTACAAGGGGTAGGTGGCGCGACCATCCGTCTCCCAAATCTAGTACGCAAGCCCGGAGCATATCCTCGAGAATCTGAATCACCCGCTCGGATTGTCCATCCGTTTGGGGGTGAAAGGCTGAGCTGAAGTGCAACTTGGTTCCTAGGGCTCGCTGTAGACTTTGCCAAAGGTTTGACACAAGCCGAGTGTCTCTAGTCCACGTCGTATGGATGGGTGGGGAAAGAGCCGACTTCGTCAATCGATCCACTGTAACTCAAACCACATCGTGTGCTTGATGTGATGCGGAAAACCCGTGACGAATTCCTTGGTGATTCGCTCCCATTCCCGTTCTGGTACAGGTAGAGATAGTAGTTTTCCCCCGCCGGGCGCTGATGTTCGAACTTTACTGGTTAATCGTCCAAACAACGGGAAGTGAACTGTGTTGCATCCCCCTTCGATTTAGTCCACCGAAGATTCTGCTTGAGGTCCTTGTACATTTTCGTGTCACCTGGATGCGTCGCATAGGGAGCGCAGTGTGCCTCGGACAATACCTCTTCCTTCAACTCTGGCAGCTCGGGAACGCAATTCCGCCCTCGAAAATGTGTCGTGCCGTTCGCACTCGCCGAAAAGTCGCTCACGTGGTCCGGGGGATTTGTCTCGAACAAGCTGTTTCTGTGCGCCTGTCCTCTGACCTTTCAGGATTTCTCTAATAGGGTTGGCTTGACCATCAAGGACAAGGGTCGCGCGACCGTGCCGGCCCTGCTGAGTAATCGCGCTTATCGATTCCTCCTCAATTTGACCCTTCCCGCTCAAGACATCCGCTCCTACACTTGCTTTTGCTGGGGTGATGCTGAATGGATAAGTCGAGTCCTTCAGCAACTGCAACCAACGCCTCTGTCGCAAGGCAACTCTTCCTATGTGAACCACTTAAGGCTCTGGCGATCCGAAAACACATCACGAAGAACTCCAAAAGGTGGTGACTCCAACGCTTTGAAACGAAGACGACTGCTGCTAGTTTCGAATCGTGTGTCAGGCAGTTCCGCTCACATTCCCTGCGATCCTCGCTGCTGACACCATGTGCCCCAAAGAGCCCACTTAGAGAAGTCAGAACTCACATTTCTTAAACTTAGCAAACAGCTTCTGGTCCCTGAGGTTCCCGAGAGTAACCCGCAAGTGCTCCTCTCAGTTGATTGAAGAGGTCATCGATCCTGGGCTTGTCCTTCACTGTAACCTTGTTCATCTCCATGTAGTCGATGTGCAGGCGTAGGCTTCCGTCCTCCTTTCGCACGAAGAGGACGGGTGCGCCCCCAAGGCGACACCCTCGGCTTGATGAACTCCTTGTCTAGAATGTCTCTTAGTTGTGCCTGGTAGAAGCTCGAAAGAGAGGGTGACCTCTCGCAATGCGTCGAGGCACCCGAGTCATACCTCCCAACCCGCACCGAAGAGCCCCTATAAGCCCCACACAACCAACCTGACAACAAGGGAAAGATCACACTAACACCCTCACGAGGCTCCGAGAGGTGCCAGCTAAGCAGACTGGGTTACTAACTACCAGAAACTCTCCCCCGAGAGCAACGAACTCATCCGTCACCAACACGGGCCACCTCCACCCGTCACCAACACGAGTCACAAGCTCGGAGCATATCCACCGTCCCGGATTACCCGCCCCGACGGTCCGTCCGACCGGGGCGACGGTCAGAACTAAGGTTAGGCTTCAGCTCTAAGGCCTACCACAAGGTCTACCCTACCCAAAGGGCTGCGTACAAGGCATCCTAGCCGAAAGTGATCAGTGCCAAAGCCCCAAGCAGTCGACAGATCCCTATGACCCACACCTGCCTCACAAGATCAACGACCCAAAAACACTCGTAACTAAGCCTCATGGTCATGCCTCGGCCACGGGAAGCTGGCGACAAAACTCACAAGGTCAGGTCCTACCCCCGTCCTGGCATCGACGGGGTGCGACACTCTGATTAACCACTAACGCTCGGTCCCAATCCGTTGCCCCTCCAAGCACCGGCATCGAATCGAGCGGCAAAACTCCAAATCAAACAGCGATACCGCCACTAGGAAACTTCTAAGCTCGAAGCCTACTGAAACAGCGGCCTCCAAGTACAATCGACTATCCATCCGAAACCTATCCGGTCGAAAAGAAAACATGCAACGAAACCAGTGAGAAAGACCTGTCTAAAGAGGTTGCCTAGGTTTCCCAAGCGCACACGAGGGAACACGCGCTCACCCACCCGTAGGACAACCTAACCGACCCTCTTGTGCAGAACACAGGAACTCGACCCAGAGCTACAGACCGCCCATCCATCCCATTCGGTTTGCCGGATAAGGGCTTCCCCCCCGCAGCATCGGCGGTCATTCTGGGGATAGGTGTCACCACGGTCTCTCCCAAGGGGGCTCCAACGGTGGCTCCCGGCGTAAGTCCCGAAGTTGCTGGTGCTAGTGCTACTGAAGGCGTCGTCGGACGAACCGACGGTATCTCGGTCACCGTTGTCGGAGAAGGGGCAACCGTAGTCTCGCTGACCGCCACCGGCGGTCCCGTCACTGGTGCGGTTGGTCCGGGCAAAGGAGCCTGGGCGACCCCCATTGGTGTTGTCGACCGTTGCGCCCACTGCCGCATGTTCCATAAGGGTTGCTAGCTGCCCGGCCACCTCTTGTAGTTGTTGTCGGAGCAACTGATACTTCGCCGCTATTGGCACCGTACTTTCTGCCCCTGCGTTCTCCGCTAATAACCCATTTCGGGCCATTATTCGCTATATACAAAGAAGCCAAGTCAACCCTAGACCTAACTGGTCTAGCACCACGACCTACAGACGCACCGAAAATAAATCCCCCTTTTTCCCTCGTACACTCACGATCTACTGGTCTACCCCGAGTTCGCTTTATTAATCAGTAGTTAGTGTATTGCGCCCCGTGGATGTTAGACCCCGACTATTGTGGTTAAAGTTCAGTCTCTGATACCATCTTAATCTGTCACGCCCCGGGGGTTTAAATGCGCGGAAGAAGAGCCACCGATGCTCCCAAATCTGTATATAATTTTTTTTTTTTTTTGAACATCATTACTCCCCGACGCGTGCCCAGACCCGCCGCATATACAAATTCACTCTACGCGCGGGCAGAGTCTCCTTTGTATATGCACGGCGTCCTGATTACATCATACGTTCATCTCAAGCATTAACCACACTAATCGAGGTACAAACTCATACAACTTGCATTCCAAACAATCCAACAACTTTTATACAAGGAAAAGGGCCGACTGATTTGAAAGGATAAATAATCGCAAGGTTTTGGAAGCGGCGCCCACACGACGCCATTATTTTTGAAAACTATTTCGAAACCACATAAATCCCACAAGGTTTTTAAATTCGGTGCCCACACGACACCCACAGTTTTTAAAACGGTTTTCGCAAACGGTTTTCTTTTCATGGTTTTAAACGGCCAAGCAAGGAAAGGAGTGACAGTATATTCGCATGAGTGAAAAAGAATACATCCACTTCGACCCCACGGGGGTGTCGCAATCCACAACTAACTAACCGAAACAATAAAGAGAGAAGGGAAAAGGAGTCACTGTGTCTGAAGCCTCTAACTGTCAGTACAGCGTCCTCACGACCTCACCGGTGCCCTAGCACTCGCCCCTGGACGAACCTGTCACGGAGTGGGAAGTCAGTGACTAGAAATAGTATAATGAGCAAAAAGGCTAAAACATAGCAAACCACTGCAACCGGAGCAACCGTCTCTCTCAAACACCGCCTACAATAGTCATACCCTGTATCATAGCAAAGACCGGGCACCCTCCCCGACCACCGCACCGGGCCCCTACCCCGGTGCCCCCTGCCGAGCACCTGCCTCGGCCGCCGAGCACCTACCTCGACATCACCGCTCACACCCCCCACCTATGAGGGCCCCCATTCCTAACGCCACCATTGCGTGGGGTACACGGGTCAACGTACCACTTTTCCGGAAAAGCACACCCTGGCGGAGGCCAATCCGCCGGTGTGCGTGTAGCAAAACACGAGCCTCAGGTCGATAATAAGCAGAATGATAATAAGACAGGGTTAGTACAAAATACGAGAGAAAAGATCTACTATTCACCTTGCCCCGAACATACTATTTCTATTGATAAAATCCTATCCCCACCGTTCCCGGGAATGTACCCACCTTGCGTATGTCGTCCGGAGCTCGGCTCGTCCGTGTCCGCGCGCCTACAACGTCCCGCACTCCTGAAGGAACAAGTGTATGTCAAAGCTAAGAGATCTGAAACCCACCCTGACTCCAGACTGAAACCAAACGACGGACGCAACCCCGGACTCCGTGTGGCGGAGTTCCCCGCACGGCACCGACCCGTGCGGCGCACACCCCGCCTGCGCACGGCCCCGCGCGGCACCCGCCCGCGCGGGCGCCCCACCTGCGGGCGGCCCCGCGCGGCCAAGTGCCGCGCGGCGCGTTGTCCGCACGTGCTGGGCGACCCGGCGCGGCACCAGCCCGCGCGGGCGCCCCACCCGCGGGCGGCCCCGCGCGGCCAAGTGCCGCGCGGCGCGCTGCCCGCGCGTGCGGGGCGACCCCGCGCGGCACCGGTCCGCGCGGGCGCCCCGCCTGCGAGCGGCCCCGCGCGGCTATGTGCCGCGCGGGCGCGCTGCCCGCGCGTGCGGGGCGCGCGGCACCGATCCGCGCGGGCGCCCCTCCCGCGGGCGGCCCCGCGCGGCCAAGTGCCGCGCGGCGCGCTGCCCGTGCGTGAGGGGCGACCCCGCGCGGCACCGATCCGCGCGGGCGCCGCACCCGCGGGCGGCCCCGCGCGGCCAAGTGCCGCGCGGCGCGCTGCCCGCGCGTGCGGGGCGACCCCGCGCGGCACCGGTCCGCGCGGGCGCCCCTCCTGCGGGCGGCCCCGCGCGGCCAAGTGCCGCGCGGGCGTGCTGCCCGCGCGTGCGGGGCGACCCCGCGCGGCACCAGCCCGCGCGGGCGCCCCACCCGCGGGCGGCCCCGCGCGGCCAAGTGCCGCGCGGCGCGCTGCCCGCGCGTGCGGGGCGACCCCGCGCGGACCAGCCCGCGCGGGCGCCCCACCCGCGGGCGGCCCCGCGCGGCCAAGTGCCGCGCGGCGCGCTGCCCGCGCGTGCGGGGCGACCCCGCGCGGCACCGGTCCGCGCGGGCGGCCCTCCTGCGGGCAGCCCCGCGCGGCCATGTGCCGCGCGGGCGCGCTGCCCGCGCGTGCGGGGCGACCCCGCGCGGCACCGGTCCCCGCGGGCGCCCCGCCTGCGGGCGGCCCCGCGCGGCCATGTGCCGCGCGGGCGCGCTGCCCGCGCGTGCGGGGCGACCCCGCGCGGTATCACGCCGCGCGGGCGCCCCGCCTGCGGGCGGCCCCGCGCGGCCATGAGCCGCGCGGGCGCGCTGCCCGCGGCGCGGGTGGCCCCGCGCGGCATTGCGCCGTGCGGGCGCGCCGCTCGCGGCCGCGGCGTCTCGTCGCCGTCGGCGCCCGCCTCCGATTTGGTGGCGGCGGCGCGGAGGTCTACAAAACGAAAACTACAACCCTAGAAAAGCAAGAACACCACAAAGCTCACCTTGATTTGCGAAGGAAGGAGGAAGAAGGAGGAAGAAGGATCGTCCGCTTTTGTCGGCCAGTCCACCCACGTCCGAGTCCTCGGTTATCCCCCGATCTCTCCTTACTTGACCGTCCCAAATCACTACCCTTCCCCCCCTTTTCTTCTTTTTTTTTTTTCGTCACCGCCTTGCCGTCGGCTACGAGAGGGAGAGCAAGAGAAAGGAGGAGAAAAAAATAAAACCCTAGGTCCCTTCCTATCTCTCATATATATATAAATATATATACCTCAAAAGCCGTGCGGATCGCCAGCACGTATCCCGGAGCACTTACGGAGGGTCCAGACTTCAAAAATTTATTCTGGATGAACCGGGAGTCGGAAATCGTATCCGATCGCGCCTGCGCGCTCCGCTCCGCGAGCTCTACCGCCTAAAATTATCCGCGGGCCCCGACGGCCTGTTCGTAAAAACACCAAAAATAAGGCCCTCGGTCGGACATTACAAGAAGAGGGGTTAGGGATGAGTCAAAGAAAGGCCGGGTCTTACAGTTTCGAAGTTTTGGCAGAGCCTACAGCAGGCCTTGGGGACCAAGTTACAGTTCAGCACGGCCTTCCACCCCCAAACGGACGGACAGTCGGAGCGAGTGATTCAGACGCTGGAGGACCTGCTGCGAGCCTGTGTGCTAGACTGGGGGACCGGTTGGGAGCGTTACCTGCCCCTCGTCGAATTCGCCTACAACAACAGCTACCAGGCCAGCATCCAGATGGCACCTTACGAGGCCTTGTACGGCAGACGCTGCCGATCCCCTATCTGTTGGGACGACTTGGGAGAACGGAAGTTCTTGGGACCCGACTTGGTAGAAGAAACCGAAGAGAAGGTCCGCCTTATCAGGAAGCGCCTACTGACCGCCCAAAGTCGGCAAAAGAGCTACGCGGATCGGAGACGCCGGGACCTGGAATTCCAGGTGGGAGAACACGTGTTTCTGCGGGTCTCGCCGTCCAGAGGAATCAAGCGCTTCGGGCTCAAGGGCAAGCTGAACCCACGGTATGTGGGGCCGTTCGAGATCCTGGAGCGCATTGGTCCAGTGGCTTACCGCCTCGCCCTACCGCCGACCCTCAGCCGGGTGCACGACGTGTTCCACGTTTCGATGCTCAAGAAATACCTCCCCGACCCATCGCATGTCCTGGACGTCTCGACACTCGAACTGAAGGAGGACCTAAGCTTCGAGGAAGCCCCGGTGCGAATCCTAGCACGAGAGAGCAAGACGCTCCGAAACCGAGTCATCCCCTACGTAAAGGTGCTCTGGAACAACCACGAGGAGCGGGAAGCGACGTGGGAGCTGGAAACCAAGATGAGGGAGGGCTATCCCTATCTGTTCACCGAGATCCAGGATTGAGCTTCGAGGACGAAGCTCGTTTTTAAAAGGTGAGTGGTGTAGTATCCGCTGGTTTAAATTGTGGTGGTTCCATTCTTGGGTCTACTTTAGATATTCTATTTTTCGCGTTTCGTTCAGGGGTCCAGGAAGGGGGACTAATAATTCTGTGTTTCTGGACAGATCGTCGGGGCTCGCGAGTATTTTTAGTCAATAAAGCTCGCGAAACGGAGACCGCCGGCGAAATCGGTTTTGGATTCCGACTCCGGAATCTCCCGGAATAAATTCCAGAAGGTGACGGTTGGTTCGGGTGACCAACGCGGGGTACCAGGCAGACCGGAACCCGGTTCGAACCCGACCCTTTGGTTTTGGTTATTTTTGGACTTGAAAGGGGGTTCGTTTATTGTTCCCCTTTCTAATCGCTCAGACTGAATATCCATCTCAACCCCCCCTCACTCTAGGGCACGACACCGAGCGTGGACGAGGAGCAGTTTCTTTTCCACAAATCGTACCCTCTTCCTCACCGATCGTGCAGAGGATCCAAGCGGCGAGACCAAGGAAGGAGAAGGAGACGACCTCATCCCTTGGAACCGAACTCGCAGGACCGGATCACCCTTTTCCCCGACTACCGAGGTGAGCACGTTAGGATTTTATTTTTTCCCTCGTTTCTTGTTTCGTGTTCTTGATCGGAGTAGACGAGGAGGAGGGGTGAAGGCATCGCCGGAGTCCGGCGCGGACGGAGCCGCATGCGGGAAATGCCCGCATGCGGACGGCATGACGCCCAGCCGCGCGGGGCTGGGGGCGCGCAGCCCGCATGCGGGCAACCCGCATGCGGGTGGGCTGCCGCCCCAGCCGCGCGGGGCTGGGGGGCGCGCAGCCCGCATGCGGGCAAACCCGCATGCGGGTGGGCTGCCGCCCCAGCCGCGCGGGGCGGGGGGGCGCGCAGCCCGCATGCGGGCAGACCCGCATGCGGGCGGGCCGCTGCCCAGCCGCGTGGGGGCCGGGCGCAACCGCGCACCCGCACGCGGACAGCCCCGCATGCGGGCAACGGGGAGGCGGAGAGACTGGCGAGTTCCGCGGGAGCCGGAGCCGTCCGCGTTGTCGGCTTCGCCCGGGGACGCCGCCACCTTCGCCGAGTTGGCGGGGCGTGGCCGTGGTCGACCGGGTAGGTCGGGTGGTTCGTGTTACTTTATTTTTGTGTACCTTTTGGGGTTGGAGTTACTAACTCCGGTGAGACGGGTTTGTGTAGGTCCGGGCAGGCACACCGGGACGCGAAAGAACCCGAAACGACCAGCAGCGCGACAACGAGAGAGGTGGGTTCCCTTGAGACTAAGCGTAGACTCGGTGTTTTTGGATAATTGTTTAACTGCATATTTGAAATACTAACGCTGACGGTCTCTATATGGTTGCGATATTATTCTGTATCTGGGTTACTGTGCTCGTGGTTGCGACACGCGCACCCGCGGTCTGGCCACCGCAAAGGGTGCTCTTTTCCGGGAAAGCTGTCTTCGACCGTGTTAACCCACAAGGTGAAATGGTGGGGCCCCCGTAGGTGTGGGGTTTGAGGCATCAAAAGGTGGGGGAAAAGGTGCGACCCGTCGGGATAGGTGTCCGACGGGGTCAGGTGCCCCAAGGTGTGAGCGGTGCGATCTGTCGGGATAGGTGCCCGACGGGATCAAGGTGTATAGGTGTTACAGGCGGTACAGATGTGCAGGTGTCATATATATATGTTCGCGTTTCACTTTTCCAGGGAGTCGAGTGGTTGCTCCAGATAGTTTTACTGTTAGGTTTGGTTTTCTTTCCTGCATATTATTACTATCGCATGTCGCTGACTACCCACTCCGTGACAGGTTCATCCAGGGGTGAGCGATAGGCGGCGGTGAGGCCGGGACGAGAGTGGTCGGGCTGTGAGGAGCCCTAGTTTGTATCTCCTTTACTTTCCCTGCACTTTTATTTGGTACTGTAGACTACAGTGTGGTTCGCGATACCCTCGTGGGGTCGATGTGGATGTTGATTACCGGTGTTTCGGTTTGATATTATGGTTCGTTTTATTTATCCCGTTTGGCCATCTCTTTTTCCAAAGCAAAATAACTAGAGAAGAAAAAGGAACTTCGAAAACCGTTTTCAAAACTTCGGGTCGTGTGGGCCTGTTTTCGAAACTGTGAGTTTATCCTTTCAACTTGATTGGCGACGGGCGTTCTATTTAGCTTACACTGTTGGTTGAATTTTGAGACTGTTGTGATTAACTGAATGCATGTATTGAGATGTTGTATTAGCCGCGACGCCGTGCATATACAGAGGAGACTCTGCCCGATTTTCGAGTGAATCTGTATATGTGGCGGATCTGGGCACGCGCCGGGGAGGACCCAATCTCAAAAAAAAATTTAAGAGACTCAACCTAGTAACTCTGTCTTTTTCCGCTGAACGAGACCCCCGGGGCGTGACATCCCGGGTCCAAACAACCTTTGGTTTGAGAGAGCTTACCTTGGCCGGAGTCGATGAAGAGAGGATGAAGCCGGTTTCACTCCTCCTCCTTTGCGCGGCCACGGCCACCACCAAGGTGCTCTTTCAATCACGAGGGAACACCCCAAGTACTCAAAAACTCCTTTGATCGAAGTTGGTTCCAACTTCCACTCTCCCTCTTTCTCGGGTTTCTCTCTCTAGGAATGGTGTCCCACAGTCTCTATGCACTAGGGCTTGGTCTGGATAGAGCAGAGGGACTAAATGATGCCTAGAGTTCCTTCCAACTCTTCGTGCTCACCACCAAGGAGTTCAAGAGCCACTTCCACATAAATGCAAAGATTCTTTTGCAATAAATCCTCAAACCGGGTTCATACTTAGCCCTAGGCCTCGGGCTCATTACAGCAGGTGTATTTTGCACCCAACACCTCATGGTTAAAGCCTCTAACTTTTAAACACATAAAATATTATCTTTTCTTGCAAATTAGTCCAATTTAGGTGTTTTTCACGCATTTCTAGACAATCCGATCGTCATTTTGTGCGAAACGGACTTCGCCACGACGTCCGGCTCGTCCAGACCTTCAAAATAGGCTATTCATTTGCCTGATTTGGTGCACAAATGAATCCTCGGGCCATTTAGTTCTATGTGTCGCAATCCGATGCACGCACTTCAATGCACCCGGGTCGTCAAACGCAAAATCCGTCAGTGCCATCGCGCTCAGAACGTCGAAATTAGCTAAGTTTCATTACCCATACCCCTATGTCAGGGTTTCAGACAGTGAATCGGCTGCCTTTCAGTCGAGAGGGGTCGAAAATCGAGAGTTACTATTCACAACTTAAGTTGTGGGACCCGTCTTTTCATTGCTGATTTCTGGGAGATCCGATCGTCGGATTCGAACATGTTTAATATGGTTTTCGCTCAGTTCGATGAGACGGTCGCGTTCGTGGTTTCGGATCTTCGAGATCAGGCTCGGATTGAAAGGCGATATTTCTGGCCCAATTTCTGTGCAAATTACACTGCAGAAAAGGGCACCTTAGCTATTCGTGCATTTCTTGATCCCAATTCAACTGGACTTCAATCATTTTCATTTATTTATTTATTTTCAAAAATTCAAGTTCTTACATCTCTCCCACCAAAAAGGAAGTTTCGTCCCTGAAACTTAATTAAACCAGGTTGCAATAGTGACAATCAGTCACAAAAATATCGACAACTCTCAGGCTACTCATTTAGACCCAATCTGAATATTCCCCATTACAGGGCAAAGTATTTCTCAGTTCTTTCGGAAGTACGTTGTCGGCCGCCCAACGTGCTTAACAAAAGAAAGGCGAAATACCATAGATCTGTCGCCAACAACTAGTTAGGGACACCACTCACCGGAATCTAATAGAAGGTATGACACATACCTCACAACACAAATCTATACCGATACTAAAACCTCCATCAAGGGTAACTATCACCTCGCGGTCATGAGTGCGACCCTAGCTACTCACAAGAACCCAGAATCATATTCCACTGTTCACCATTACCTTAAATGCATCACCCCTTGCTAACACAGCTCTAGCAACGCCAGTCTCAACTCAAACATCGACAGGGGAGATTGCGACCCCAAATCATTTCACCCACAAGGTGCGAAATTACCACAAACCAAATTTGTTTAAAAATAGAATCAAATCCTCAAGCTATCATCATTACTCCATACGTCGGACTCTTCCGTCATATCTCACCATAATAACAGCCACAAAGATTACAATTGTTGTATACTCATAGGAGAAACTGAGTCTTCATTAATTTCGTGCAAAGAGGTGGGGTCTAAATCTGAATCCATCCCAAGTCAGGGTCACAATCGGGCTCATAGATCCCCGAATTTAGCCTGTCCACCAACCATATCTGCGCCAAAGCGCTCACTGCTATCATTTCTAACGAATTAATCATGAATCCCAACCTATTAACACTGATCAGGGTTGGGACACAACTCAATAGGGACTAATATTGGTTAAGTGTCGTCAGAGTCATTCCGTTCAAAGCAACATAATTGCTAACCTCACAGGCATCCCTATAGCTATAATCAAGGAATTTCCAGTATTAGCAGCCACAGCATAGTTTTGATAACCACGGCTGCAACAAGAGTCACCATAACATGTGACGCGGGGACAACTGGAGGATCAATGACTTCTCCAAATATCTAGACTAGTGGCGGGGCCAGTGCAACAATAGCATTTTATTTGATGCTGAGCCATCTGCTGGGCTAACCCAGCAAAATGCGGTAAACTGATCCTCTAACCGCTATCAACAATCCGAGCCCTCAGGCTCCTCTGGTCTATCAAATCCATGGCTCATACCACAATCACAGCTAATACTACACCTACTATGACCACTAAGCCCAGAGCGCGTGCGAACACCGCTCGTAGTCACGACGACAAGATTTGTGAACGACTCATAGTGTGAAAATACACCTGAGCTCCTAACAACCAAACAAATACCCCGCGCTCTCACGTGACAAGTCATCCTAGGGTTCATCCTAACCAGTTCCTAATCAATTTTCCTAGGTATCGTGTACCTATTGCTCTGATACCATCTAATCTGTCACGCCCCGAGTTCAAAAATCCGCGTCTAAATTTTTTTTTTTTTTTTGAAATCAGAGTTTAAAACCAGTCAGGGCGGAACAGACCGCCACATATATAGGAGAGTCCCAATCCCACTGGGGATTGAGCCTTTTCTATATATGCACGGCTATCTTGGCAATTACTCAGAGTACTAACTACGTACATCTATTACAACACAGATATTAAATTGCACAATTTCAACATTTCTCAATTACATTATATTTTCTTTTCTTTCATCAAGTAACTAAATGCTTGGCTATCTGTTGTCCATGGGTCAAGCTCTATCTCGTGATCTCACCAACTCGTCCCGACATCTCAACACCCGCTCGACCTGAAAAACAGTCACCCGAGGGTGTGAGACACACCGGAGTGTATCCCAGTGGGCACGACGAGCCGAGGATCAGCTAATCGTACCTACTGGGTACTAAAATCTGCGGATAGTAAAAGATCTATAGGAAGGCAGGAAAAGCAGATATGAATACTGTAAATCAGGGTATACAATGAGAATGCTGTAAATCAGGGTATACAACGATAGTCAATCATAAGGACTGCAGATATGAATACTGTAAATCAGGGTATACAATGATAATCAATCATAAGGACTGCAGATATGAATACTGTAAATCAGGGTATACAATGATAATCAATCATAAGGACTGCAGATGAGAATGCTGTAAATCAGGAAATGCTAGTAATCATCAGTCATAATAGCGGAAAATCATACGGGTAGGAAATAAAAGATGTCTACAAGAATCATGCTGGAAATAACTGAACAATCATACTAGTATGAATAATGCATCAACTGAGGAAATCAAATATCCAATCATACGCCACTATTGGTCCCAGGGACCTCAGGCAAAAGCCACCGATCCGCACCCGATCCGCTGACATACCCCTGTCGAAGGGCTCACGGGTCTATCACCAGACCACTTTACCGGTAAAGAACAATCTCCACGGGGAGCTACCCGGCCATGTTCGTGAAGTACAGCAGTGCATGGCAAGTCATAATGGTCAATCTGGCGGTCAAGTGACCGAGTAGTCGGCATACGCCGAAATCCCAACAGGGAATCATTTGTCTGTATCTATCCATCGGAGTCAATCAATCATGCATATCAAACAGTATCTATCAATCAGGATCAATCAAGATGCATATCGGATAGTGTCTATCAATCAGGATCAATCAAGATGCATATCGGATAGTGTCTATCAATCAGGATCAATCAAGATGCATATCGAGTAGTGTCTATCAATCAGGGTCAATCAATCATGCATATCGATGTATGTCAAGAAATATCTCAGTGACGATAATCAATAGGTGTCATCTAATCATGCAAATCTGTATATCAATCAATCAGGATCAGTCAAGAATAATCCGGGATCATATAGGTAATAGTCGGCTGATCGTGAATAAACAATCACAGGTCTAGTCAGTAAATGTCAATCGAAGGGTCATGCTATGTCAAACAAGATCAATATAAGTCAGGCTAAATCATATAGGTAAAATCAGCAGGGCAAGTCAAGAACAGGTGTCCGACTGGACTAAAGCAACCAGAGGGCCAAAAAGCTGAGGCCCGGTTCGAAGATAACCCACCTGTCAAAGCGCAGGCGAACAGACCGTATCTGACTAACTCGAAGATCAGAGCTACTGGAACACCTGAATCAATTTATATTATTCAGAAATCAGTTTACTAACCAGTATACGTTGTGATTTTTGCAACTAGACCCCTAGGGTTTTCAAATTCTCACTTTTAGTGCCAATTTGGGCACTGTTTTCGCCCGTTCTTTCAACTGGAAATTTATTTTGACGAACCGTCACTTCCAGCAGGTGACATTTATCATGTTGAACACCGTGCTCACCAATTTGTGGCAGCACGGAACCCGAGGCAAACTTCGGGCCATAAAATTCACTCTAACATAGCCTAAAATGCATTTTTGTTTCTCCGGCTCTTCAAACACCAAATCTAACGTGAGCGCCGCGTTCAGTGACCCCAAAATAGCCAGGAATGCACTGTCACGGCTTTGCGAACAGCCCAGAGCATTGTTTTATTTAAACATTTTAGTTTTAGGTTGATTTAACTATAACTTTTAATCTGTTCTTCTTCTGATTAAACTTTGTATATAAAAAGGTCTTTATATGTTGCAAGGATCACAGGGCTCACCCTGGTTGCAGCCCAGATCTGCTGGATCAAGAAGATCCAGCATCTTGCACACATACCAGTTTACAATGCTCCAAGTATTATTCCACACAGAATTCTTTTGATCTGAAGTGAGCATCAAGCTCAGGGGACCATTTGAAGCATCTTTTATTTTTACAGTGAGGCCTAATTCCAACATTTTCTTCATTGAGGCATTAATACAAACATCTAACATGCACACTATACCATATGTAACATAACCAAAATTTGAGCTTGGTTCTCTGCAACAAAGGAATCTGGAGCAGAATTTCTTGGATCAAAATGATCTACTAAGTTCCAGGAATCTTTCCCTTCAACTTGGAGCAAGTTGCAACCCCTCGGTTGGCCGGGCTCAAGGAAGAAGATGATGCCCATATTCTTGAAATTCGTGACCAACCAAACAAAGGTTCTGGAGCTCAACAACTTGACCAACAAGCTTCTATACATCACAACCAACCTACCTGAACCCGTGCCCGGCGACGAGGTGCGGCGGCGACGGCGGGGAGCCAAGCTCGGATTTGAGCTCAACACCTCTAATGGTGGAATTTTCCAGAGGCTATAAGAAGTCTTCCAACTTATATGAAAGCTTCCTCTGGTCCATACAAAACTTCCCGACCAACCCTCCCCGGCCGGAGTTGGCCGGAACGCCGGCGGCCGCGTTAAAGCTCGAATTCGGGTCATCCATGGCCGCACCAATTTGGTGCTGCATGGGTGCCATGTAATTACATGGGGGCACTCCTCTAGGTCCCAGCAAGTGTTCTGGGTAGGTGGCCGGCGCTGGGAAGATCGCCGGAGCCGAAGCGCCAAGCTCGGCCAACTTGCCAAATATCCGAAAACTAGGGTCATGAGTTTTCTCCAAAAATACTCCATCATAAATGCCCAAATTTTGCAGACTTATTCTACATGCCCTACAGTTCATTCCCATCATTTTATTTTTCTTTTTGATCCCCTTGTTCCAGAGAACGGCCGCGGTGGAGCAAACTTAGTATTCCGGCCATTACTTGCTCCCGCCGGCCATGCAACATGCATGGGGGCTCAGGCTTGTGCATGGAGCATCCTGAGAGCCTATTTAGGCTACTGCTATGGGTCCCGGGTCCAAACAACCTTTGGTTTGAGAGAGCTTACCTTGGCCGGAGTCGATGAAGAGAGGATGAAGCCGGTTTCACTCCTCCTCCTTTGCGCGGCCACGGCCACCACCAAGGTGCTCTTTCAATCACGAGGGAACACCCCAAGTACTCAGAAACTCCTTTGATCGAAGTTGGTTCCAACTTCCACTCTCCCTCTTTCTCGGGTTTCTCTCTCTAGGAATGGTGTCCCACAGTCTCTATGCACTAGGGCTTGGTCTGGATAGAGCAGAGGGACTAAATGATGCCTAGAGTTCCTTCCAACTCTTCGTGCTCACCACCAAGGAGTTCAAGAGCCACTTCCACATAAATGCAAAGATTCTTTTGCAATAAATCCTCAAACCGGGTTCATACTTAGCCCTAGGCCTCGGGCTCATTACAGCAGGTGTATTTTGCACCCAACACCTCATGGTTAAAGCCTCTAACTTTTAAACACATAAAATATTATCTTTTCTTGCAACTTAGTCCAATTTAGGTGTTTTTTCACGCATTTCTAGACAATCCGATCGTCATTTTGTGCGAAACGGACTTCGCCACGACGTCCGGCTCGTCGAGACCTTCAAAATAGGCTATTCATTTGCCTGATTTGGTGCACAAATGAATCCTCGGGCCATTTAGTTCTATGTGTCGCAATCCGACGCACGCACTTCGATGCACCCGGGTCGTCAAACGCAAAATCCGTCAGTGCCATCGCGCTCAGAACGTCGAAATTAGCTAAGTTTCATTACCCATACCCCTATGTCAGGGTTTCAGACAGTGAATCGGCTGCCTTTCAGTCGAGAGGGGTCGAAAATCGAGAGTTACTATTCACAACTTAAGTTGTGGGACCCGCTTTTCATTGCTGATTTCTGGGAGATCCGATCGTCGGATTCGAACATGTTTAATATGGTTTTCACTCAGTTCGATGAGACGGTCGCGTTCGTGGTTTCGGATCTTCGAGATCAGGCTCGGATTGAAAGGCGATATTTCTGGCCCAATTTCTGTGCAAATTACACTGCAGAAAAGGGCACCTTAGCTATTCGTGCATTTCTTGATCCCAATTCAACTGGACTTCAATCATTTTCATTTATTTATTTATTTTCAAAAATTCAAGTTCTTACACCACCTCATCTCTAACGGGTGCAAGATATTTTTGCACGGTTTCCGAAGCGTGACTAATTACCGCGTCGCTAAGGATCCGTTCCGGGAGATCCCGACATCGGATTTCGAATCCGATCGTACCGTCGGTCATCGTTTTTCGCGCTCTATCGCAAAAAAAATACACACACCTTGTCCCGGCCGACTTTTGAAAATTAAATAATTTTATTTCGCTTAAGGCTTAAGCGATTATATGTGAGTTCAAAAATACCCCTAAGGGTCGGGTCACTATAGCCTGATATTTTTAGCATGATCTAAAGGTGTCTTGACACTTGACTGCATAATTATTTTGCATTGGATTGGCATCTGAACCGTTTTAAAAATCGTCGGACATGTTTTAATGAAAACGGGCTTTGAAAAATATTTTTTTAAACAGTGAGATCACCCAGAGGGGTTGAGTTGCTTCAGATTGCATGTATGCTCGTGCCAGAGGGCCGAGCGGATTTTTAGTGCATTGTGTGTGAGTTTCTAGTGTTATGAGAGTTGCACTTCCTTGTTGGGATGGATGGGATTATTCTAGATCATGAATTGTGTTTTTTGATTTGGTAGTGGAGGTGGTTCACCAACTTAGTTATGAGAGTTTTGGGGTTCTGGCAGATCGAGTCGTGGAGATTTCCCGACTTAGCCATGGGTTGTGCATTATCAGATTGAGTTGTAGAGGGTTCTCCGACAGATTATGTGAGGATGTGGGCATTTCCTGATTGAGTCGTGGAGTCTTTTTCCCGACCGAGTTGTGCTATTTGAGCTTTGAGTTTCCGATCTGTTTGATCGAGGATCATAGCCTGCATGTGCCGCTTATTGAGACAATTGAGATAGTTGAGCTGGAGATACTTGAGCTCGGTGGGGGTCGCTCCCCTCGAGTTACGCCCCCGGGTGCGTGTTGATGATGCGACTAGTTGATACACTTGAGTTCGCTTGAGATAGAGATAGTCCGGTGTGGGACGCCCTACGTAAGTCCAAGTCCCTTATGTGCTAGTGGCAGTAGGTTTGGCGCAGGCTTTGACTGGACCCTATGTGGCAGTCTTAAGATTGGGTGATATGAGCGGGTGATTGCATAGCATGTTCTTAGATGAGTTTTTCTTTGAGCATGATACTTGAGGCATATTAGCGGTCTCAGTGAGTGTATGCATATTACATCCTTAGTAGAGTTTTTGAGCATGATTATTGAGACATGGTAGATATAGTTTCCTTTCAGCTTTTATCTATCTATCTGCATACCTATCTATTGTACCTCCAGTAGGCTTAGTGGGCATACCGTGGATATTGGTGACGGTACCCACTGAGATCTACCTTCTGCAATAGATCTCACACCCGCTGCCGGTGACAGGTTTCCTGAGGCTGCTGTTCCGGCTTAGTTCGCGCGGAGACAGCTGATCGAGGTGAGGACGTGGCCGAGTAGTTCCTTACCAGCATGGAGAATCAGAGGTAGATGTACCCTGCATATGGTTTTGATTACACTTTTGTACTGGACATTCTGAGAGATCTGTGAGGATTGTACTTGTATTTTCATAGTTGAGAGACTTGTATTGAGGATTTGATTTTATTCAGATGTTCAATGTTCGATTCTGAGCTATTAGTTTTATTTCAGCTCTGATACATGTTAGCTATAGATCTTTTGCAGGATAGACGCTTCGTCTGTGCGGCAGTTTCCGTACAGACGGCGGATCTGTTGGCGAGCCCGGGTTGCAGTTCGACCCCGGGGCATGACAGATTAGGGTGGGTATCAGAGCTAGGCGTATAGGTCGTTGAGGACTTAGTGACCCTTGGCTATTGGTTGGACAGTAGGATGACTGTCGTGAGAGACGTGACTTTAGCGAGTGTCTGATTGGTTTGTACCTTTCCAGAGGATTGGGGTGAGTGATCTTACATGTTATTTCTCTAAAGATGATTATGTTGGCTGCAGACAACATAATGCTTTAGAATAGGTAACATGTTTTAGACTTTCGCTTGATTGGGTCGAGAGAGTTCTTGGTCCTAACGTTTGTTGTTTGAAGTGGTTTTCGATGCCTCCGAGACGCCGTGCAGCGGCTGGGCGTGTTTGGCTTTAGATGAGGAACCCGAACAGCGGGAGGCTGAATGGACAGAGCAGAGTGAGGTCAGAGAGTTGCGGGCCCAGGTAGCCCCGATGTTTGAGGCGATGCGTGTTGGGTTATAAGTAATTGGATCTAAATAGGGGAAAAAACACCTAGAGGGGGGTGAATAGGTGTAAACAATAAACACTCAAAAAATCATTGCGCAAATAAACCCAATGCGGAAAAATAAAAGAACACGCAAGATTTTTACGTGGAAAAACTCCAAACCGGAGTAAAAAACCACGGGACCGATAACACGGCGAAATCCACTAGAATTAACACACGTACAAGGTGATATAACGTACTCACAGACGACTCAACCTTTTACCATACGCTCCTAGTAGATCTTCCCGCTCGCTCCACGACGCTTCTCGAATCCACG
Source organism: Tillandsia fasciculata (assembly GCA_029168755.2). Lineage (NCBI taxonomy): Eukaryota > Viridiplantae > Streptophyta > Magnoliopsida > Poales > Bromeliaceae > Tillandsia > Tillandsia fasciculata. The sequence continues at coordinate 276,110 of JAQOTM010000211.1, read as the reverse complement.
ATCCGCGCCCAACGCTGAATCCACAGCGTCCAACGTCGAGTCCACGACGTCCGACCGAATCCACGGTCTTCACCCAGTGGCACGCTTCGAATCCACGAACGTACCTCGCTCCGAATCCACGAGAGCGGTTGCACCTTGAATCCACAAGGCCACGCGAGTCCACGCGCCGATTTGGGGTAAATCGTTGTTTGTTTGGGTGGTGATGATCCGCCGAATACTTAGATTAAAGATAGATCGGAAATACCATCTAAGTATTCATTGATTTGATTCTACTCAAAATGTGAGTATGGAAAACCTAGAATCAAATCAATCAATATAGATGAAGAAACATAGAATAAATCTATTGATTTCCTTTCTTCTCTATATATGTGGATTTTTTCTTTTCGGCTATTTTCTTCTGTAATAGCGGATGCCCTAGAAATGAATATAGGGCTATTTATAGGTTAGAAACCCTGGAAGAAGATAGGATCAAAAACAGCCTTTTCTGGAAATTTTACCGACGGCGATCCGGATTGGATTTGGCGATCCGGATTGCAGAAGCACAGAAAGACGGTTTCCAGAAAATTGCTTGTTCGGGATCCGGATCGTAGTCCCCGATCCGGATCGTTCATACAGTTTTACCAAACATCATGTTCGGGATCCGGATTGCAAATCCTGATCCGGATCGCAAGCAAAAGGTAAAACTAGTGTTCGGGATCCGGATCAGAGGATGCTGCGATCCGGATTGAACCAGTGTATGAACAAACACCTTTCGGGATCCGGATTGCAAGCCACGATCCGGATCCTGAACATGTCCCATGTCCAGTTTTTGATGTTTAAGCAATTAAAACCTCTTCCAGGTGTTTCTACACTATAAGAAGTATTCGGATCATCAAAATTCTTTAGTTAAACGTACCTGATCCTTTTGAATTCTTCTTTCTTGAGATTGAGGTATACGATCCAAAGTTTCTTCATCTTCAATCTTCAAGACTTAATACATTCAGGAAATACGCCAACTCAAATTCCGTAACAATCTCCCCCTTTGGCGGTTTCGTGACAAAACACAAATCCACAAAAGAAAATTCAAAAAGATATTTTTGTTGCTATCACCATACAACAAAAATTTACAAAAGAGATCCAGAAATTAAAAACATGAGATAAACTCCTAAAACAGACTCTAGACTTAGACATCTGTAATCTCTGCACACAGAAATCATTCTTGACAAACAAAATCGTTAGATACCTCAAGAATTGAAACATACAAAACCAAATACAGAGATAGAGTTTATTCTCATCATGACATTTGAAAAATTCAGATATGTAAGAGAATCATAGTTAAAACCAACATATCTTCTAAGCATTCAAAACCAAATGTCAAAGTATGTTAGTCCAACATCAACTTGTTAGTCATATTACATGCCCAAATAGTTAGTCGAATAGTTAGTATAGAGGCATGTCACAAATCACAAAGAAAAACCAAAGTTGAGTTGAAGTCATACTTACCTTGATATTCACAATTCATATTCACATCATTGTTCATTGTTCAAAGTTCTCTCTAACTCTCTCTCTCTCCCCCTTTTTGTCACAAAACAAAGCCAAAACGTAGCAAGAGCTACAATATGTAAGGAGAGTAAAAAAAAATTCTATTAATATGCACAAACTGAGAACTAAACTACAAGTTAGAACACAAACTAAGTCCTGAAAACTAAGAACCGAAGAACTGAGAACTGTAAGAGAGTAAGAAAATGAACAAAGAGTGCTGCTCAGTCTGAAGAATCTGAACTAGTACAACTCAGCTTGCTCAAAATCCCTTTAAGCAAATTCTTAATATTTGAGTACTTTTTCTTGATCTTCTTGTGTTCAGAGGAAATCTGCTGAAGTTCTTTCGATATTCTCTTGTGCAGCAGAGAGTCTTTGTTGTTCCTGACGAATCGATTCCAAATCTCTGTGTCAGTTGTCCGTGTCTTTGAGTGTGATGGATGCTGTGTAGATGCAGATGGTGCATCCAGTCCCGAAACCCATGGAGATTCAGTTTGCAGAATTCCAGAAAGTGAGCGTGCTCTGGTGAGAGGCCCACTATGCTGACTCGCACTTCTTTGGACATTTTTCTTCTTGTATATTGTTTGGTTGTTGAGGCAGATTTCATAAGTCTTTTCCTTTGGTGAATTTCCTGTCCTCCTCATCAATTTTTCGTTGAACATCTTTGAAGAATTCGTCCCATTCTTCCTCATCGTAATCTGAGCTGTCCTCCTTGGCTTCGTTCGTTTTGTCTCGAGTTGAGACATCCGGTTCCTCTTTAACAGATGTACTCGTGTGCACCATTGTGACCAGTAGCAGGATTAACCAGGAGAATGCCATTGGTCTAGTGCTTTGAGTTTTGAGAAAGTGTCCTGTGAAAACCAACTCAAGAACATATGAAAAATCGTCAATTTTGAAAAATTTGAAAAATTGTACCTAGACAATCATAATCATGTAGAGAAGCCAAGAATCAAATTAGTTTTCCAAAAAGAATTTTAAAAATAGATCAATTCCATGATTTTCAAAAATTCCTCTTTTATGCCCTAAAACAGAATTTTTAGAAATCGAAGCCTAAAAACTCGTTAATCAGGAAAAACCCAGCATAAAAGCAAAACTAATTGACCCAGAGTTCTTATTTCAAAAGAAATTTGATCAAAAACCATTCACAAACGAAAAAGTTCCAATTTTTCAACTCACGTTTGATGAAAAACTGTAAAAACCGAGTTTTGATCAATAAAACTTACTTGAATCCGAAGAACTTTGAGTTTGGAAGCTCCAAGAAGCAAGAAATCTAGAGAGAGAAACTCTAGAGGCTTGAAAACAAAAGATTAGGGTAAAAGAAATCAAATCCTCTTTGTTCTTATAAAAACCCTAGCCGTGATCCGGATCGGATCGAGAATGTGATCCGGATCGGCTACCCGCAGGAAGAATCCTGCGTTCGGGATCCGGATCACTTACCCGATCCGGATCGGCTTCAACTTTTTCTCCAGAAAAATTCAGAAAAATTCCATAAAATCCAGAAAAAGTATGTAAGCACTTTACCATGTCAACTTTAAACAAAAGACATCGTTTCATACAACAAGAAATAGATTATGCAAAATCTATCAAAAATATCCAAAAATGAAACGAAAATTTACGAAAGTTAAAACACTTAAAGTTGAACAACTTCAATTACATCTATCCTGATCTTATGTGTAATGCCTTTATCAAATCATCAATTTTGGTAAAGAAAATGAAATACCAAGATCAATAGATGTTTGAAATCCCAGATAAGTTAGATAATATATCTAGACAATCTGTTGAAGGAGTGGCTCTTTGAGCATCTTTTATCAAAAATCCCACCTTATACCAACCATGAAATACGACTGAGTCAAGTATTTCAATATGAATTTCATCAACAATTTTCAAAACAAAATTTGCTTTTCATTCATGGAGTATTTTTTTTTCATTTTCTCCATGTGGTGGTAGTTTTCACACTCCTCATTGGGATGTAACTCTTTCCACATCTTTTGAGCATTTTACATTTCATTGACTCCCCCTCAATTGGCTATCAATTATTTAATATATAAGGTATTCAACCAAACCATTGATCTCGAATTCATACTCGACTAAGCAATCAAATATGATAATGACTATACCAAGAGATCATTGAGAGAGAAATTGACTTTGATCACTTAAAAGATGGTTTAATTAACGTAAATGATCATTGCAACATTGAAATATTATGACATCAAAAGCATAATAAATTTCTAAATGCATAAAAGGATGCAATTAAAGTCAATTATGATTTATGCTCAATTAATGTCCTATGTACAAAACATAGATAAAGAACAAAACAAAAACAAAAACAAAACCTAACCTAAGCAAAGGTTTCAAAAGAGTTTATTTCAAGGAAAGCATGCCAATTGCTTTACGCAAGTGAATAAAACGTTTTTGATCCAAAGGTTTTGTTAAGATATCAGCTAATTGATCCTCAGTTGAAATATATGACAGTTGAAGAATGTTTGATTCAACTAGCTCTCTAAGAAAATGATATCTAAGTTCAATATGTTTTGTTCTAGAGTGCAACACAGGGTTTTTAGAAATGTTAATAGCACTAGTGTTGTCACATAAAATGGTTACCGAAGATGTTGAAATCCGGAAATCGCTCAACACGCTTTTCATCCAAATCAATTGGGTTGAACAACTTCCTGCAGAAATGTACTCCGCTTCGGCAGTCGAGAGTGCTATGCAATTCTGCTTTTTACTGTGCCATGCAACAAGGCAATGGCCAAGATAGAAGCATGCACCACTCGTGCTTTTCCGGTCATCCACTGATCCAGCCCAATCGGCATCTGAGTATCCAACAATATCCAAAGTCGTTCCCATAGGATACCAAATTCCGAAATTGATTGTACCTTTGATATATCGGATGATCCGTTTCACCGCTTTCAGGTGAACCTCCTTCGGTGCTGATTGATATCTCGCACAAATCCCAACACTGAAGGATATATCCGGGCGACTAGCCGTGAGATATAGTAGACTTCCAATCATACTGCGATACAGTTTCTCGTCTACATTCTCACTATGTGATTCACTTCCAAGTCCCTTATGGCTAGTTCCCATTGGAGTCGGAAAATCCTTAGAATTTTCAAGATCAAACTTTTTGACCAACTCCAGTGCATACTTGGATTGACACAAGTGAATTCCTTCATCGTTTTGTTTAACTTGTAATCCAAGAAAATAATTCAATTCGCCCATCATGGACATCTCAAATTCGCTTTCCATGGTCTCCGCGAATTTAGAAGCATCATTATCTCTTGTTGCTCCAAAAACAATGTCATCGACATAGATTTGAGCAACTATGAAATTGTTTTGATAATGCTTCACAAAGAGAGTCCTGTCAGCTCCCCCTCGAGTGTAGCCCTTTTCCAAAAGGTGCTTTGTCAACCTTTCGTACCATGCTCGCGGTGCTTGTTTCAGACCGTAAAGAGCCTTTTTCAGACGAAAAACATGGTTAGGTAGTTTATGATCCACAAAACCTTTCGGTTGAGCCACATAAACTTCCTCATTTAAAAACCCATTTAAAAAGGCGCTCTTAACGTCCATTTGAAATAATCTGATTTTAAAATGACAAGCAATCGCAAACAATATACGAATGGACTCGAGTCTAGCTACAGGGGCGAAAGTTTCATCAAAGTCTATACCTTCTACTTGAGAGTAGCCTTGAGCAACTAACCTTGCTTTGTTCCTGATGATAGTACCTTCTTCATTTTTCTTGTTCTTGAAGATCCATTTGGTACCTATCACATTGTGTTGCTTCGGAGGCTTCGTTAATTCCCAGACTTTGTTTCGCTCGAATTGATGGAGCTCTTCCTGCATTGCTTTAATCCAGTAGTCATCTTGGAGAGCTTCATCAACATTCCTTGGTTCGATTTGAGATACATAGCATGCAAATCCGCAAACCAATTGTCTCCGTGTTCTAACTCCTTCTTGTGGATCTCCAATGATGTTCGATTCAGGGTGATCCTTGGAGATGCGTAACGTTTGAGGTAGAGGAGTAGACGGAGGTACACGAGATGATTCCTGCACATCAGATAAACTTGAAGAACCGTTAGATGCATCAACATTATTATCGAAAGAATTGTTAGAAGAAGATGCATTAGCAGGTGTATCATCATCAAGAGAGATATCGAGGGTAGATTTTTCAGATTCAAAGTGAAAAGCTTCATCTACCTTAACATTTATCGATTCTACGATCGTCTTAGATTCTAAGTTAAAAACTCGATATGCTCTGCTGTTTGTAGAATAACCTAAGAAAATCCCTTCGTCACTTCGAGAGTCAAATTTTCCAAGATTCTCACGATCACGTAAAATAAAACACCGACTCCCAAAGATGCGAAAATATTTGATGTTAGGTTTTCTACAAAACCAAAGTTCATATGGTGTATTCAATGTCCCCGGGCGCAAATACACGCGATTAATAACATAAACAGCAGTGTTCACCGCTTCAGCCCAAAAATAAAAAGGTAAGTTCCGGCTGTGAAGCATAACACGTGCCATTTCCTGTACGACCCTGTTTTTGCGCTCGACTACACCATTTTGTTGAGGTGTGTAAGGTGCGGAGAATTCATGTTTAATGCCATTAGAAGTGCAAAAATCAATGAATTTGGAATTTATGAATTCCCCACCTCTATCACTCCTAACTCGAGTAATCCTTTCATTCTTTTCAGTCATAATACGATTGCAGATTTCGAGAAAAGAATCAAAGGTATCAGCTTTTTCTTTTAAGAAAGCTACCCAAGTATATCTAGAAAAATCATCAACCAACAAGAAAATATACCATTTACCTCCCAGAGATGGTTGACGAGTTGGCCCCATTAAGTCCATATGCAAAAGTTCCAAAGGCCGTTTTGTACCTATGTGGTTCAAGTTCTTGTGTGCAGTCCTAGACTGTTTTCCCTTTTGGCAACCGCCACACACAAGGTTTTGTTCAAAAGAAAGTTTCGGAACCCCCTTGACCACATCTTTGTTCGAAATTCTAGCAAGTTCCTTAAAGTTTATGTGACCTAGCCTTTCATGCCAAAGTGTTTCATTTTTCAAAGATGCTAGGTTACATTTTTCAGAAATCTTAGTAGGAACTACATAACAATTGTTTTCTGATCTAACCCCCTTTAAAAAGAAAGCATGGTTCATGTCAGTTACAGTGCATTTATCAGATGAAAAATTAACTGAATAACCACTATCACAAAGTTGACTTATGCTTATGAGGTTAGTCTTAAGGCCATGAACAAATAACACATTATCTAGAACCGGGCCATCTGGAATAGCTACCGTTCCCTTTCCAACAATTTTGGAAGACCGACCATCTCCGAAAACAACAAGTCCTCCGGAGTTTTTCTCAAATGTTTGAAAACAGTTTTTATCGCCGGTCATATGACGGGAACACCCGCTATCCAGGTACCAAGACGAACTATCATATGCATGCAAGGAAACATTGGTAGCAAGACAGGGAAAATTTCACCTTTGCGCACCCAAACCTTTTTGGAATGCGTCGGTAATGATCGTGAAGTTGATTTCCTAGGTGAGAGCGTCTTGCTTGAAGAATTGCTGCTCCTTGATGATGTCGTCTTGAGCGGTGTACTACCAAGGCTCTTTTCCTTCAATGAATTGCAGTTGATTTTCGAGGAATAGCCTTTTTGGTAGTCATTGCAAGAGGTGCTTGAGGTGTGCGTTTGGCTTCCGTCTTGCAATTTCTCCTTATGTGCCCTGAAATGCCACAACGAAAACATACCTTGGTTCTTGTCGATTCCGAGGAGGATGTAGTAGGTTTGTTGTCGTTGCTTGTCGTGAATTCCGGTGTCGGAGGAGGAGATACCGACTGAGGCACAAATACTGTACCACTCGAACTTGGAATGTCTCCAGTTTGAGTGTATCCGAGGCCGAACTTATTTCTTTGACCAAGACCAAGAAGTCTGTCCAACTTACTCCTTCCAGAAGAAAATCTCTTTAAGTCATCCTTCAGTTGGCGTATGGTCTCCGTCATTTCCAATTTTTCCTGTCGAGCCTCGCCGTTGAGCTTCAAGAAGTAATTCGCTTTGTTCACCATATCCATATAATTCTTCTCGAGTTGCTCATTGGACTCTTGAAGGGAAACATTTGTTTTAATCAGATTATCCCTTTCCACTTCAAGATCGGTTGAGAGAGAGGTTACCCTTTTTACTTCTTCTTCGAGATCCTGCAATCTCCCTTTCAACCCCTTGTTTTGCTTAGCCAGTTTCTTTGAATCCCTCAAAAGCTTATGGTAGGCTAGAGCAAAATCTTCACCTTCCGAATCATCTGATTCATCGTCCGTTGCAATCTTTTCAACAGTGGAGTTGGACAGTGAATCGGATGTACTTGCCATTAAGCACATGAAGGGTGAAGATGTAGTGGACGCGTGGAAAGCTGTCGCGTTGTCTTCTTCATCACTTGAGGATGACTCATTTGACGTGGAGTTGTCATCCCAAGTAACGACTTGCATCGCTTTCTTCTTTGCCGGATTCTTGTTGGGACACTCCGTTGAAATGTGGCCGTAGCCTCGACATTTGAAGCACTGAACTTGTCCCTCAGAACTTTTCTTATCCTTTGAGAAGTTCTCTTGCTTTCTTGACTTGTAGCTTGAAGAACCCTTGCCTTTCTTCGACTTTCCGAAGGATGAGTTTTGCTTGAATTTCCCCTTCGAAAGTTGCGGCGAAACTTCCTTGTCAAGAGAGCGAGCTGCTTCTCAAAGTCCTCCATAGAAAGGTTCTCGTCGTCGTCCGAGGAGGATGAATCCGCGTCTTCTTCTTTAGTTGATTTCAATGCGTAACCTGAAGACTTAGAAGAGGATGCCTTTCCAGAAGAATAGTTAGTAGGAAATGTCATTTCATAAGTTTGTAAAGCACCTACTAATTCTTCTACACGCATTTCGTCCGGGTGTTTAATTGTTTCAATGGCTGCGACCTTCGGGCGAAATCGTTCAGGAAGAGTTCTTAGAATTTTTCTTACAACTTTAAATTCTGGAATCTTCTCTCCCAAGTTAGCACATGAGTTTACGATGTCTTGCAATCGTGTGTAATAGTCAGTGAAAGATTCATTCTCTGCCATAGAGATAGAGTCAAACTTGCTCGTGAGCATTTGCAGTTTCTGAATCTTCACTAGGTTAGTTCCCTCATGCGTAACTTGAAGAACATCCCAGATTTCTTTCGCAGTCTCACATGCCGAGACGCGAGAGAACTCAGTTTGTGACAAAGCATTAAATAGAGCATTAATTCCTTTGCCATTGTAAGAAGATAAGTCTATCTCTTCCTTGGTCCATTTCGACCTAGGTTTTAAGGTGCGAACATCATCTAAAATTTCAGTTGGATTAGACCATCCTAATTCAATTGATTGCCACACCCTTTCGTCGATGGAAATTAAAAAGGCTTTCATCCGTACTTTCCAGTACGCATAATTTGTTCCATCAAAGAAAGGGGGTCGATTGATGTTTCCACCTTCAACCATTGTTTACAACCCTATTCCCGCTCTGATACCACTTGTTGGGTTATAAGTAATGGATCTAAATAGGGGAAAAAACACCTAGAGGGGGGTGAATAGGTGTAAACAATAAACACTCAAAAAATCATTGCGCAATAAAACCCAATGCGGAAAAATAAAAGAACACGCAAGATTTTTACGTGGAAAAACTCCAAACCGGAGTAAAAAACCACGGGACCGATAACACGGCGAAATCCACTAGAATTAACACACGTACAAGGTGATATACGTACTCACAGACGACTCAACCTTTTACCATACGCTCCTAGTAGATCTTCCCGCTCGCTCCACGACGCTTCTCGAATCCACGATCCGCGCCCAACGCTGAATCCACAGCGTCCAACGTCGAGTCCACGACGTCCAACCGAATCCACGGTCTTCACCCAATGGCACGCTTCGAATCCACGAACGTACCTCGCTCCGAATCCACGAGAGCGGTTGCACCTTGAATCCACAAGGCCACGCGAGTCCACGCGCCGATTTTGGGGTAAATCGTTGTTTGTTTGGGTGGTGATGATCCGCCGAATACTTAGATTAAAGATAGATCGGAAATACCATCTAAGTATTCATTGATTTGATTCTACTCAAAATGTGAGTATGGAAAACCTAGAATCAAATCAATCAATATAGATGAAGAAACATAGAATAAATCTATTGATTTCCTTTCTTCTCTATATGTGGATCGGCTATATTGATATTTGATAATGACGGCTCTATTTGGATGCCCTAGAAATGAATATAGGGTTTATTTATAGGTTAGAAACCCTAGGAAGAATATTCGGATCAAAAACAGCCTTTTCTGGAAAGAAATCCGACGGCGATCCGGATTGGATTTGACGATCCGGATTGCAGAAGCACAAATGACGGTTTCCAGAAAATTGCTTGTTCGGGATCCGGATCGTAGTCCCCGATCCGGATCGTTCATACAGTTTTACCAAAACATCATGTTCGGGATCCGGATTGCAATTCATGATCCGGATCGTTCAAGCAAACAGGTAAAACTATGTTCGGGATCCGGATCATGGAATGCTGCGATCCGGATTGAACCAGTGTATGAACGAACACCCTTCGGGATCCGGATTGCAAGCCACGATCCGGATCCTGAACATGTCCCATGTCCAGTTTTTGATGTTTAAGCAATTAAAACCTCTTCCAGGTGTTTCTACACTATAAGAAGTATTCGGATCATCAAGAAATCTTTAGTTAAACGTACCTGATCCTTTTGAATTCTTCTTTCTTGAGATTGAGGTATACGATCCAAAGTTTCTTCATCTTCAATCTTCAAGACTTAATACATTCACGAAATACGCCAACTCAAATTCCGTAACAGAATACATGCCAATCACCCATCCCATCACTTGGGAGAGGTATAAAAACTCAATCAGCACTCTCGCAAAAATCACGACTCTCACGAAGTCATCCTAGGGTCCAACCACAAGCCTAGGGTTTCTACAGTCCCAACAGACCTATCCCTAAGCTCTGATACCAACCTAATCTGTCACGCCCCGGGGTCGAAACTGCGACCCGGGCTCGCCAACAGATCCGCCACCTATGCAAAACCCGCATAGGCGAAGCGTCTAACCTGCAAAAGATAGTACTATAGCTACACAAATATCAGAGCTGAAATAAAATGCTGTAAAATAAAATCCAATCACTGTACAACATGAAATAAAGTACAATATCCATTCCTCAAATACAGATAATCATCATACAATGTCCTCAGTACAGCATCTCTCAACTATAAAAGGAGATAAACTAAAACTATAGTACATCAGTCTCTCCAAATACAAAAGATCTCTCTCCAAAGTAAACAGTAAAACCAGCCAACAGCTACGAGGAATCTCCAACCAGGGGATACAGCTACACTCCTCGGGTGGTAACGATCTAGCTCGTGACTCCCTCGCCTCGAACAACGACCGAAGATCAGCAACTCCAAGAGGACTCTGCAAAACAGGGGGAAGAAAAGAGGGAAACAACAATGGGGGTGAGAACCACTAGTAAACCAGTAGCCTCCCCCTGTGGGTAAAGCCTCAAGCTCCGGCGTACCCACTAAGTCTACTAGAGGCAAGAAAAGGAACAAGTGGTAAAGCTGTAAACAGAACTACTGAATAAAAGGGGAAACCACAACTAGTATGCCTCTAAATGCAATACCGAAGGAAATGACGGTATGAATGCATCAGGAAACAGTATCTGACCAAATAGACCCAATCTAGTGCCACCAGTAAAACTGGTACTGCCTGCTCTGCGGATCTGCACACAAGGCTCGAACCGCGGGATCGGCCCGCACGGCTCGCATCCCAAATGTATCAGACCGGCACACAAGCTGGTCTAAAGCCTACTCCGGAGTGGCACTCGAGGGGAGCGACCCACACGAGTAAAGTATCTGTCATCAGTATCACAAGTATCTCTGTAACCATATCTCATATAGCAGGACTGGATCATGACTATGATCAAAGTGGGAAACTCCGTCCACTAATGAAACCCCGATCCCCAATCAGATGCAATAGTACTCAAAAGTGGGAAATCCATCCACTAGAGAAATCTGATACCCAATCTGATGCAATAGTAAACATCCGGTCAACCGCCCAATGTCCGCGGTCACCGCAATACCCCACAACCCCAAATTGGGTAAAATAATCAAGATCCGGTCAACCGCCTACTGTCCGCGGTTGCCGCAATAACCCACAATCCAACATCAAGTACACCCTGTCACTGACCCTCAGGTCCCGGCTACACTATCCCAAACCTCTGCTCGAACTCCGAGCAACATGACTCAAAAGTCTAAATAAGAAGGAGAAAGAAAGCAATCATGGTTTCTCCTAAGTCAAATCCCAATATGATAGTGTAGCAATAAAATAGTGGCCTATCTAGATGTCCAAATAAGCATGCAAAAGTCCTCATGCAATGATGAAAAGAAAAACAGTCAAATAACAGTTCCACATAAATATACCATCATGCTAAAATCATCAGTCAACTACACATGTAAATAATCCCTGATCCATAATAAATCCCAAAGTGGCACCCGCACATAGATGTGTCATCATGTCCCAACAATTAATCATTTAATCCACTTTCATAAATCTAGGTGCTAATATAGCATGTTAATTATCACTATTAAATTATTCCAATGATCATGTTCCAACAGCAATATTATCCAATAATATCCCCAACATGCTATATCCACAAAATTAATCTCAGATGATAGGCTCACATTTATATCAGTCAATCATGCATAATAATCAATCAATATGCTCAATAGTGGGCTTCTCTAATAAACTTAGTGAGCAAGTCAGAAGTAGAGGCATGCAACAACCACCCACCTCAAAAACGCGCACAACACCAAAAGAAACCTCTCGCTGCCCGCTGTCCTCTAACACCAGTACCACCAAAAACTGTGGCCCACTGCACAGAACACTGCGCACAATTAATTCCAAAACTGCACAAACACCTACTGTCCAAAAATCAGCCCCAAAAATGGCTAAATTATCACCTCTGTCCAGTCCTCAGAAAAATCCAGAAAATAACCATCGCGATCCTCGCGTCGAGCTTCGAAACGGTACTTGCACGCCCGATCCGATACCTGTAGATCAAGTTACAAATAAAACACCGCGGTAAGCCGCAACGCCACACAACCAAAACCTGTAGCACACTGTCCAAGAAAAGCTTAATTATCACCTTCGAAACAATTTCCTAAAATCCCAGAAAAATCACCACTGTGTTCCTCGCGACGAGTAGATCAAAATCGAGTCCTTAAACGCCTTGATCCGATGTTCCTAGGCTGAGATATAAAATCGACAAGCCTGGTGCTGTCCAAAATCCATCACAGAAAAATGGGGGTCAAAGATGCCTCGGGAAACGTGCCAAAAGTGCGAAACGGAGCGAAGCGATCAACACGAAAATCGAAGCCTTACCTCTTAGGAACACGCTGTCGAAGAAATCGTCCAAAAATTCCTCCTGGTTTGCTCACAGTGAATTTTTGACTGATCTGCGACGGTAATGGGCCGAAATGGGGAAAAACCGAGGCGAACTGTAAAAATGATATCGCCGTTGCCGAGCTTCCAGAAATTCCGGGGATCCACCACGAGATCAAGAACATCAAGGGGAACAACTTTCATATAGAGCTCTCCCTCTCATTCCCTCTCTAAAGCTCGGAAAAGGGGAAGAAAGAGGGAGAGGAGGGGGTATTTATAGGCCAAAACAACAATTCCAAAATCCCCGTCTGTGTCCCCGGTTTCGGGCGCCCGAATCTTTCGGGCCCCGAAACCGGGCCCAAACAGTAGCCCGCCCAACACCCAAGCTCGGCCCTCCCCCCATCCGCACAGTGCCCGGGCCAACCCGGGC
>JAQOTM010000211.1:209173-262636 GCA_029168755.2 Tillandsia fasciculata | reverse complement strand
CCCGCGCGGGGCCACGCGCGGGCTTGGCGCCCGCGCGCGGTAGCCGCGCGGGGGGCGCGCGCGCCCGCGGCGCCCGCGCGGGCGGGCGGCGGGCCGCGCGCTGCACGAGGCCGAGTGCCGCGCGGCGCATCGCGGTGCGGGGCCGCCGTGACACGGGCGATGCGACGCCACGGCATGTGGTCGGGGGACCGCGCGGGAAGGTCCGCGAATGTGCGCGCAATGCACGGGTCGGTGCCGTGCAAAGGTGGAAGCCGCACGAAGTCCGAGGGCTGCGTCAGGTCTCCCGCGGTTCTTATAATTTTAAAGACAGCTTTTAATTTCGGTTACTTAGTCTGAGCTTTCTATGTTCCATCAGGAGAGCGGGACAACTTACGCTCGACGGGTGTGAAGGACGGGACGAACCAACCTCTAGACTTTCCTTCAGGTGGGTAAAATTTCCAAAGGGGTATAGGAAAAGGTGTAAGTCATACATTATGCATGTTCGGGCAAGTACGGAGCTTAAATAACTGCGGTTTATGATACTAACCCCATTTATATACTGTATACATACTCGTGATAATTTAATCAATATGAGGCTCTTGTAGCTACACGCACACCGGCGGTTTGGCCACCGCAAGGGTGTGCTTTTCCGGAAAAGTCGTAAGGGTGACCCGTGTACTCCATGCAGAGGTGGCGTTAGGAATGGGGGCCCCCGCGGGTGGGGAGTGTGAGCGGTGATGCCGGGGCGGGTGCCCAGCGGCCGAGGCAGGGGCTCGGCAGGGGACACCGGGGTAGGCGCCCGGTGTGGGGGTCGGGGAAGGTGCCCGGTTTTGTTTGATTCAGGGTAGGTCAACCATGGCGTCGACCGTACGCGCAAGTCAAAGAGGGGTTGCTCCGGATGTTGTGGTTTGAGTTATCTTTGCCCTTATTGCATTCTTTACTTTTTATAGTCACTGACTTCCCACACTGTGACAGGTACATCAGGGGGTGAGCGTAGGGACACTGGTGAGGCCGTGCGCGCGCGACGTTCAGAGAACCTTGAGTAACACAACTTGGTGGACTCATTTTTCCCTTTTACTTTATTAGTTGCGCTAGCTAGTTGTGGTGTGCGATACCCCTGTGGGATCGACGTGGATGTTGCCCTTTTTCTTTTATGACTGATGCATGAGTGTGGACTTTCTTTCTCTCTTTGCTTTTGGCCAATTTAAAATAAAAGCTTAAATTATTTGCGAAAACTGCTTTCAAGAAATATGGGCGTCGGGTGGACGCCGCTTTCAAAATCCTGCGATGTTTTATCCTTTACAAACAGTTGGCCTCTTTTCAAATGGACCAGTATATGGGCGGTGTGATTATATGATGAATGCGCTTGTGCCTTGCACTATTGTGGTTAATGTTATACGTGTTGAAATATGTAATCGGGACGCCGTGCATATGCAAAGGAGACTCCGCCCGTCAGCGGGGTGAATTTGCGTATGTGGCGGGTCTGTGCGCGCACCGGGGCGGATTCTCAAACTAAAGAAAGACAAAAAAAAATATACACCATTTTGGGAGCATAGGTGGCTCAAAACTTCCGCGCGTTAGAACCCCCGGGGCGTGACAGGTTATAAGCAACAAGGTGAGAGCAAGGTGTTTTCTTTTGCATGCACTGTTTCGATTTACAGGGGGTTACTGTTGATCCATGCGGTAGAGTGTGGATGCTCTGGTCTTCAGTTTGTTTTATTTTCTAGTATTTATAGCATTTTGCACATTTTACTTTTACCTCTTACTCTTTGTGTCGCTAACTTCCCACACTGTGACAGGTTCGGTCAGAGGTGGGATCCGGGACGACAGTGAGGCTGCGACTAGAGGAAGTTAGTCTCGTTTGGGGCTGGTGTCACGCCCCGGGATCGGAACTGCGACCCGGGCTCGCCAACAGATCCTCCATCTGTACGGAAACTGCCGCACAGACGAAGCGTCTACCCTACAAGTCAGATCTAAAGCTAAAACATATATCAGAGCTGAAACTAAAACCAGAAGCTATAGAAATCAACTGAACATCTGAATAAATAAAATAATCCTCAATACAAAGCCTTTCATCCTCACTAAGTAAATAAATACAATTCTCTCAGACTGTCCAGTACAAAAGTGTAATCAAAACCATATACAGGGTACATCTACCTCTGACTCTCAATGCTGGTAAGGAACTACTCGGCCACGTCCTCACCTCGATCAGCTGTCTCCGCGCGAGCTAAGTCGGAACAGCAGCCTCAGGAAACCTGTCATCGTAGCGGGTGTGAGATCTACTATAGAAGGTAGATCTCAGTGGGTACCATCATCAATATCCACGGTATGCCCACTAAGTCTACTGGAGGCACAACAGATAGGTATGCGGATAGATAGATAAAAGCTGAAAGGAAACTATAGCTACTGTGTCTCAATCATCATGCTCAAGAAAACTCTACTAAGGATGTAATATGCATACACTCACTACTGCTAATATGCCTCGAGTATCATGCTCAAAGGAAAACTCATCTAAGAACATGCTATGCAATCACCCGCTCATATCACCCAATCTTAATGACTGCCTCATAGGGTCCAGTCAAGCCTGCGCCTAACCTACTGCCACTAGCCCACAAGGGACTTGAACTTACGTAGGGCGTCCCACACGGACTATCTCAATCTCAAAGCGAACTCTAGTGTATCAACTAGTCGCATCATCAACACGCATCCAGAGCGTAACTCGAGGGGAGCGACCCCACCGAGCTCAAGTATGTCTCAACTGTCTCATCTGTCTCAACAAGAGGCACATGCAGGATATGATCCACGATCAAACAGACCGGAAACTCAATGCTCAAATAACACATCTCAGTCGGGAAACCCTCCACGACAAGATCAGAAAATGCCCAAACACTCTCAAAGCTAAGTCGGAGAACCATCTCCACTACCAAATCAGAAAGACACAATCCATGATCTAGAATAATCCCAATCAAAGAAGTACAACTCACATGACACTAGAACTCAACACCCAATGCTCTAAAAATCTACTCGGCCCCCTGGCACGAGTATACATGCATCCTGAACCAACTCAACCTCTCTGGAAGATCTCAATATTTTAAAATCATTTTTAAATCTTAGTTTTCATTAAAACCGGTCCGACGATTTTTAAAACGGTTCAGATGCTAATCTAATGCCAACTAATCATGCAGTCTAGTGTCAAATCATCTCTAGATCATGCTAAAAATATCTGGGGCTCAGGAAAGTCTTCTTATAATTTTCTAGGCAACTATTAGATTTACCAAGCATAAAAACAGGTAAACTAAACATGATCAACATGCATACAGAAGCTTTTGAGGGCATTCCATACATCTTGAAAAAATTCCAACCCACCTCAAATGCATTCCGCAGGCAAACGCTGAAGTCGGTGAAGCGCTGCGCCGCTCACTGTCAAAATCTGTCGGAAACGCCCAAAATCGCGCCGCACGCGCGCGCATTGTCGCGATTCTCGAAAAAATTCTCGGAAGCTCGAACAACCCTCTCGAGTCCTCTAATAAAAATCCGACGCGCTCCGGCTCCCCCGCTGTCCACTCACAGCATGCACACATGCCCTCGGCTCCGCGCAACAAAATCCACAAGCTCACAGCACAAGTGCTATAGGAAAGGAACATCCAAATCAGCTCAAACTTAACCAAAACCACAAAACCATTCCAAAAATCCAAGCTTGGAAAATAATCTGTCACTTACCTCACACGCGGCCGACGCGCGCGCGACTCCGCTCCAGCCCAAGCAGCAGGAAAAACCCAACATGCACCAAACTCTTTACTTTTCTTTCTTTTCCACTCCTTATCTTTATTTCCTTGCTTCCTCTCTTTTCTTTCTTTCTTTCCTTTCCTCTCTTGTATCCAGGGGAAAAGAGAGGAGGAGGAGTCCTTATATAGAGAAGAGAGGGGTCAACCAGTCAACAGGGGTGGTTGGGGAAGTAAAATTACTCTTTTACCCTCAATTTCTCAAATTCTAGAGGCCGGGGTACCGGTACCTAACAGTTGGTTCCGGTACCCACCTTCTAGTTCCAGAACTCCTGACTTGGTTCCGGAATACCAGACACAAATCCATGGAGAACCACCCCTCCAGTTCTGGAACTCCTCTCCTGGTTCAGGAACACAAGGCTTTAGTTCCGAAACTAATTGCCCAGTTCCGGAACTCAATCACCCAAAGCCCAGCCGAAGTCTGCAACTCCAATAATGCCGCGGCCAACTCTCTTTTCGCCCCGGAAGCTCCCGCATCGCTTTGAAATCTCCCAGACCCCACTGTAGACATAAAATACACATGTCCAAAGTTTTTCCCACTCACAAGGCTCAACTGTGGAGTCGGTGTGCCCAATCTGAAATCCGATACTCTTACAAGAGAGATCCTCACTTGCATTCTCTTCTCCTTTCTTTTTCTCGTTCCTTTTCTCAACTCCAAAGCGGATTACAATTAATTACCTAATTCCTTTAATTGCCAACACTAAATCACTTTTCGCCTTCGGGGCCTCCGCATCGAACTGAAGCCTCCCGAACTCTGCTGTAACCTGAAAACACACCTGTTCCAACACTTTCTAATTTCCCGCGCACCACGGCGGAGTCGGTACTCTAACCAATCCAATATGCTACAAGTACACCATGCCCCGAAATCACTGATTCAAACTGGGCTTCCAATTTCGATGTCGCTAACTCACTTTTCATCCCCAGGACTACCGCGTCGATCCGAATCAATCCGAACTCATCTGGAATACGCCCAAGGCGATTTCTCCGCACCACGCCATCTTGCGAGGTTGGCGCACTCTACAAAGTCCCGGTACTCTACAGCTGGTGACTTCTCCGTTATTTTGTTTTTGATTATTTCGGGTAGTTAGCTTGTGTGTGTGGTATCTATTTGTGGACGATATGGATGTTGGAAATTTTAGTGATGAACGGTTTTTCCTTTACGTTTATTTTGGGTCCGGCCAATTTCAAATAAAAGAAAAGGATTGTGAAAATAGTTTTGAAAAGAATAGGTGTCGTGTGGGCACTGTTTTGCAAACCCATGGATTTATCCTTTCAAATTTAGGTGGCCGTCTTGGTTATTGTGCGTGATTATCTTTTTCCTTCTACTTAACTCCTTGACTAGTGTGGTTAAAGAGTAAATTTTGTTTGTGACGCCGTGCATATACAAAGGAGGCTCTGTCCGTTGGTGGGGTGAATTTATATGTGTGGCGGGTCTGGGCACATGCCGGAGGGTGGGAATGTTTCAAAAAAAAAAAAAAAAAATTATTACACGTTTTTCGCTTATTTAAACCCCCGGGGCGTGACAGAGTTATGGTTATTTGGGTATTCGAGTTTTCGATCTGTTTGATCGTGGATTGTAGCCTGCAGATGCCGCTTTTTATGCCAGATGAGACACGCTTGAGCTCAGTGGGGTCGCTCCCCTTGAGTTACTCTCCGGATGCGATGATGATGCGCCTAGTTGATACACTAGAGGTCGCTTTGCGTGATAGTGAGATAGTCCGATGGGACGCCCTGGTTGATACACTAGGGGGCGCAGGCTTGACTGGACCCGATATGGCAGTCACTGAGATTGGATTATGTGAGCACCTCGTGAGCGAGTGGATGCATAGCATATTCTTAGTTGAGTTTTTCCTTTGAGCATGATACTTGAGACATATTAGCTATAATTTCATTCTAGCTTTCATATTATCTATCTACATACCTATTTGTTTTGCCTCGAATAGATTTAGTGGGCATACCGTGGATATTGGTGATGGTACAGGAACTACCTTTTGTAGTAGTTCTCACACCCGCTACGGTGATAGGTTTTCCAGAGGTTGCTGTTCCGGCTTGTGTTTGTGCGGAGACAGCTGATCGAGGTGAGGGCATGGCCGAGTAGCTCCTTACCCTATTTACTTGAGAGTCAGAGGTAGATGTACCTAGTATTTTTCTGATTCCACTTTTGTACTGGACAGTCTGAGAGATCTGTATTTGTATTTATTTACATAGCGGGAGAGACTATGTATTGAGGATTTATTTATATTCAGATATTCAGTTATTGATTCTGTAGCTACTAGTTTTATTTTAGCTCTGATACATGTTTAACTATAGATCTTACTTGCAGGCTAGTCGCTTCGTCTATGCGGGGATTCCCGTGCAGATGGCGGATCTGTTGGCGGGCCCGGGTCGCAGTTTCGACCGCGGGGCGTGATAGATTAGGGTGGTATCAGAGCCTAGGTATATCGGTCGTTGAGGACTTAGTGACCCTAGGCTATTGGTTGGACAGTAGGATGACTATCGTGAGAGACGTGACTTTAGCAAGAGTCCTGATTGAGTCTGTACCTCCCCAGGGGATTGGGGCGAGTGACCTTACATGTTTATTCTCTAAAGTGGTTATGTTGGCTGCAGACAACATAATGCTTTAGAATGGGTAACATGTTTTAGACTTTCGCTTGATTGGGTCGAGAGATTTCATGGTCCTAATGTTTGGTTTGTTGTAGTTGTCTTCGATGCCTCCGAGACGTCGTGCAGCGATGAGGGCGCGTTCGGCCTTAGATGAGGAGCCCGAGCAACGGGAGGCTGAATTGACAGAGCAGAGCGAGGTCCGAGAGTTGCAGGCCCAGGTAGCCCAGATGTCAGAGGCGTTACGACGCCAGGAGGAGACGGCCAGACGCCAGGAAGAGAACGTGGAGCGCATGATGCGCATGCTTGAGCAGAGAGCATCTCCTGTGGTATCGCCAATAGTACCTCCGGCCGCGACATCGTCGATTTTGACCCAGATCGCACCGTTGACAGTGCAGGAGCAGCGAGAGCTTACTGATCGGTTGTTGTACATCAGCCAGTTCCATCTCCCGCAGTTTTTAGGGCAGAGTTTGGAGCCTTGGGAGGCCGAGAACTGGATTGCCGCTATGGAAAAGCTGTTTGAGAATTTGTTCATCCAGGAAAAGCATCAGGTGCATTTGGCTACGCACTTTTTGGAGAAGGACGTCGAGATTTGGTGGCGTTGAGTTCGTCCTGTTGGACCACCGAGAGTGCAGTTTGTGGGTTATTACTATATGGATCTGAACAGGGAAAAAAAATACCTAGAGGGGGGTGAATAGGTGTAAATAATAAACACACCAAAATCTTTGCGTAAAAATAACCCAATGCGAAAAAGTAAATAACACGCAGAGATTTTACGTGAAAAACTCCAAAACCAGGAATAAAAAACCACGGGACCGATCACACGGTGAAATCCACTAAGATTAAACACGTACAAAGGTGATATAACGTACTCACATACGACTCAACCTTTTACCATACGCTCCTAGTAGATCTTCTTCGCTCGTTCCACAACGCGCCTCGAATCCACGATTTGAGTCCAACGCTGAATCCACGGCGTCCAACGTCGAGTACACGACGTCCAACCGAATCCACGGTCTCCACCAAGTAGCACGTCTCGAATCCACGAACGCACCTCGTTTCGAATCCACGAAACGGTAACTCCTTGAGTCCACAAGGCCACGTGAATCCACGCGCAGATTTTTGGAAAAATCGTTGTTTTGTTGGTGGTGAAAATCCGCCGAATACTTAGATCAAAGATAGATCGGAAATACCATCTAAGTATTCATTAATTTGATTCTACTCAAAATCTGAGTTTGAAATTGTAGAATCAAATTAATCAATATAGATGAAGAAATATAGAATGAATCTAGTTATTTCCTTTCTTCTCTATATGTGGATTTTACTAAATTTCGGTCGTATTGGATTCTAAAATCATAACCCTAAAAGATGAATCAAATGGTTTATTTATAGGTTAGAAACCTTTGGAAGAGGATAAAAATCAAAACCTGACTTTAACAAACTTTTTCCCTCACGACGGTCCGGACTGGATTTGGCTTGATCCGGAATGTCGCTATTTTTCAGAGAATTCCTGAAAAATCATGTTCGGGGTCCGGACTGAAGGAAGCACGGTCCGGACTGTTCATGCGATTTCTACAGAATCAACGTTCGGGGTCCGGACTGAACCAGGGAAGGTCCGGACTGGATTTCCGCATGAACCTACCTACGTTCGGGGTCCGAACTGAAGTAACCTGATCCGGATCCTGAACATATAACAATCCAGTTTTTTAATTTTTATGCAATTAAAAATCCATCCAAGTGTTTCTACACTATAAGAAGTATTCGGATTACCAAGTTTATTTAGTTAAACGTACCTGACTCTTTTGAATTCTTCTTTCTTGAGATTGAGGTATATGATCCAAACATCTTCATCTTCAATCTTCAAGACTTAAACACTTTCACGAAATACGCCAATACAAATTCCTTAACAATCTCCCCATTTGGCGGTTTCGTGACAAAACAAAAATCCACTTAAAGAAAATTCAAAAAGATATTTTTGTTGTTATCACCATACAACAAAAATTTACAATTATGATCCAAATAAAAATGAATACATGAGATAAACTCCTAAAACATACTCTAAACTTAGACGTTTGTACTCTCTGCAAAAGAAATAATTCTTGACAAAAGAAATCGTTAGATACCTCAAGAATTTAACATTCAAAAATCAAACAGAGAGATGAAGTTTATACTCACCATGACATTTACAGAATTAGATATGTATGAAGAAAAGCAATCAAAGCAATTCACATATCATCTAAGCATTAAATTCCAAATGTCATAAGTATGTTAGTCATCAAACAACTTGTCAGTAATATTACATCCCCAAATAGTTAGTCGAATAGTTAGTCGAGGCATGCATTCATACACAATACAAAGCAAAGTTGTTGTCATACTTACATTCCAAGTTTTAAGTGTCCAAAGTTCTCACAAACATGTTCCAACATGTTCTCACAAACATGTTCCAACATGTTCTCACAAACATGTTCCAACATGTTCTCACAAACATGTTCCAACATGTTCCAAATGTTCATATGTCACGCCCCGGCATCGAAACTGCGACCCGGGCTCGCCAACAGATCCGCCGCCCATACGGAAACCCCGTATAGACGAAGCGACTAACCTGCAAAAAGAATCAACTATAGTATACAGATATCAGAGCAGAAAGTAAACTACTAAAAAACTGAGGTCCAAACACTGTACAACTGAAAATAATACAATATCCATCTCCCAAATACGATCGTATAAAAATGTCCTCTGATACAAAACTCAAAAGGGAGATATCTCCAAAAATAAACGCCAGTGTACAAGCTCTCAATACAAAAATATCCTCACTACATCAGTCTCTCAAACTGTAAAATAAAATACAACTCTATACCTCACAACAAGGGTCTCTCAATAGAGGGAAAAGAGGTAAACTAATCTACTGAAGCTCTCCTCTGAAGGGGTACCGCTACACTCCAACGACGGGTAAGGAACTAGCTCGCGACTCCCTCGCCTCGGACAGAAGGAACAGCAACAGGAGCAACAGGAACAGGGGAAGAAGTCCCTGGGGAAAAACACCACGACGGGTGTGAGAACTACTTCCCACAGTAGTTCTCAGTGGGTGCCGTCAACAAGCCCAACGGTCTGCCCACTAAGTCTACTAGAGGCATAAAGTAACAAAAGCAGGGCTGAAAAAGGAAAAAGCTGGAAAATAACTCTACAGCTACTATGCCTCTACTAGATGCTCAAGAAGTGGGACAGATGATAATATGATGCATCCACTAACTCCCAAAGTACAGTCACCCAATCTACACTGACTGCCGCATAGGGTCCAGTCAAACCTGCGCCTACCTACTGCCGCTACATCCACGGAGGACGGGACTTACGTAGGGCGTCCGTGGTTGCCACTAACTGGCCCAGCCAGAGGGACTGCGTCCGTAACTGCCACTAACTGGCCCAGTCAGAGGGACGGCGTCGACAAGTCGCGATACCAAAGTGCAGACCCACCCCGGACGTGGCACTCGAGGGGAGCGACCCCAACGAGGACAAGGGTATTCGCGCACTCTGTCGAGCTCAAAGTGGCATTGCAGGCTATAGTCCAAAATCCACGCTCACGCTCTGAACGGAAAGACTCAGAATCCACAAACATCTCGCACAACAGTCGGAGCACTCTCGACGACTCAGCTGATCAGCTCTCTCACGAAACACGAGACACTAGCCTCTCCAACAGCTCACAGCACAAACACACTGGCTGGAGATACTCCACAGCCAGGACCAACCCACAACTCAGGGCTAACAAATCTGGTCGGACGACACTCAACGACCCGGAACCACCGTCAACCCCGACGGTTTCCAACAGCAGAACATCAACCACACAGATAACTCAAGAAGGACCGACACCATAAGGGTTTGGAAAACCCGATAGGTCGGTGCTAAGAACCCTATCAAACAAGAACAGACTCTAGGCTCCGCCTATCGGAGTTCCCGGCCCCCTTACAGTTCGGGAACACGACAACCTCGGTACACCACGCAGAAAATACCAACTAGGGCCCGAAAGTCCCGGGAGACCTACACCTACAACCCTATCAAACAAGAACAGGTTCCAAGCTCGGCCCCCGCGCGGCTTCCGTCCCGACAAAGGAACGACCCCTGGAACCCAGACCACTCGAATCCTTTCGAGTGGGGAGATTACAGGAAATAGGTGACATTTGTTATTGAAAACCATTTTGATCTGGAAGAAATCCATATTTAACGATTTTAGTTCTTTTTAGAAAAACAGTTAGAAATAAGTGTTTTACCCAAACCCCGAAGGGCTGATGCCTTTGTCCAATCAAACAAGAACAGACTCCAGCGGCCCTTCGAAGCTTGGAAGAAAAATATAGATAAACTAAAAATCATGTGTATGTCAAAAAGGTCCTGGGTTCTAGGTCCAGCTAACACAAGCACACAACTACCACTAACATAGTGGCGACAGCACAAACAGGGATACAAGACCTCCCGGGACTACCGTTTACCCAAACGGCTCCCGGCACAGATAAGCGACCCACTACAACTACAAGACTCCACTCTGCTCCCAAGCACGAGTGCAAATGCAACCCCACACTAAACAAAGTCCCGACCTCTCGACCCACAACCCGGGCGAGGATAACACTATGTCCAGGAATGAAAGAACAGTGTGGATGTCTAAACATACATAACCCTAGCCCAAGTGAGGGTTTTCTACTGGTCTGGTTACACATGCAACATATGACGGGGGTGCTAGGTCAAGTTCCAAGATAACTAAAATTAAACAGGTAGTAGGAAGCAAAAGAGATCATAAGATCAACAGATAATTACAAGGAATAACCATTCCTACATTCTAGCATGCTACATAAGAATCCACTATCATGCATGTTCCTACTATAGCAGATTTACTGTTCAGTCCATCAAACTTGAAGATAAGGCCACCCACCTGAAGGCGCTAACTGTCCAAGGTCACACAGCTGAGAAAACCAGAAAAACAGCAACTCTTATGTCCAGCAGGTCCAGTACAGTCCACAATCCCTCCTGGGTACAACATAAGGCTACAGTTACACTTAAATCCCAAAATCTGCCAAGAAATACTACACTGTAAATTCAGCCGCAAAGATGCGATTATTTCACCTGCTGAATTTGCTCAAGAAATTCCAAATAAAATATCCCTGCGTTCTACGCGTCGATAGCTTCGAAACAAGTACCTGCACGCCCAAATCAGAGCCCCGTAGGTCAAGTTATAATTTCCACAATACGGGCGCGCGAAAACATACAACCACACAACTGTAAAATCTTGCACAGATAAAGAGGAAGATGTATACCTTCGGGAAGGCCTCAAGAAATTCCAAAAAAAATACCACGATGATCCTCGCGTCCAGTAGATGAAAAAAGTCTATAAGAGCGTCTCCATCCGATGCCCGGTTGCGGAGATAAAATTCCATCAATCTGTTGCCCTAAAAAATCCACACAGCAAACAAGGTCCTCAGAGAGCAAGGTAGAACTCCTCGAAAAACGTGAAACCAGAAAATGTACGACAAACCAAAATCGTAGCCTCACCTGTTGCGAATCCAATGGCGAAGAAATTGCTCAAAAAGATGGTCGGAGTAGGCCGGGGGAGCTCGTGCACCGAAACGCGACGAAGGGGAACCCAAATGGACGAGCGTCGCGCCGCGCCGTAAAAATGGAAACCTCGGGATGCGTGCCACCAAAAATCTCAAAACTTTGCTGATGGATGCAGCATAGCTCGGGGATCAACTTTGCTGAAGGCGCCATGGCGAGAGGAGGTTCAGAAATGCCAGAAAAAGGGGAAAGAAGGAAGCTCGGATCGCTTAAATAGGCCCAGAAAACAATTCGGAAAATACCGAACGTGTCCCAGGTTCCGGGCGCCCGGAAGATTCGGGCTGCTACAGTGTTGGGCCCGGCCCAACACTGTGCAGGCCCGAATCCTCCCTGGGCCTCCACGTCGCCCGCCAAACAGCGCACAGCGGTGCCGACCACAACGCGAGCGACACGTGGCCGACCCAGACACCGACACGTAGCCCGGCAGCCAGTCAACGCGCGCCTGGCGCGCGCACGTGCGCGCGCCAGCGCCGCCTGCGCACCCTGCCAGGCACGCGCCCCGAGGCGAGCCACACCAGCTCGGTGCACCGAGCGCGCTACACCGCACCAACCACACGCCGCCACGTGTCACCCTCCGGTCCACGGACACCGCGCTTCTCTCGTGGACCGCGCCCATTGCGCCGGCCAACCGGGAGCCGCCACGTGTCCACCGCCCGGGTGCACGCCTCCGCAGTGGACCGCGCTCCTGCCCGTGCGCCTGCGCGCCTGCCCGCGCGCCCGCCGCCGCGCTGCGCCGCTGCCCGCTGCGCTCCGCCGCTGCCCGCCGCTGCCCGCCGCCGCCGCCGCCGGCCGCCGTGCCGGAACAGTGCCAAGCTACCTCGAAAAACGTGCGCGTCATCCGGGCTCCGAAAAATACAAATGAATAGTCTATTTTCATCGTTTTCGCGCGCTGAATCCAAATCCGATGTCCGTTTCTCCAAATTCTCATCCGAAATTTTGCCGAAGGCCCCCGGAAAGCCCACTTGATCCGATTTTTGCGCCGGGTCCATCTCTAAAATCCTTTTTGCCAAATTCCATCTCTAAAAATTCCCGAAGGCATCCGGAGCGGTGATCTTTTATCCAAACTTCGCCCTGAGTCCAAATTTGACATCCGTGTCGCGCGAAATCACTTCTAAGCACTCGACGGGTCCTCCAAGTACTCCCGTGATCCATTTTAAGCCCGAAGTCCACCACTTGTGTCCAAATTGCGCACAAACACCACCAACACACCAAGTAGGCCTTCGAAAGCTGCCAAACCACCAGAAAACTCCCCCACGGGGAAACCAGGTCCTCACATCATATCTCTCTCCCCCTTTTTGTCACTGAAGTTAGCCAAAATTACAAAAATAAAGGGAGTGAAAAAGTTCAAAAAGAGTAAGAACTAAAACTTAAAAACCTGCAAAACAAAAAGATAAGTAGAACATAAAAAAAATCTCAGTCGGAATCCTCAGAGCTGTTGCAACCAAGTTTTTGAAAGATCCTCTTGACTAACTTGGCCAGAGATTTTTGTTTCTTCTTTAAGTCTCCTATGTCGGAGGTCATCTTGACGAATTCAGAAGACATTCGCACTTGTTCCGATGAGAGCCGTTGTTGTTCTCGATAAATTGAAGTAACAGAGGCATCATCCTCTGAAGTTGAAGTTCCTGCTGCTGTTGGTTGTGCTGTAGGTGCTGCTGGTGCTGAAGGGGCTGCTTGTCTCTTGCTGCGAGGAGGTGTGGGAGGCTCATCCTGTCTTGTGGAGAGTGACTTCACAATAGTTGTATCATTGATAGTTTCCAAACTATGCATATATGCGCTCGAGCTTGTGTCGATCTTGAACTTGCGAAAGATGCGCATAATGATCATCGGGAACGAAAGTCGCTCTGTAGGATGGGCATTTTCCACATATCGCGCCATCCTTGACCAAATCAGGTAAGGAATGTTATAGTTGGATCCCAAGGCTGCTGTAGGGTTCCCAAGAAGATAGAGAAATAACATTCTATCCCATCTAAGCACATTTGTTTGCATGTTTGGCAAATGTTGTAGTAGACGATGAAGTTCAAATACCGGTACTCAGGTCGAAGTTCTTTTGAGAAAATTGAGTTCCCCGTCGACAGAGTATCTGGGAGACAGATTCCATCGACAACCACTCTCCAGGTTGTGTTGGTAAACACATGACCTTTTAGGTAATGAGTCCCATCTACCCGGGCCTTCATTCCCAACACCTCTTCAATCAACTGTGGTGTGATCTTTAGCTTGACATTTCTAACCGTTGTTAGAAATTCTCTTGGTCCTTCTTCAAGGTCTACTAGTCTCGATGCATTTTGATAGAACATTCTCACCATGTGGAGACAGTAGCCAGTTGATTCCGGGAAGTTGCAAATAGGTGCAAGTCCCACTTGGTCAAATAGAGTGCCAAACAATGCAGAACGCTCCTTAAGAGCTTTGACATTCACATGCCTTTCCCCGATACATTCTCTCTTTTCAAAGTCCTTTATCCTCTCCGAGCTTATGTGCACAAATTTCCGTGGAGGAGGCTCGCTTGCGAGTGGCTCTTCGACTGAGATACCTCGAGCACTTCATCTCTTTCGAGCAACGCTCTTTCTTTTCATTGTAACCAGGGTTGGTTCCATTGGGGCTTTTCCTTTCTCTGCGGCAGTTGGCGGTGTCTTCGCCTTTGAAGTAGCTGCGGGGCTTTCCCTTTTGAGGCAGTCGATGCAGCATGTGCTGTGCCTTCTTCCAAAAGCTCGTCCAATCAACTGATTCTGTGTCAGATTCCGTGTCTGGGTCATCCATAGGGACATACTCACCCTTGTCCTAAGTTTTCTTTGCTCTCTTGAGCTTGTTCGTCGCTCGAGTGTGCACCATTGCTACAATGAGTACTAGAATCCATGCAAAAACCATCTTGGCTAGTGCGTCAGAAAATGAAGAACCTGCGAGCAAGAACTCAAGAACACGAAAAATTGTTTAATTTTCAAAAATTTAAAAAATTGTACCCAAACAATCATTATCATGTACAGAGACTAGGAATCAAGTTAGTTTTGCAAAAATAATTTTAAAAATAGATCAATTCTATTATTTTCAAAAATTCTCAAAATATACCATAAAACCGAATTTTTAGAAATCGGAGCTTAAAAATCCGTTAATCAAAAGAATACAAGGCATATAAACAAAACTAATGTCACGCCCCGGGGGTCCATATATATATATATATATATATATATATATATATATATATTTGTAGGAAGGCGCAGTACCCCCCGGTCCGTGTCAGACTCGCCACGCATGCAAACGCGGCCCTTCATCTTGACGTGCATCGCTTACATGCGCGCGGCGATGCCACTCCGACAAACACGATAACCACAGCAATCGCAACATACGTCAAGGGAGCAGATGGAGTTACATAAAACAAAAAGGCCCCGGTGTTTTGAAAGGATAAATCCAAGGTTTTAAAAGCTGGTGCCTACCCGGCACCCGTGTTTTCAAAGCCATTTTCGCAACCATTTGAATATCGTTTGAAAAAGGGGTGTTGACCCAACCGAAAGACCAGATGATTAGACATTCAACTATTACAGTTCACACAGATGCAAGCCACACATAATTACATGCCAACCACTACAACGGTTTAAAAACAGAAAGGCAATAACGTAAAAGAGTCATCAAATTTTGTTATTGTGGCATCAACGGTATCCTCGCATTTCGGCCTCACCCCCGCCCCGTTCCCCCTCCCGGTCCTGTCACAACAGTGGAAAGTCAGCAACCCTACAAATATCGAGGAAATAAATGCAATGTAATGGAAATGCTCATGGAGAATTAAATTTCATGCAAACCGAAACCACTTGGAACTTCCAAGCTTCCCTTTCTCAAGATTCCATAGTACTCCTGTAACAAAAGAGATTAAAAGCACCTGGCTCTCGTGATTTGCCTATACCCCTCCACGACGCTCGTGCGGTACTTGAGCAGCCGTGAGAGGTCCCCATCATCACTAGTCGTGGGGTACATGGGCCAACGTGCCATTTTTCTAAAAAAATACACCAGTTTGGTGGCCAAACCGCTGGTGTGCGTGCAAGCAAACCTTGGGCTCAATATAATAAATGTGTACATGATAACTCTAAGTGATCCACAGTTATTGGAAAGATTAGCAGTAAACAGTTCACATAAACGGGGTTAGACATGCTCGAAGAAAAAGTAAGTGTTGCTTTCCACACGTGACATGGTTTCCTTTATCGTAATCCCGGGGGTAACAGAGGGGAGCACCCACCTGAACTGCGCTTGGTCAGTATGCTAGAAGTCGACTTGCTGCCCCGACCTGAGGAGTCCCAGAAAAACAACCGTCAAGACCCAAAAAGCGGAGACGCTACAAACGGACAGCCCAACCGAAAACTAGAAATGAAAGACCCACGAACACACACGGCGGAAGACTGATGGGTCGAGCGGCAAACCACGCGGGTGGCGGCGGTGCGACGGCAGCGGCGCGACGGCGGTGGTGGTAAAGCCCCGCGTGGCACCCAGCCACACGGCGGTGGCCACGACACGATAATGGCGGCGACAGAGCGGCGCCCCGTGCGGCACAGGCCCGCACGGGTGGCGCCGCGGCGCAACCAAGCGCCCCGCGCGGGCGCATGCCCGCGCGACGGTGGCGCGGCGGAGCGGTGCCGCACGCGCCCGCGCGGCGGCGGCGCGGCAGAGCGGCGCCCCGTGCGGCATAGGCTCTCACGGTTGGCACCGCGGCGCAACCAAGCGCCCCGCGCGGGCGTATGCCCACGCGGCGGCGGTGCGGCAGAGCGTCGCCTCGTGCGGCACAGGCCCGCACGGTTGGCGGCGCGGCGCAACCAAGCACCCCACGCGGGCGCATGCCCGCGCGGCGGCGGCGTAGCAGAGCGGCGCCCCGTGCGGGGCACATGCCCGCACGGGTGGCGGCGCGGCGCAACCAAGAGCCCCGCGCGGGCGCATGCCCGCGCGGCGGCTACGGGGCAGAGCGGCGCCCCGTGCGGGGCACATGCCCGCAAGGGTGGCGGCGCGCCGCACGAAGCGCCCCACGCGGGCGTATGCCCGCGTTGGCGACGGCGCGGCAGAGCGGTGCCCCGTGCGGGGCACATGCCCGCACGGGTGGCGGCGCAGGGCAGGGAGCGCCCCGTGCGGGCGTATCCCCGCGTGGGCGGCGGCGCGGCAGAGCAGCGCCCCGTGCGGGCGCAGGCCTGCACGGGTGGCGGTGCGGCGCACGCAGCGCCCCGCGCGGGCGCATGCCCGGGCGGGCGGCGGCGCGACAGAGTGGCGCCCCGTGCGGGCGCAGGCCCACACGGGAGGCGGCGCGGAGCACGAAGCGCCCCACGCGGGCGCATGCCCGCGCGGGCGGCGGCGCGGCAGAGCGGCGCCCCGTGCGGGCGGCGGCGTGGCAACGGCAGCGGCAGCGGTGGCGGCGGCAGCGGCGGCGGCAGTGGCGGTGGCGGCGATGGCTTAATCCACCCCCAACGACAAAACAACCACAGACGGACAAAGGAGGAGGAGGAAGAACGCTCCCCTAGGTCACGGAGGGGAGGACGGCGGATCTTCCCTTCCGTCTCCCGTCCCGATGCACTGCGTGGCTGGATTTCTCCTCCCTGTTACGGAATTTGAGTTGGCGTATTTCGTGATTGTATTAAGTCTTGAAGATTGAAGATGAAGAAACTTCGGATCGTATACCTCAATCTCAAGAAAGAAGAATTCAAAAGGATCAGGTACGTTTAACTAAATAATTTTGATGATCCGAATACTTCTTATAGTGTAGAAACACCTGGAAGAGGTTTTAACTGCTTATTCATCAAAAACTGGACATGGGACATGTTCAGGATCCGGATCGTGGACTTTCAATCCGGATCCCGAAAGGTGTTCGTTCATACATTGCTGCAATCCGGATCACAGCTTGTACAATCCGGATCCCGAATGGGATGTTTTGTGAAAATGTATGAACGATCCGGATCGTGGATTATGATCCGGATCCCGAACAGGTGATTTTCTGGAAACTGCATTCTGTGCGTCTGCGATCCGGATCGTGGCTTATACAATCCGGATCGCCGTCGGTAAAACTTTCCAGAAAAGTTTGTTTTTGATCCGAATATTCTTCCTAGGGTTTCTAACCTATAAATAAACCCTATGGTCATTTTCTAGGGTGAATCCAAATAGAGCCGTCATTTTCACATATCATTTTATACGGCCTTAGATCCACATATAGAGAAGAAAGGAAATCAATAGAAATGATTCTATGTTTCTTCATCTATATTGATTAGTTTGATTCTAGGTTTTCATACTCACATCTTGAGTTGAATCAAACTAATGAATACTTAGATGGTATTTCCGATCTACTCTTGATCTAAGTATTCGGCGGATCATCACCACCCAAACAAACAACGATTTACCCCAAAATCGGCGCGTGGACTCGCGTGGCCTTGTGGATTCAAGGTGTTATCGCTTTCGTGGATTCGGAGCGAGGTGCGTTCGTGGATTCGAAGCGTACCATTGGGTGAAGACCGTGGATTCGGTTGGACGTCGTGGACTCGACGTTGGACGCTGTGGATTCAGCGTTGGGCGCGGATCGTGGATTCGAGAAGCGTCGTGGAGCGAGCGGGAAGATCGACTAGGGGCGTATGGTAAAAGGTTGAGTCGTCTGTGAGTACGTTATATCACCTTGTACGTGTGTTAACTCTAGTGGATTTCGCCGTGTTATCGGTCCCGTGGTTTTTTACTCCGGTTTGGAGTTTTCCACGTAAAAATCTTGTGTGTTCTTTTATTTTTCCGCATTGGGTTTTATCGCACAATGATTTTTTGAGTGTTTATTGTTTACACCTATTCACCCCCCTCTAGGTGTTTTTTCCCCTATTAGATCCTTATTAACCTAAACCCAACAAGTGGTATCAGAGCGGGAATAGGGTTGTAAACAATGGTTGAAGGTGGAAACATCAATCGACCCCCTTTCTTTGATGGAACTAATTATGCGTACTGGAAAGTACGGATGAAAGCTTTCTTAATTTCCATCGACGAAAGGGTGTGGCAATCAATTGAATTAGGATGGTCTAATCCAACTGAAATTTTAGATGATGTTCGCACCTTAAAACCTAGGTCGAAATGGACCAAGGAAGAGATAGACTTATCT
This sequence comes from Tillandsia fasciculata, assembly GCA_029168755.2. NCBI lineage: Eukaryota > Viridiplantae > Streptophyta > Magnoliopsida > Poales > Bromeliaceae > Tillandsia > Tillandsia fasciculata. The sequence continues at coordinate 243,592 of JAQOTM010000211.1, read as the reverse complement.
TCTTACAATGGCAAAGGGATTAATGCTCTATTTAATGCTTTGTCACAAACTGAGTTCTCTCGCGTCTCGGCATGTGAGACTGCGAAAGAAATCTGGAATGTTCTGCAAGTTACGCATGAGGGAACTAACTTAGTGAAGATTCAGAAACTGCAAATGCTCACGAGCAAGTTTGACTCTATCTCTATGGCAGAGAATGAATCCTTCACTGACTATTACACACGATTGCAAGACATCGTGAACTCATGTGCTAACTTGGGAGAGAAGATTCCAGAATTTAAAGTTGTAAGAAAAATTCTAAGAACTCTTCCTGAACGATTTCGCCCGAAGGTTGCAGCCATTGAAACAATTAAACACCCGGACGAAATGCGTGTAGAAGAATTAGTAGGTGCTTTACAAACTTATGAAATGACTTTTCCTACTAACTATTCTTCTGGAAAGGCATCCTCTTCTAAGTCTTCAGGTTACGCATTGAAATCAACTAAAGAAGAAGACGCGGATTCATCCTCCTCGGACGACGACGAGAACATTTCTATGGAGGACTTTGAGAAGCAGCTCGCTCTCTTGACAAGGAAGTTTCGCCGCAACTTTCGAAGGGGAAATTCAAGCAAAACTCAATCCTTCGGAAAGTCAAAGAAAGGCAAGGGTCCTTCAAGTTACAAGTCAAGAAGCCAGGAGAACTTCTCAAAGGATAAGAAAAGTTCTGAGGGACAAGTCCAGTGTTTCAAATGTCGAGGCTACGGCCACATAGCAACGGAATGTCCCAACAAGAATCCGGCAAAGAAGAAGGCGATGCAAGTAGTTACTTGGGATGACAACTCCACGTCAAATGAGTCATCGTCAAGTGATGAAGAAGACAACGCGACAGCTTTCCACGCGTCCACTACATCTTCTCCCTTCATGTGCTTAATGGCGAGTACATCCGAGTCATTGTCCAACTCCACTGTGGAAAAGATTGCAACGGACGATGAGTCAGATAATTCGGAAGGTGAAGATTTTGTTTTAGCCTACCATAAGCTTTTGAGGGATTCAAAGAAATTGGCTAAACAAAACAAGGGGTTGAAAGAGAGATTACTGGATCTTGAAGATGAAGTAAAAAGAGTAACCTCTTTCTCAACCGATCTTGAAGTGGAAAGGGACAATCTGATTAAGACAAATGTTTCCCTTCAAGAGTCCAATGAGCATTTCGAGAAGAGTTATGTAGACATGGTGAACAAAGCGAATTACTTCTTGAAGCTCAACGGCGAGGCCCGACAGGAAAAATTGGAAATGACGGAGACCATACGCCAACTAAAGGATGACTTACAGAGATTTTCTTCTGGAAGGAGTAAGTTGGACAGACTTCTTGGTCTCGGTCAAAGAAACAAGTTCGGCCTCGGATACACTCAAACTGGAGACATTCCAAGTTCGAGTGGTACGGTATTTGTGCCTCCGTCGGTATCTCCTCCTCCGACACCGGTGTTCACGCCAAGCAACGACAACGAACCTACTACATCTTCTTCGGAATCGACAAGATCCAAGGTATGTTTTCGTTGTGGCATTTCAGGGCACATCAGAAGAAACTGCAAGACTGGAGCCAAACGCACACCTCAAGAACATCTTGCAACAACTACCAAAAGGGCTATTCCTCGGGAAACAACTCCAATCAAATTGACGGAAAAGAGCCTTGGTAGTACACCTCTCAAGACGACAGCATCAAGGAGCAGCAATTCTTCATGCAAGACGCTCTCACCTAGGAAATCAACTTCACGACCATTACCGACGTACTCCAAAAAGGTTTGGGTGCGCAAAGGTGAAATCTTTCCCTGTCTTGCTACCAATGTTTCTTTGCATGCATATGATAGTTCGTCTTGGTACCTGGATAGCGGGTGTTCCCGTCATATGACCGGCGATAAAAACTGTTTTCAAACATTTGAGAAAAACTCCGGAGGACTTGTTGTTTTCGGAGATGGCCGGTCTTCCAAAATTGTTGGAAAGGGAACGGTAGCTATTCCAGATGGCCCGGTTCTAGATAATGTATTATTTGTTCATGGCCTAAAGACTAACCTCATAAGCATAAGTCAACTGTGTGATAATGGTTATTCAGTTAATTTTTCATCTGATAAATGCACTGTAACTGACTTGAACCATGCTTTCTTTTTAAAGGGGGTTAGATCAGAAAACAACTGTTATGTAGTTCCTTCTAAGATTTCTGAAAAATGTAACCTAGCATCTTTGAAAAACGAAACTCTTTGGCATGAAAGGCTAGGTCACATAAACTTTAAGGAACTTGCTAGAATTTCAAATAAAGATGTGGTCAAAGGGGTTCCGAAACTTTCTTTTGAACAAAACCTTGTGTGTGGCGGTTGCCAAAAGGGAAAACAGTCTAGGACTGCACACAAGAATTTGAACCACATAGGTACAAAACGGCCTTTGGAACTTTTGCATATGGACTTAATGGGGCCAACTCGTCAACCATCTCTGGGAGGTAAATGGTATATTTTTTGTTGGTTGATGATTTTTCTAGATATACTTGGGTAGCCTTTCTAAAAGAAAAAGCTGATACTTTTGATTCTTTTCTCGAAATTTGCAATCGTATTATGATTGAAAAGAATGAAAGGATTACTCGAGTAAGGAGTGATAGAGGTGGGGAATTCATAAATTCCAAATTCATTGATTTTTGCTCTTCTAACGGCATTAAACATGAATTCTCTGCACCTTACACACCTCAACAAAATGGTGTAGTCGAGCGCAAGAACAGGGTCGTACAGGAGATGGCTCGTGTTATGCTTCATAGCCGGAACCTTCCTTTATATTTTTGGGCTGAAGCGGTGAACACGGCTGTCTATGTTATCAATCGAGTGTACTTGCGCCCGGGGACTTTTAATACACCATATGAACTATGGTTTAGTAGAAAACCTAATATCAAATATTTTCGCATTTTCGGGAGTCGGTGTTTCATTTTGCGTGATCGCGAAAATCTTGGTAAATTTGACTCTCGAAGTGACGAAGGGATTTTCTTAGGTTATTCTACAAACAGTAGAGCATATCGAGTTTTTAACTTGGAATCTAAGACGATTGTAGAATCGATAAATGTTAAGGTAGATGAAGCTTTTCATTTTGAATCTGAAAAATCTACCCTCGATATCTCTCTTGATGATGATACACCTGCTAATGCATCTTCTTCTAACAATTCTTTCGATAATAATGTTGATGCATCTAACGGTTCTTCAAGCTCATGTGATGTGCAGGAATCATCTCGTGTACCTCCGCCTACTCCTTTACCTCAAACGTTACGCATCTCCAAGGATCACCCTGAATCGAACATAATTGGAGATCCACAAGAAGGAGTTAGAACACGGAGACAATTGGTTTGCGGATTTGCATGTTATGTATCACAAATCGAACCAAGGAATATTGATGAAGCTCTCCAAGATGATTATTGGATTAAAGCAATGCAGGAAGAGCTCCATCAATTCGAGCGAAACAAAGTCTGGGAACTGACGAAGCCTCCGAAGCAACACAATGTGATAGGTACCAAATGGATCTTCAAGAACAAGAAAAACGAAGAAGGTACTATCATCCGGAACAAAGCAAGGTTAGTTGCTCAAGGCTATTCTCAAGTAGAAGGTATAGACTTTGATGAAACCTTCGCCCCTGTAGCTAGACTCGAGTCCATTCGTATATTGTTTGCGATCGCTTGTCATTTCAAAATCAGATTATTTCAAATGGACGTTAAGAGCGCCTTTTTAAATGGATTTTTAAATGAGGAAGTTTATGTAGCTCAACCGAAAGGTTTTGTGGATCATAAACTACCTAACCATGTTTTTCGACTGAAAAAGGCTCTTTACGGTCTGAAACAAGCACCGCGAGCATGGTACGAAAGGTTGACAAAGCACCTTTTGGAAAAGGGCTACACTCGAGGGGGAGCTGACAGGACTCTCTTTGTGAAGCATTATCAAAACAATTTCATAGTTGCTCAAATCTATGTTGATGACATTGTTTTTGGAGCAACGAGAAATACTGATGCTTCTAAATTCGCGGAGACCATGGAAAGCGAATTTGAGATGTCCATGATGGGCGAATTGAATTATTTTCTTGGATTACAAGTTAAGCAGAACGATGAAGGAATTCACTTGTGTCAATCCAAGTATGCACTGGAGTTGGTCAAAAAGTTTGACCTTGAAAATTCGAAAGATTTTCCAACTCCAATGGGAACTAGCCATAAGGGACTTGGAAGTGAATCACAAAGTGAGAATGTAGACGAGAAACTGTACCGCAGTATGATTGGAAGTCTACTATATCTCACGGCTAGTCGCCCGGATATATCCTTCAGTGTTGGGATTTGTGCGAGATATCAATCAGCACCGAAGGAGGTTCACCTGAAAGCGGTGAAACGGATCATCCGGTATATCAAAGGTACAATCAATTTCGGAATTTGGTATCCTATGGGAACGACTTTGGATATTGTTGGATACTCAGATGCCGATTGGGCTGGATCGGTGGATGACCGGAAAAGCACGAGTGGTGCATGCTTCTATCTCGGCCACTGCCTTGTTGCATGGCACAGTAAGAAACAGAACTGCATAGCACTCTCGACTGCCGAAGCGGAGTACATTTCTGCAGGAAGTTGCTCAACCCAATTGATTTGGATGAAGAGCGTGTTGAGTGATTTCCGAATTTCAACATCTTCGGTAACCATTTTATGTGACAACACTAGTGCCATTAACATTTCTAAAAACCCTGTGTTGCACTCTAGAACAAAACATATTGAACTTAGATATCATTTTCTTAGAGAGCTAGTTGAATCAAACATTCTTCAACTGTCATATATTTCAACTGAAGATCAATTAGCCGACATCTTAACAAAACCGTTGGATCAAAAACGTTTCATTCACTTGCGAAAAGCAATTGGCATGCTTTCCTTGAAATAAACTCTTTTGAAACCTTTGCTTAGATTAGGTTTTGTTTTTGTTCTTGTTTTTGTTTTGTTCTTTATCTATGTTCTGTACATAGCACACTAATTGAGCATATATCATAATTGACTTTAATTGCATCCTTTTATGCATTTAGAAATTTATTATGTTTTTGATGTCATAATGTTTCAATGTTGCAATGATCATTTACGTTAATTAAACCATCTTTCTGTGATCAAAGTCAATTTCTCTCTCAATGATCTCTTGGTATAGTCATTATCATATTTGATTGCTTAGTCGAGTATGAATTCGAGATCAATGGTTTGGTTGAATACTTTATATATTAAATAATTGATAGCCAATTGAGGGGGAGTCAATGAAATGTGAAATGCTCAAAAGATGTGGAAAGAGTTACATCCCAATGAGGAGTGTGAAAACTACCACCACATGGAGAAAATGAAAGAAAAAGATACTCCATGAATGAAAAGCAAACTTTTGTTTGAAAAATTGTTGATAAAACTCATATTGAAATACTTGACTCAGTCGTATTTCATGGTTGGTATAAGGTGGGATTTTTGATTTAAGATGCTCAAAGAGCCACTCCTTCAACAGATTGTCTAGATATATTATTTAACTTATCTGGGATTTCAAACATCTATTGATCTTGGTACTTCATTTTCTTTACTGAAATTGATGATTTGATAAAGACATTACACATAGGATCAAGATAGATGTAATTGAAGTTGTTCAACTTTAAGTGTTTTAACTTTCGTAAATCTTCGTTTCATTTTTGGATATTATTGATAGATTTTTCATAATCTATTTCTTGTTGTGTGAAACGATGTCATTTGTTTAAAGTTGACATGATAATGTGCTTACATACTTTTTCTGGATTTTATTGTATTTTTCTTAATTTTTCTGAAGAAAAAGGTGTAGCCGATCCGGATCGTGGCAAGTGATCCGGATCCCGAACGCAGGATTTTTCCCGCGTGTGGCCGATCCGGATCACATTCTCGGCCGATCCGGATCACGGCTAGGGTTCTATATAGAAACTTTCAGATTCGAGATTTCTTTACCCTAATTTCTGGTTTTCAAGCTTCTAGAGTTTCTCTCTCTAGATTTCTTGCTTCCTGGTGCTTCAAAACTCAAAGTTCTTCGGATTCAAGTAAGTTTTCATGATCAAAACTCGGTTTTTCACAGTTTTTATGTTTTTTCACCAAACGTGAGTTGAAAAGTTGGAATTTTTTCGTTTGTGAATGGTTTTTGATCAAATTTCTTTTGAAATAAGAACTCTGGGTCAATTAGTTTTACTTTTATGCTGGGATTTCACTTGATTAACGTATTTTTAGGCTTCGATTTCTAAAAATTCGGTTTTAGGGCATAAAAGAGGAATTTCTGTAAATCATGGATTTGATCTATTTTTAAAATTCTTTTTGGAAAACTAATTTGATTCTTGGCTTCTCTATATGATTATGATTGTCTAGGTACAATGTTTTCAAAATTTTCAAAATTGACAATTTTTCATATGTTCTTGAGTTGGTTTTCACAGGACACTTTCTTAAACTCAAAGCACTAGAATCAATGGCATTCTCCTGGTTGATTCTGCTACTAGTCACGATGGTACTCACTCGACCAACCAACAAATTGAAGCGCGCCAAGAAAGTTCAACGAAAAGGAGAAGTGGAAGTTATAAGTGACACTGAACTTGAAAAGAACCCTGATGAAGTACACTGGGATATGCTGACTGATGATGATGATGATGAGGTATTGCCTTCAAAATCTAACCGAAAAGGGAAAGCACCAATGAATACTGGGAATGTTCCTATGTCTACTCCAATTATCTCTTTCAAACGGAAACGACTTGCTAGACGTTATGGATTACGACGAGACACTAACATTGATGCACCAATAGCTCCTGACTCTCCGCCACGTGTTGAAGAGGTAGTCGTTAATTCTGACCGTCTTCGAGCTTTTGAACGACGTGAATGCATCGGAGAACGTCATGTCAACATTGAAGCCCTTCGCAATCATTCACCAGAATTTGGAAGATTGATTGAACAAGCTTCTCTTCTTCAAGTCTGCCGTTTTCCTGAACTTCTCGGATATTGTTTGTATCGTGTGAGAACTTTCTACACGAATGCGAGACATCTTCAGGAGACTGAAAATGGGTCTATGTATTTTTATACAAATGTCCTAGGAATGAAGCTTAAATCACACCGCAGTTAATTGGTGAAGTTCTTGGAATGGAATCGAGCACATCGGGGATTAACTTTTTGAAAGGAAAAAGTTTGACAAAAGAATTGTGGCAAACTGTGATCGACAAGATTTGTCTGGAAGGAACCAAATCAGCTGATGGTAAGGGTGTAAGGTCCAAGTATCTACGACTGGAGTACCGATTTCTAAACTTCATCACGTGCTACAACATTTTGCCTAACATGCAAACCAAGGTTGTGAGGTGGGAGCGACTCCTATTCCTGTATCTCATAGGGAATCCCTCTGAGGCTATTGGATTAAACATGAATATTCCCTATATAATTTGGAATAGAATGTCAAGGTACATTGTGCATCCTCATCCCCTTGAGCGACTTCCGTTTCCTCTAATCATCATGAGGATCTTGCAAAAATTCGGTATTGATGTAAGCTCAACATCATATCAGCACAGTTGTGGTATGATAGATGAATCAACAATTGTGAAGTCACTTCACAAGTTACCTCATGTTAATGGAAAGAAGCCTTCGGACGGCACCTCGGCCTCACCGTCTCAACAAGAAACTGGAATTGATGATGAAGCGTCATTAACTTCGATCTCCAAATTGCAACAGCGGCTATCCATCAAACAGGAACAAATTTTGAAAGAACAACAAAGGATTGTCAATGAACTTGAACTAACGACAGCAGCTCACATTACCATCGCAAAGAAGATAAATTCAATGGACAAGCGGGTGCAAAAGATACTGTCTAACATGGGTTGCACTCCTTCTGACGATTCAGATTCTGACGACTGATCGTTTTTGACTCTTTTCTTCTTCTTTCTGTGCAGGATATTAGTCTTTTTGATTTGTTTAGTTTAGTTCTCAGTTTGTGCATATTTTTAGAACTCTATTTTTTTTTGTTACTCTCCTTACATATTGTAGCTCATGCTACGTTTTGGCTTGTTTTTGTGACAAAAAGGGGGAGAGAGTTAGCGAAAACAATGAACAATGATGAATGAACTTTGAACAATGATTGTGAATATCGATGATATCAAGGTAAGTATGAATCTCAACTCAACTTTGGTTTTCTTTTGTGATTTGTGACATGCTTCTATACTAACTATTCGACTAACTATTTGGGCATGTAATATGACTAACAAGTTGGTGTTGGACTAACATACTTTGACATTTGGTTTTTCAACTGCTTAGAAGATATGTTGGTTTTAACTATGTTTCTTTCACATATCTGATTCTTTTAAATGTCATGGTGAGATCAAACTCTATCTCTGCACTTGGTTTTTCTATGTTCCAATTCTTGAGGTATCTAACGATTTTGTTTGTCAAGAATGTTTTCTGTGTGCAGAGGTTACAGATGTCTAAGTCTAGAGTCTGTCTTAGGAGTTTATCTCATGTTTTTAATTTCTGGAACTCTTTTGTAAATTTTTGTTGTATGGTGATAGCAACAAAAATATCTTTTTGAATTTTCTTTGTGGATCTGTGTTTTGTCACGAAACCGCCAAAGGGGGAGATTGTTACGGAATTTGAGTTGGCGTATTTCGTGATTGTATTAAGTCTTGAAGATTGAAGATGAAGAAACTTCGGATCGTATACCTCAATCTCAAGAAAGAAGAATTCAAAAGGATCAGGTACGTTTAACTAAATAATTTTGATGATCCGAATACTTCTTATAGTGTAGAAACACCTGGAAGAGGTTTTAATTGCTTATTCATCAAAAACTGGACATGGGACATGTTCAGGATCCGGATCGTGGACTTTCAATCCGGATCCCGAAAGGTGTTCGTTCATACATTGCTGCAATCCGGATCACAGCTTGTACAATCCGGATCCCGAATGGGATGTTTTGTGAAAATGTATGAACGATCCGGATCGTGGATTATGATCCGGATCCCGAACAGGTGATTTTCTGGAAACTGCATTCTGTGCGTCTGCGATCCGGATCGTGGCTTATACAATCCGGATCGCCGTCGGTAAAACTTTCCAGAAAAGTTTGTTTTTGATCCGAATATTCTTCCTAGGGTTTCTAACCTATAAATAAACCCTATGGTCATTTCTCTAGGGGAATCCAAATAGAGCCGTCATTTTCACATATCATTTTATACGGCCTTAGATCCACATATAGAGAAGAAAGGAAATCAATAGAAATGATTCTATGTTTCTTCATCTATATTGATTAGTTTGATTCTAGGTTTTCATACTCACATCTTGAGTTGAATCAAACTAATGAATACTTAGATGGTATTTCCGATCTACTCTTGATCTAAGTATTCGGCGGATCATCACCACCCAAACAAACAACGATTTACCCCAAAATCGGCGCGTGGACTCGCGTGGCCTTGTGGATTCAAGGTGTTATCGCTTTCGTGGATTCGGAGCGAGGTGCGTTCGTGGATTCGAAGCGTACCATTGGGTGAAGACCGTGGATTCGGTTGGACGTCGTGGACTCGACGTTGGACGCTGTGGATTCAGCGTTGGGCGCGGATCGTGGATTCGAGAAGCGTCGTGGAGCGAGCGGGAAGATCGACTAGGGGCGTATGGTAAAAGGTTGAGTCGTCTGTGAGTACGTTATATCACCTTGTACGTGTGTTAACTCTAGTGGATTTCGCCGTGTTATCGGTCCCGTGGTTTTTTACTCCGGTTTGGAGTTTTCCACGTAAAAATCTTGTGTGTTCTTTTATTTTTCCGCATTGGGTTTTATCGCACAATGATTTTTTGAGTGTTTATTGTTTACACCTATTCACCCCCCTCTAGGTGTTTTTTCCCCTATTAGATCCTTATTAACCTAAACCCAACACTCCCCACCCCCCACGCGTTCTTTTTTTTTCAAAACTTTTCGAACTTTTGAAATCCCCTTCCTCCTTTCTCGTTCCCCCCAAAATGTTAACGAGCGGAAAACCAAAAAGAGAAGAAGCGGCTACAACCCACGAAACCCTAGTTAATGGATCAGATCCACTCCTTCATCGAAAGTCGTGCAAATCCTGATGCACGATTTTCGGTGCGCCCGGTAGTTACCCAGAGTTTAAAATCCCTATACCGGGAGGTCCGTAGGTCGGATTTACGCTCGGGTCGTACCGCCGGCCAGCATTTTTCATGCACTAACGTACAAAAATAAAACGGGTGCCCTTAGACACCGCCCACCAATCAGAAAGAAGGAAAAACAGAGGTTCAAATAATAGAGGGTCCCAGTGAGGATAAACAGAAGAAATGCTGGGAGAGTCAGATTATTACACCATACACTCCTTAAAAGAAAGTTTCATCCTCGAAACTTAAATTTTCTCTATGCTGAACAAGTGCGGAAAACACTCCCTCATCTTCGCTTCCGTTCCCACGTTGCTTCCCGTTCTTCGTGATTATTCCACAGTACTTTTACGTATGGGATGGTCCGGTTGCGCAGTTTCTTATCTTCCCGGGCTAAGATTCGAGTCGGCGTCTCTTCATAACTCAAGTCTCCTCGGAGTTCGATTGTGGATGCATCCAGGATATGCGACGGGTCTGGTAGTTATTTCCGGAGCATTGACACGTGGAAGACATTGTGCACGCGGTCGAGGTTAGGTGGGAGGGCCAAGCGGTAGGCTACCGGGCCTATTCGTTCTAGAATTTCAAAGGGCCAAACCGTTTGATTCCTTTGGTTGGTGAGACCCGGAGTAGTACGTGTTCACTGACCTGGAACTCTAAGTCGCGGCGCCTTTCATCCGCGTAACTCTTTTGCCGGCTCTGAGCGGTCAATAGTCGCTGTCGGATGAGTCGAATCTTTGCCTCGGTCTCCTCTACGACGTCAGGTCCCAGGAGTTTCCATTCTCCCAAGTCATCCCAGCAAATGGGGGATCTGCAGCGACGTCCGTAGAGTGCTTCGTAGGGTGCCATCTTAATACTAGCCTGGTGGCTGTTATTGTAGGCAAATTCCATAAGGGGTAGGTAGCGGGACCATCCCTCCCCTAGGTCGAGTACGCACGAACGAAGCATGTCCTCCAGTACTTGGATCACTCTCTTAGATTGTCCGTCACTCTGAGGGTGGAAAGCTGTGCTGAAGTGTAGTTTGGTTCCCATCGCTCATTGTAGGCTTTGCCAAAATTTTGATACGAAACGGGTGTCTCTATCAGAAGTGATGGTGGTTGGTATCCCATGCAATCTCACAATTTCGCTAATGTAGACCTGCGCCAGCCGGTCTTGAGTCCACGTCGTATGGATGGGTAGAAAATGAGCCGTTTTTGTTAATCGGTCGACTACGACCCAGATTACGTCGTGGCCCTGCTGGGATCTCGGAAATCCAGCGACGAAGTCCATGGTGATTTGCTCCCACTTCCACTCTGGCACAGGTAAGGGTTGAAGTTTTCCCGCTGGACGTTGGTGCTCAGCCTTCGCCTGTTGACAAACCAGGCAGCGGGCCACGTGTTGCGTCACGTCTGATTTTAGCCCGGGCCACCAGAAGGTTTGCTTCAGGTCTTGGTACATCTTCGTGCCGCCGGGATGTGCCGTGTAGGGGGCGCTGTGTGCCTCGGTTAGGATCTCACCCTTTAGGTCTGATGTTTCGGGCACACAGATTCGTCCCCGGTAACGGATTGCGTCGTTCGCACCGATCGAGAAGTCACTGCCCTTATCTGTGAGAAGCTCCTCCCGCTTGTGTTGTAGTAGGGGATCTGTCCTTTGGCCTTCTAGGATTCTCTCGAATAGGGTGGGCCTGACTACCAGGGTTAGGAGTCGCGACACAGTACCGACTGGTACCACCTCCAACCTCAAACGAGATAGTTCCGTGGCTAAGCGGTCTTCCTGCGTGATGGGGTTCGCGGGCAGCTCCCCCGCTTGGCCCCTTCTACTCAGGGCGTCCGCCACCACGTTCGCTTTCCCAGGGTGATACAGCAGGGTTATGTCATAATCCTTCAACAGTTCGAGCCAGCGTCTTTGGCATAAGTTTAGTTCTTTCTGGGTAAAAATGTACTTGAGGCTCTGGTGATCCGAAAATATGTTGCAATGAGTCCCGTACAAGTAGTGTCTCTAGAGTTTCAGCGCGAAGACGACTGCCGCGAGTTCCAGGTCGTGAGTGGGGTAGTTTTGCTCGTAATCCTTCAGTTGCGTTGACGCGTAAGCGACAACCTTCCCCTGTTGCATCAGTACGCATCCTAGCCCATTTCTTGACGTGTCACAGTAAACTTCGAATTCTTCTCCGGGCGTCGGTAGTGTGAGCACGGGTGCCCGTGTTAGTCTATCTTTGAGTTGTTCAAAACTTTCTTGACACTGCGCCGTCCAGATGAATTTCTCTCCCTTCCTGGTTAGTCGGTTTAGGGGGGTGGCGATTTTTGAGAAGCCCTCCACAAAACGTCGGTAGTACCCGGCTAGTCCTAAGAAGCTTCTAACCTCCGTCACCGTAGTTGGCCGGGGCCAGTGCGTCACCGCCTCCACCTTCTTGGGGTCCACTGCGATCCCTGCTGCTGATACTATATGTCCCAAAAAGTCCACTTTGCGCAGCCAAAATTCGCACTTTTTGAGTTTAGCAAATAACTTTTGATCCCTCAGTGTTTGTAGGATAGTCCGTAGGTGTTCCTCGTGCTCCGTGTCTGTACATGAGTACACCAGAATGTCGCCGATGAAGACCACTACGAACTGGTCCAAGAAAGGTTTGAAAATCCTGTTCATCATGTCCATGAATACGGCCGGGGTGTTAGTTAGCCCAAAAGGCATGACCGTAAATTCGTAGTGACCATAACGGGTCCGGAAGGCTGTTTTGGGTATATCCTCCTTTCGAACCCGTAATTGATAGTAGCCGGATTGTAGGTCGATTTTTGAGAATACCGTGGCTCCCTGGAGTTGGTCAAACAGGTCGTCAATCCGGGGTAGAGGGTATTTGTTCTTCACTGTAACTTTGTTGATTTCCCGGTAATCGATACACAGTCGTAGGCTCCCGTCCTTCTTCCGCACAAAGAGCACCGGTGCCCCCCAAGGTGATACACTCGGCCTTATGAAACCTTTATCCAGCAGGTCTTCAAGTTGTGCATTGAGCTCTCTCAGTTCGGCATAGGCCATTCTGTACGGTGCCTTGGTAACTGGTTGCGTGCCTGGTACTAGTTTGATGGGAAATTCGGTTTCCCGCTCGGGGGGCATCCCAACTAACTCGGCAGGGAACACATCCGCGAAGTCTCTTACCACGGGGATGTCCGTTAGTGAGGTCGTGGGTCGTGACACTAGGTCCACTGAAGCCATATAGGCTACGCACCCGCCCTCCACTAACCGTCTTGCTCGTGACGCCGAGATGACCCGGGGAAAGGTAATAATCTTACACGCCAGGTACACATTCTCAGAAAAGCCGGGTTCAAGTAGGCGCACATGGCGCTTCTCACAGTCAATCACCGCTTGATACCTGGTGAGCCAGTCCATCCCGAGAACCATGTCGTAATCCTTTAACGGAATTATGACTAAGTCCCAAGGGCAAGACAGCCTTCCTAATCTGATGGGGCAGGAGGGGGTAAAGTGGGTCGCCTCTAGGGGTCCCCCAAGGGTCACAACTGACATTACTCTAGGGAGGGGATCACCCCCCAAACTATGGATATAAGCAAAATCTCGAGACAGGAAAGAGTGGGATGCACCAGTATCAAAAAGAGTTCTAGCCTGATAGTTAGAGACAAGAGTGTAACCTGCCACGACGTCCTCGGAGGGCTCCGCCCCTTGTTGGTTCATAGAATAGATTCTTCCTCCCGCCTGCGGCCGAGTCCCTCCCTCTCATCTTAGCATCGCAGGTGGGGGAGTCGGTCCTGGCGGTGTCCTTCCTCGCCCTTGCTGGGTTGGCGTCGGTGCGGAGGCAGCTGGAATGACAGATCCAGTGTTCATGGGGCAGTTGAAACGGAGGTGCCCTGCTTGACCACATCGAAAACAGTGGTCCTTTCTCTGTGAGCACTCCGTCACACGGTGGTTCCCTCTACAAATGACACAGGACCAGCCTCCCCCCGATTGCCCCCCCGTCGGGGTGTTCCGGGTTCCCGGTTGAGATCTCGGGTGTTTAGGGGGCCGGTTTTGGCTGAAGGAGCCTCCCCCCGTAAAAGAATGAGGGCGTTTCTGTTCCCGACCATGCTCGTAGCCCCCCCACCTGGCGCGAGTGACTGCAAAACCCCGCTCCACCAGGGTGGCTCGGTCGACCACCTGCTGGAAAGTGTGTAGGTCTGCCACTTGCACTACTTGAAAAATATCACTCCGTAGACCATCCACAAACAGTCGAGCCTTATGGGATTCGTCTCTGACGACAAAAGGAACACAGTTTACCAGCCTTACGAACTCCCGCTGATATTCCATCACGGTTCGATCCCTTTGCTTAATGTGTTTCAGGTCGTCCTCCATCTGTTGCTTCACGCTGTGGGAAAAGAACGCCCCGAACAGCTTCTCCTTAAAGGAAGTCCATGATAGGAGGGCGGTACTCTTCGAAGGGTCTGACCGCACCGTCTTCCACCACATCCGCGCGTTCCCTTCCAAAAAATGGATGGCCAGGGAGACCCTCTCATGGTCCTCCATCAATAAGTCCTCGAATAATTTTTCCATCGTGTCAACCCATCTTTCTACATCCCAAGGGTCGGTCGTCTCCCCCTCGAAAATTGAAGGGTTGAACTTTAAGAAGTCTGCCAGGTTGGTTCGCTTCCGCTCTCTATCTGTCTGCGGGAGCGCGGCCTCTCCTATCGCAGCGGCGGGCATTACGACGGTGGGGGTCGTCGATGGTCCCTCAAGAAGATCCCCGGCAGTGGGCCGGACATTGGCTGGCGTCGGCCCTACCGGGGGCACGGTCGATTGTGCCAGCGAAACCTCGGTCGACGCGGTCAGGGGAGGGGCGGCCGTCGCCAATCCTTCCCCTGACGTCGGTCCTGTCGAAGGTACGATCATCCCCATCACAGGGGCTTGGGTGATCACTACTGGCGCAACAGGTTGCTGCCTCAGGGTCTGTACTTGCTTCGTAAGAGTAGTCAACTGTTGCGTCAAGTCACGCAGTTGCTGCCTCAGCAATTGTTTCTCCGCGGCCGTGGACGCCGCTCCCTCCGTCCCGGCGTCCTCCGTCGAAGATCTGGTCCGGGCCATCCCTACATACAAGAACCCGAGTTAGACTCCAGGCTTACGGCATCTAATGCCTACGGCTAGACCGAGACTCTTTCACGCCCCGGGGTCGAAACTGCGACCCAGGCTCGCCGACAGATCCGCCACCTATGCCAAACCCGCATAGGCGAAGCGTCCTACCTGCAAGAAAAGTGCTACAGCTAAATAGATATCAGAGCTATAAATAAAAATCTGCTGTAAACAAAAATCAATCACTGTACAACTGGAAATAATACAACAATGTCCATCTTCCAAAAATGATAACCATACAATATCCACATATACAAAACTCAGAACTCAACAGGGAGGTATCTCCAATAAATACATCAGTGTACAGGCTCTCAATACATATCATATCCTCACTACAAGAATCTCTCAAAAGAGGAAAATAACACAACTAATCTATTGAAGATCTCCTCTGAAGGGGTACCGCTACTCTCCAACGACGGGTAGGGATCTAGCTCGTGACTCCCTCGCCTCGATCAACAACCGCAGAATCAGCAATACCCGCTAAGACTCTGCAAAACAAAGGAGAGAAAAGAGGAAAACAACAATGGGGGTGTGTAGAGTCCTGGCGTTTCCTTGCCCTTGTATACCTCCCTTTTTATTTTGACGGGACTGGTAGAAAAACTTTTCACCGCTTTCTGCAATGGACTGACCGGGGCCGCTAGTATTTTTCTGCGATTGAGCTCGAAAAACGGAGAACGGCAAAGCGAACGGTTTCGGATTCCGATGTACGGATCTCCCGGAATGGGGGTCAAGGCGTTTGCCTTTGAGTGGTGCATCGGAATCCGTGCTAAGTGGCCGGCACGCTTTTCGAGATGATCGGACGAGATCCTTCTACGATCGAGCTTTTCACCTTTTTCTGTCACTGGGTTATTTTATTTATATAGTAGTACCTCGACTTTCCAGTTTTCTATTTTGGGTACGAATTGAATCTTTTCAGTTGTTAGGGGGGGTAGAAATTCGAGAATTTCTGGGCAGACCATCGGGGCTCGCGGGTATTTTTAGGTGTTAGAGATCGCGAAATGGAGAACGGTGGCGCGATCGGTTTTCGATTCCGACTCCGGAATCTCCCAAAATAAATTTCGAAAGATGTATTGCAGTTCAGGCGACTTACACGGTTATCGAGGCAAACCGGTCGGAAGTTGGGTTTCTTCCCTTTCCCCGCTTCTTGATTCACCCGATCCCTTACTTTGTGATTTAGGGATTTAGGGATCAAGTCCCCGTTTATTGCACCCAAACGGCTAATTAACCCCAGTGGGAAACTAGGGTATCCCATCTTTCCCCCTTTCTTGTGCGTGAGAACCCCGTTTTGCCCATCTCTAACAAGGCGGCGTGAAGAACCGGGATCGTGACGGGGAGAAAAGAAGAGAACGATCGCCTCCCCGCAAAGATCCGACGAACGCGAAGAGGACGATCCTTCTCCTTCGCCCAGTGCCGACGAAGCCGAGTTCTTCTCGGGCTCAAGGGGGGTGTTTTAACTGGAGTTTCTGCACATCTTCTTCTTCGCGTTTCAGGTGGGTGCTCATCCTAAGACTTAGTGTGGGACTTTCGTAAATTGTGCTCAAGTTTTTATGACTCGTCTAACTGTGCTAATATGAGTAATCTTTATTGCTGATACTATCGAGATTTACTGGCGGGTACACTCTTAGAATCCCTTTTATGCACACTATCGTTATTTTCATGTTTATCATGTTGTGGGTTTTATAGTGGTGTTAGCGTCGGTTTCCGGCGGTCGTTTTACTTTTGATTACACATTATGTTGCTAACATGATAGCGGTTATAGCTTTACTCTTGATTATATATTATGTTGCTAACATGATAACGGTTATATCTTCTCCTTGAGTACTGTTGGTATTGTTGGTTACTTTGCTCGAGGCTGCAGCACGCGCACCCGCGGTTTGGCCACCGCAAAGGGTGCGCTTTTCCGGAAAAGTGGTCTATGACCCGTGTATACCCACGAGGTGACGTAGTGGGGCCCCTTATTAGTTGTGGGGTTTGAGGCGCCGAGGTGCGAGCGATGCGACCCGTCGGTTTAGTTGTCCGACGTGGTCGGGTTTCTGCAGGTACGGTGCGACCCGTCGGTTTAGTTGTCCGACGTGGTCGGGTATTGCAGGTACGGTACGGCCGTCGGTTTAGTTGTCCGACGCGGCCGGGTATTGCAGGACACAGGGGTACAGGTTATCGTTCCCCTCTTGAGAGGGTGGTTGCTCCGGTTGACTTTACGGTTTGTTTTACTGCTTTTTCCTGCTCTACTATCTTTCGTCACTGACTTCCCGCTTCGTGACAGGGTCCAGACGAGGGGAGAGGTAGGCGACGGTGAGGACGGGGCAGGAGCTTCTGGGTCGCTGGGGACCCTGGACTGTATTTTCCCTTTCTTCTTTACATTTCATTTACGTTTGTAGTTACTTGTGAGGTTCTCGATACCCTCGTGGGGTCGGCATGGATGTCGGTATGGTTATGTTTAGTTGTCCTTTTATGTACTTCCCTTTCCTTTCATTTCTGTTGGCCGTTGGAAAAAAAAAAAAAAAGGGAAAACCCAAAGAAAAGATTGCGAACATTGTTTTCAAAAACTCGAGTGTCGTGTGGGCACTGTTTTCAAAACCATGTGGATTTATGCTGTTTCCGAACACGTTTTACAAACTCTGGGTGCCGGGTAGGCGCCGTTTTCAACGACTGTGGATTTATCCTTTCAAAACCCCTTGGCCGTGGTTGTTACTCAGTTATGGTACTTAGTTGTATGTTAGAACTGTTGTGATTGAATGGATGATTGCGTTTGGGACTTGTATTAGCTGCTACGCCGTGCATATACAGAGGAGGCTCTGTCCGTTTGCAGAGTGACTCTGTGTATGCGGCGGGTCTGGGCATGCGCCGGGGAAGAAGGTTTATTTTTCAAAAAAAAAAAAAAAAAAAAAAAATTTTACGCGCCAAATGAGTACCTTTTGTGAACCGTTTCCGCTAAAACAAACCCCCGGGGCGTGACAGATTAAGATGGTATCAGAGAAGTTCTTTCAATCACAACAGTTAGTGCCGACATCCGTGGGGATACCTCACTTGCCTACAGGTGAATGAAATGGGTGGGGCATAGGAAGGTAGAACGCGAGTGACCGAGGGGGGGGAAGAGTCCGAGTCCTTTTCTCTCGCTAGGTGGTTCGTTGCTTTGTAAGTAAAGTCTAGAGCTGACTCTTGTTGTGTGTGTACAGATATGGCCCGTACCAGATCATCGGCCGGGGACGCGGAGGCAGATACGACGACGTCGACGGCCGCGGAAAACTAGTTCCTGCGGCAACAGATGCGAGAGTGCGGGGACTATTGAGTTTCTTTTCTCGATATGGCTCGGGTGGTAGCACAACCCACCGGTGGTTGTTGGTTTGTTGGTCGTCTGTCGGCCATGGGTAACCGGGTAGCTGTTTGTCTAAACTTGTACCTCCTGGGTTTTCTGGTGTTAAGGTACAGCGGGTAGTCGGTCGATCCCTTTTGCACCATGGGCAAGGTACAGGTGGGAGTGAGGATTCTTCCCCTATGATTGTTACCCATAGTTCGGCTTTTCACCGTAACCACTGCGTTTGGTTGTCGAGATCGTCGTGTTGGGATCTCGGGGGGCTCCTTTGGTTTAGGAAGGGAGACCACCGGGGCTAGTAAATCTTCTTTATTTGGGCTCGTTTGGGGTTAGAGAGGTCGTGCCTTGCTCAGCACAAGTGTGCGTAGGTGGCGACTTCTATTGGGGGGCTTAACTCTGACGCTGGGTGGTGCCAGGTAGCTCTGAGTCGGGTTCCTGTTTTTTGCGCTAGAGGGCCGGTTAGGTCGTCCGTTGGTGGTTGGCGTGTGATCCCTCGAGTGCGTTTAGGGACCCTAGGCAACTTTTGGCAGGGTTCTTCTTGCCGTTTTCGTTGCTTGTCTTCTTTCGACCCTTTTGATTTCAGATGGATAGTCTTCAGCACCTGGAGGTCTTCGTTGAACGGGCATAGAGCTCAGTTTCTTTTCTTCTAGTTGGGAGTGTCGCTGTTGGTCTGGAAGTTTACCGCTCGTTTCGGTGCCCAGTACTTGGTGGGGCAACGGTTTGGGACCAAGAGATAGCGGCAATTTAGAGCGTCGCACCCCGTCGGTGTCAGGTCGGAGGTAGGACCTCACCTTGTGGGCCTTGTCGCCAGCTTCCCATGACTAAGTTATAGCCTTGAGGTTTGGTTTGGGAGAGCTGTGGATGGTGATCTTTTGGGGCAGGTGTGAGTCAAGGGGGGGGAATCTGGCGACTACTCGGAGTTTGGCTCTGGTCATCTTCGGCTAGGAGGCCTTGTACGCGGCCCTTTTTGTGGGGTAGACTGGGTGGTAGGTCTTAGAGCTGAAACCTAACGTCAGTTTCGACCGTCGCCTCGGTAGGACGGGTAGTCGGAGCGAGTGGTCCGGGATGGTGGTTATGCTCCCGGCTTGTGGCCCGTGTTGGTGACGGGTGGAAGTATCCAGTGTCGGCGACGGAGGGGAGCAGTCCGTGATGGTGACAGGTGAGTTCGTTGTCTTCAGGGGAGAAGTTATGATAGTTAGTAACCCAGCCTGATTTGTTGGCACCGCTTGGAGCCTTGTGAGGACGTTGTGTGGGTTGTTTTCCCCGTCGTCGGGTTAGATGTCTCGGACTTCTAAAGGATCAGTGGTATGGGTTGGGCAGTACGACTGGGGTACCTCGACGCATCGCGAGACTTTGTTGCTGACTGCTCAGAGCCGGCTGGGGTGGTGTGCGGACTGGCGGCATCGTGACTGGGAATTCCGAGTCGGGAAGCAGGAATACGACGAGGTGCTGGCAATGGACTGGTTCACGAGGTATCCGGCGGATGTATAGCTACTTGGTTTGAGTGGGCCCGGCGACTCGACCCTTTGCATCGTTCACTGACACCCCATTATAAGGGTTTCTTCTGACGTCCCCTTGACTGAATTGCTGGGAATACCCCCGGGTGAGAGGTCACCCTCTCTGTCGAGCTTCTACCAGACGCGCAACCTATCCCTTAGGCGCCTTGCGGAATGGCTTCGCGGGACTGAGGGAATCTAAGGCACAACAAGGAGTTTTTTTTTTCTGAATAAAGGGTTCATCAGACCGAGTGTGACGCCTTGGGGCGCACCCGTGCTTTTCGTGCGAAAGAAGAACGAAAACCTACGCCTACGCGTCGACTTCAGGGAGATAAATAAGGTTACAGTGAAGAACAAGTCCGGGATTGATGACCTCTCCAATCAACTGCGAGGAGCACTTACGGACTTTTCTCCGGAATCTCAGGGACCAGAAGCTGTTTGCTAAATTTAAGAATGTGAGTTCTGACTTCGCGGAGTGGACTGTTGGGGCACGTCGTGTCAGCGACGGGAATCACAGAGAATATGAGCGGATGTTTTGAGCAGGAAGGGTCAAATCGGGAAGGAAATCGATGAGCGCGAGTACTCAGCAGGACCGGTACCGTCGCACGACCTATTGTCCTTGATGATCAAGCCAACCCTTTTAGAGAAATCCTGGAGGGTCAGAATAACAGGCGTACGGACACAGCTCATTCGAGACAAGACCCCCGGACCACGCAATCTCAGCGAGTGCGGATGACGAAATACGTTTCCGAGGGTGGACATGCGTGCCCGAGCTGCCAGTGTTGAAGGAAGAGTTACTGTCAGAGGCGCACTGCGCTCCCTTCACGGCGCATCCAGGTGACACGAAGATGTACGAGGACCTCAAGCAGAAATTATGGTGGACTAGAGACACTCGGCTGGTGTCGAACCCTTGGCAAGTCTGCAACGGGCCCTAGAGACTAAACCACACTTCAGCACGGCGTTTCACCCCCAGACCGGCAGACAGCCCAAGCGAATGACCCGGATTCACGAAGGTGTGCTCTGAACCGGCCTACTTGATCTTGGGTGACGGATGGTCACTGCCTTGAGCTTAGAGAGGACCTGAGTTTCGACGGAACACCGGTGCGGACCTTAGCACGAGAGGACAAAAGGGATTGTGCAACCGGACGATCCCCCATGGGAAGGTACTGTGGAGCAACTAGGAAGAACGTGAAGCGACTTAGGAACGGGAGTCAAAGATGGAGGAGTGCAACTCAGCTTTATTCGCTGCGGACCAGGATTAAGTTTCGAGGACGAAACTTTTTTTTAGTGGTGAGTGATGTAGAGTCCTGGCGTTTCCTTGCCCTTGTATACCTCCCTTTTTATTTTGACGGGACTGGTAGGAAAACTTTTCACCGCTTTCTGCAATGGACTGACCGGGGCCGCTAGTATTTTTCTGCGATTGAGCTCGAAAAACGGAGAACGGTAAAGCGAACGGTTTCGGATTCCGATGTACGGATCTCCCGGAATGGGGGTCAAGGCGTTTGCCTTTGAGTGGTGCATCGAAATCCGTGCTAAGTGGCCGGCACGCTTTTCGAGATGATCGGACGAGATCCTTCTACGATCGGGCTTTTCACCTTTTTCTGTCACTGGGTTATTTTATTTATTTAGTAGTACCTCGACTTTCCAGTTTTCTATTTTGGGTACGAATTGAATCTTTTCAGTTGTTAGGGGGGGTAGAAATTCGAGAATTTCTGGGCAGACCATCGGGGCTCGCGGGTATTTTTAGGTGTTAGAGATCGCGAAATGGAGAACGGTGGCGCGATCGGTTTTGGATTCCGACTCCGGAATCTCCCAAAATAAATTTCGGAAGATGTATTGCAGTTCAGGCGACTTACACGGTTATCGAGGCAAACCGGACCCTGGTTAGTACCCGAACTGGTATTTTCTTTTAGTCGGAAGTTGGGTTTCTTCCCTTTCCCCGCTTCTTGATTCACCCGATCCCTTACTTTGTGATTTAGGGATTTAGGGATCAAGTCCCCGTTTATTGCACCCAAACGGCTAATTAACCCCAGTGGGAAACTAGGGTATCCCATCTTTCCCCCTTTCTTGTGCGTGAGAACCCCGTTTTCCCCATCTCTAACAAGGCGGCGTGAAGAACCGGGATCGTGACGGGGAGAAAAGAAGAGAACGATCGCCTCCCCGCAAAGATCCGACGAACGCGAAGAGGACGATCCTTCTCCTTCGCCCAGTGCCGACGAAGCCGAGTTCTTCTCGGGCTCAAGGGGGGTGTTTTAACTGGAGTTTCTGCACATCTTCTTCTTCGCGTTTCAGGTGGGTGCTCATCCTAAGACTTAGTGTGGGACTTTCGTAAATTGTGCTCAAGTTTTTATCACTCGTCTAACTGTGCTAATATGAGTAATCTTTATTGCTGATACTATCGAGATTTACTGGCGGGTACACTCTTAGAATCCCTTTTATGCACACTATCGTTATTTTCATGTTTATCATGTTGTGGGTTTTATAGTGGTGTTAGCGTCGGTTTCCGGCGGTCGTTTTACTTTTGATTACACATTATGTTGCTAACATGATAGCGGTTATAGCTTTACTCTTGATTATATATTATGTTGCTAACATGATAACGGTTATATCTTCTCCTTGAGTACTGTTGGTATTGTTGGTTACTTTGCTCGAGGCTGCAGCACGCGCACCCGCGGTTTGGCCACCGCAAAGGGTGCGCTTTTCCGGAAAAGTGGTCTATGACCCGTGTATACCCACGAGGTGACGTAGTGGGGCCCCTTATTAGTTGTGGGGTTTGAGGCGCCGAGGTGCGAGCGATGCGACCCGTCGGTTTAGTTGTCCGACGTGGTCGGGTTTCTGCAGGTACGGTGCGACCCGTCGGTTTAGTTGTCCGACGTGGTCGGGTATTGCAGGTACGGTACGGCCGTCGGTTTAGTTGTCCGACGCGGCCGGGTATTGCAGGACACAGGGGTACAGGTTATCGTTCCCCTCTTGAGAGGGTGGT
Source organism: Tillandsia fasciculata (assembly GCA_029168755.2). NCBI lineage: Eukaryota > Viridiplantae > Streptophyta > Magnoliopsida > Poales > Bromeliaceae > Tillandsia > Tillandsia fasciculata. Next base: position 220,604 of record JAQOTM010000211.1, on the reverse strand, counting down.
TGCTCCGGTTGACTTTACGGTTTGTTTTACTGCTTTTTCCTGCTCTACTATCTTTCGTCACTGACTTCCCGCTTCATGACAGGGTCCAGACGAGGGGAGAGGTAGGCGACGGTGAGGACGGGGCAGGAGCTTCTGGGTCGCTGGGGACCCTGGACTGTATTTTCCCTTTCTTCTTTACATTTCATTTACGTTTGTAGTTACTTGTGAGGTTCTCGATACCCTCGTGGGGTCGGCATGGATGTCGGTATGGTTACGTTTAGTTGTCCTTTTATGTACTTCCCTTTCCTTTCATTTCTGTTGGCCGTTGGAAAAAAAAAAAAAAAGGGGAAACCCAAAGAAATGATTGCGAACATTATTTTCAAAAACTCGAGTGTCGTGTGGGCACTGTTTTCAAAACCATGTGGATTTATGCTGTTTCCGAACACGTTTTACAAACTCTGGGTGCCGGGTAGGCGCCGTTTTCAACGACTGTGGATTTATCCTTTCAAAACCCCTTGGCCGTGGTTGTTACTCAGTTATGGTACTTAGTTGTATGTTAGAACTGTTGTGATTGAATGGATGATTGCGTTCGGGACTTGTATTAGCTGCTACGCCGTGCATATACAGAGGAGGCTCTGTCCGTTTGCAGAGTGACTCTGTGTATGCGGCGGGTCTGGGCATGCGCCGGGGAAGAAGGTTTATTTTTCAAAAAAAAAAAAAAAAAAAAAAAAAATTTTTACGCGCCAAATGAGTACCTTTTGTGAACCGTTTCCGCTAAAACAAACCCCCGGGGCGTGACAGGGTGAGAACCACTAGTAAACCAGTAGCCTCCCCCTGTGGGTAAAGCCTCAAACTCCGGCGTACCCACTAAGTATACCAGAGGCAAGGAAAAAGGTAAATGGTAAGACCGTAAATGAACTGCTGAAACAGGAAAACTACCACTAGAAAGCCTCTAAATGCAATATCGAAAGGAAAGACTGTATGTATGCATCAATAACCCAATCTATCCACCAGTAAAAACTGGTACTGCCTGCCGGTGCCTCATCATCGGGCAATAACCGCGCCGATGTGATAGCATAAACTGTCAATAACTGTCTGACCCCAGACTCCGGAGGGGAACTCGAGGGGAGCGACCCACACGAGGAAAGAATCACCGGGCAATAACCACGCCGGTGTGATAAAAACTCACTCACTGTCACAAGTGTCATAAAAGCAGGACTAGATCACGACTCTGATCATAGTGGGAAAAATCTATCCACTAACGAATCCTGATACCCAATCTGATGCATAAGTAAGCATACGGTCAACCGCCCAATATCCGCGGTCACCGAAATAACCCACAACCTCAATGATGTCCCACATCCGACATCCGGTCAACCGCCTACTATCCGCGGTAGCCGCAATAACACCCAATCCAAAATCGGGTAAAATAATCTGTATCCGGTCAACCGCCTACTATCCGCGGTAGCCGGCAATACCCCACAACCCATAATCGAATTCCACCTGTCCCCGACCCCAAGGTCCCGGCTACACTATCCCGTACCCCTGCTCAAACCCAAGCAACAAGACTCAAAAGTCTAAATGAGAAGGAGAAAGGAAACAATCATGGTTTCTCCTAAGTCAAATCCCAATATGATAGTGTAGCAATAAATAGTGGCCTATCTAGATGTCCATACAAGCATGCAAGAGTCCTCATGCAAGATGAAAGAGAGATATCAAATAACAGTTTCACAAGTGTATCAAATAATAAATCCACATAGATATAACCATCATGCTAGGATCATCAGCCCACTACACATGTAAGTAATCCCTGATCCATAATAAATCACCCAAGTAGTACCCGCACATAGATATGTCATCATGTCCCAACAATTAATCCATTTAACCAACTTTCATCAAATCTATATGCTAACATGGCATGTTAATTATCACTATCAAGATATCCCAACAATCATGTTCCAACATGCTATGCCCACAAAATTAATCTCACATGCTAGGCTCACAATTATCTCATTCGATCATGCATGGTAATCAATCACATAGTCCAAGTGGGGAATTCTGTAATAAACTTAGTGAGCAAGTCAGAAGTTGAGGTATGCAACAACCACCCACCTGAAACGCTTTCCGCAGGCAAAGCTGAAGTCGGTGAAGAGCGTGGCCACCTGCTAACATAATCTGCTGAACCCGCAACCTCGTACATGTCGTGCAAGCCTCGGCTCCAAACAACATCGCGCCAACCATGTAACACCCCAACTAACAACATCACGATACAAACTATACCCCAACAAATCCCAACAACATTGCTGTTTTTCCCAAACAGCAAAAGATAGGCAATTCTCACCTCCAAGCTGCGCTCCAAAAATTCCAGAAAATGCACGGTTGCGATCCTCGCGACGAGTAGCCCCAAAACGAGTATTTATACGCCCCGTTCCGACACCTGTATGCCAAGATACAAATTATACAATGCGGGGCGCCGACAATCCACTATACTGCAGAAACTGCAGGATAGAACCCCGAAAAAGCTTAAATCTCACCTGTGAGATGAACTCAGAAAAATCCAGAAAAACAACCGCTGTGTTCGTCTGGCCGAGCCCTTCGAAACGGGTACCTGCACGTCCCAATCCGAGTTTTGTAGCTCAAGTTACAAATTCCACAAGGTAACCATCTCGAAATTCCCAAATATCAAAAACTGTACAACTCTGTCCAGAAAAATAGAATTTTCTTACCTTCGGAAAAATTCAGTAAAATCCATAAAAATTACGAGGACGTTCCTTGCGATGAGTAGATGCAAAACGACTACAGGCACGCCTGCATCTGATGCCCGAGCGTGAAGATAGAAAATCGACAAGCCTCCGCTGTCCAAAACCTCACAGCAGGAAAAGGAGTCATTGAAATACCTTGGGAACAGTGCCAAAAACTCGAAACGAGGAGAAGTGAACAACACAAAAAACGAAGCCTTACGTCTCGTGAACGCGCTGCTGCAAAAATCGGCTAAAAATTCCATCGGGGTGAACCGGAGTGCCTCGCGGACTGAAGAGTGACGGTAATAGCCAATAATCCAAAGTGCATCGATGTGCGGCGCGTCGCAGATAATGCCGAAGCCGGAGTCTCCAAAAATGCCCAAGATCCAAGGGAGGGTAGAAAATACAGTGTAGAAGGTCTCAGTAGAAGAGGGAGCTCCAAGACTGCCAAAAATCCCGCACCAAAAGCTCCCAAAGCCTATTTATAGGCTGAAATCCGGGTCCAAAAAGCACTTCCCGGTACACTTTCCGGGCGCCCGAATCTTTCGGGCCCCCACAGTGTACCAGGAACTCCCCCCGTGGTGCGCCCGAAACACTTCGGGTGCGCCACGTGACCCACATAACAGGGAACAGCGACCACAGCCGCTAGTTCCCTGCTACGTGGCATGGTCCACTCATGCGGGTGTTTTGCACTCGCCAACCACACGCGGCCACGTGGACCGCACTCAGAGGCGGCCCACGTGCGCTCGCATGCTCCCCGCACAGCCGCCTGCCACTCTGACCGGCACGCAGCCCGAGGCCGTCCACACTCGCTCCGTGAACCGGGTCCACAGTACCAACCAGTCCTGTCACGCCACGTGGCCTGCCTCCGGTGCACGCCGGCCCGTGGACAGCGCGCCTGCCCGCGCGCCTGCCCGCGGTCGCCCGCCGCCTGCCCGAGCCCGCGCCGCCGCGCGCCGACACTGCCCACCACCGCCGCCGCTGCCCGCCGGCGTCGGAATAGTGCCCCCTTGCCTCAAAATCCGTGCCGGGTCATCCGGGCTCCGAAAAATACAAGTAAATAGCCCGTTTTCATCGTTTTCGCGCGCTGAATCCAAATCCAAAGTCTGATTTGCCAAATTCAAATCCTAAAATTTGCCAAAGGCATCCGGAAAGGTGTTCTATTGCCCAAACTTCGCGCTGAGCCCAATTTTAATATCTGTTTTGCGTGAAACCACATCTAAAGATCCGACGGGGTCAACCGATCACCCACGTGATCCATTTTAAGCCCGAAGTCTGTCACTTGTGTCCAAATTGTGCACAAACACCATCGATACACCACGTAGGCCTCCGGAAGCTGCCAATCAACTAGTAATCTCATTGTGGGGATCCGGGTCCTCACATCCTCCCCCACTAAAAGAAAGTTTCGTCCTCGAAACTAGCTCAATTCCACTAGGAGTCACAAACACCAAGGGTAAGTACTCAACATCCCCGTCTCCAGCTCCTAAGTCACCGCTCACTCCCCGTGATTACTCCACAATAACAACAACAACCACAACCAGTACGGCATAGCCCTATTGCGCCATTCCCTCACCTCACAAGCCAGAATTCGCAACAGGCGTCCCTCGTACTCAAAACACTCTTAGCTCTCAAATGGAGCGAGTCAATCACAGGCGAGGGATCCAAAAACAAAACATTCATGAGCTGAGACATGAAACACCACAGGGGCTCCATCAAAAAGCTGGGGGGAAACAAAATAACCACTAGTGCAACACGCACCAAACCACATCCTGGGTCAACTCAACCAAGGCAATCCGAAGCGTACCCACACTATCATTCAATAAGGAAAAGAATCCTAACAAGGAGGGGTCCTCACTCGGTCGCTCCCGAATCTTGACCATCCGAGTGAACTACTTAGCCACGGTCTACCATCAAAAGGGACCCTCAGGGACACAACCACAAGCCCTGATTACCTCAACGGTCCACACAGCGCCAGCTTTGGAATCATCAAACTCAACCCCAGACAGCTCTCCTGCTCCAGGTATCTGCCATCACAGTGGCCCTGTCGGGGTAATCCAGAATGCTCAACAATAGCCCAATCGGTAACTCCACAGTCACTATGGGAGGCATCACTATAACTCGCAGATCCTTCTCCCAACACTAGTAATACTAGCATTGGTGCTGGTATCAGTTTCATTATCCATTAGCCATGCTCTCCTGGCACTGCCAAGTCCAAGAAGCTCCTCACCTTGACAATAATTGTCGACCTCGGCCAATTCCCAAATGGTATCCATATTGGCCGGATTTCCACCGCCGCCCCTACGGCTAACACAATGTGACCCACGAAGGTAAGCTTCAGAAGCTAAAACTTGTATCTCAATAACTTGGCATACAGCTTTATCCACACAGGCACGGTAGCACATCCCCAAGTGCCCCTCGTGCTCCAAGTCGCTCTGGGAGTAAATCAAATATCCTCGGGGAACACCACTCCCAATCTGTCCAAGTACATCTGGAAAACACAATTCCTCAGATCTTGAAGACAACAGGGCATTAATTATTCCATTTGGCCCACTGTGCGCTCATAATGCCCCTATCGGATCCTGAATGCCATCTAGGCAAAGTCCTCGGCTGTCTGATTCCAAGTAGGTACTCGCATCATACAATAACTGCCGGAGTATGACTCCATCAAAAGGTTCTAGATACCACCCGGACCTATCTACACTCGAACCATAAAAGGACCCTCACAGTCGTGTATCAACGACGTGGCATCACCACCATGTACCAACGGCGTGGCACTAGGTCAAACAGAACCCTCGATCCATCAGATCCTGCAACTGCGCCATCAGCTCTCTCAGCTCTACCGGCGATATCCAATGAGGTGCTGTCAAGGGTGGCGCGGTTCCCCGAACCACGTCAAACGCAATCTCTATCTCCCTAACCGGCGGCATTATCAACAGCTCAGGTGAAATCACACCAGGGATCTCATGGGCAACAGAGATATCCTTGAGTCCCGGTGCCGCCGTAAGCACCTCTCACACTGCCGCTAAAACCTGTGTGCTCTAACAATCTCAACAACCAAGCCTCCTCTCATTTGCCTCGCAGAAGGTCAACGTCCTCTCTCTCCTCAGTCAAAACATCCTGTGGCATTGTGCCAATCAATCTCAAGCACAGGGTCAAAATACCGAACTGCCACAATTACCAATAAATCTGTCGGTAACTCGCAGTCTCAGCTGCACTGGACATGATCCACAAGCCTCTTCCACATGCACAACACTAACAGGAACCTGTACCTCAAGTGCACGTGGTAACAAATCTGCCTCTAGTCCATGCAGGAATGCAACATGCTCTAACCCAGACTGCTGTGATGAAATCACACCTGCGACAACTCAATCCACTACCGTGGCGCCCTCCAACCGGGCGGCACAGATTCATCCGCTCGATGCAAATGGTCGTCGCTTAGTCTGCCAGAAAAATTACGACTATTCACATAGGGAGCACGACCTCTGTCTCTGCTCACACTGAGGCGACGAATACGGTCATCCGCAGATAACAAATCCACGCTTCCGCTGCGCTACTCTGATATAGATGCTGATGCTGCCATCGGGGTCCACCCGATCTCTGGCATCTCGAGAACTCGTTATTCTGGAAAAAGAAATCAGAAATGCCTCTGCCGGCCAATCTGTCCTCCATCACCCGGCGCCAAGCACCAATATCCAGAACTCACCTCTGGCGGCAGATCCCTATCCAAAGGAACTGCAGTGCCATGCTCCATACACAACGCCTACTCTATCGAGGCATCCAAGATCCAAAACCTGTACAGGAGGGACCGAATAAACTGAAAGGTATCTGGCGCAATCCACTCCCAGACACACACATCCTATGCGCCTCATCCCTCGAAACCTGGAGCACGCAGTTCAACAACTGCAAAAACTCTCTAGCACAGTGAGGCTCTCACTTGATCACTCCATCACCACTAACCACGACTCTGCCTCCAAAGGCTCCGACTCAATCTTACGAGTCGGGGTGGTTCATTTGCCAAATCTAGCTGAATAGATCGATCATGTCCCCTCAGCTCACCAGCTGTCAACTATCCACCCTACCTCGGTGCCTCGACACTAAACATTGGCACAGAGGGGCTACTCGCTCCATCAGTGCCACAGAAATCCTTACCACTGAGGATACTGCAACCGGGTGGTCTCAGAAGGAAACACTGTCGAGCTGCACGCTGCTCCGACAATCGTGTCACCCAAACCAGCTGCTCACTCTACTGTTGAAAGCCCTAAGACAATCCTGTCATCTGGGTCCGGAGTTCTCTGACCTCAATCCAGGTATCCGGCCCAAAACCAACCGCTCAAGCTCAACTGCTATGACAGGATGCACACGGGTCAACACACAGCATCGGGGAGACACCGCTCGCCACTACGAAACCACAAAACAGCACACAACAGCGCTCGACCCAATCCAGCGAAAGTCTAAAGCATGTCACCCGTTCCACAGCATTATGTTGTCTGCAGCCAACATAATCACTTAGGAGAATAAACATGCTAATCACTCTTCCCGTCCCTTGGGAGAGGTATAAAACTCAATCAGGACTCTCGCTAAAAATCACGACTCTCACGAAGTCAACCAAGGGTCAAACCATAAGCCTAGGGTTTCTAAGTCCACCATGACCTATAACCTAGGCTCTGATACCAACCTAATCTGTCACGCCCCGGGGTCGAAACTGCGACCCAGGCTCGCCAACAGATCCGCCACCTATGCCAAACCCGCATAGGCGAAGCGTCCTACCTGCAAGAAAAGTGCTACAGCTAAACAGATATCAGAGCTATAAATAAAAATCTGCTGTAAACTAAAATCAATCACTGTACAACTGGAAATAATACAACAATGTCCATCTCCCAAAAATGATAACCATACAATATCCTCATATACAAAACTCAGAACTCAACAGGGAGGTATCTCCAATAAATACATCAGTGTACAGGCTCTCAATACATATCATATCATCACTACAAGAATCTCTCAAAAGAGAAAAATAACAGAACTAATCTACTGAAGATCTCCTCTGAAGGGGTACCGCTACTCTCCAACGACGGGTAGGGATCTAGCTCGTGACTCCCTTGCCTCGATCAACAACCGCAGAATCAGCAACACCCGCTAAGACTCTGCAAAACAAAGGAGAGAAAAGAGAGAAACAACAATGGGGGTAAGAAGCACTAGTAAACCAGTAGCCTCCCCTTGTGGGTAAAGCCTCAAACTCCGGCGTACCCACTAAGTCTACCAGAGGCAAGGAAAAAGGTAAGTGGTAAGACTGTAAATGAACTGCTGAAACAGGAAAACTACCACTAGAATGCCTCTAAATGCAATATCGAAAAGAAAGACTGTATGTATGCATCAGTAACCCAATCTATCCACCAGTAAAAACTGGTACTGCCTGCCACTGCCCTCATCATCGGGCAATAACCGCACCGATGTGATAGCATAAACTGTCAAAAACTGTCTGACCCCAGCCTCCGGAGGGAACTCGAGGGGAGCGACCCACACGAGGAAAGAATCACCGGGCAATAACCGCGCCGGTGTGATAAAAACTCACTCACTGTCACAAGTATCATAAAAGCAGGACTAGATCACGACTCTGATCATAGTGGGAAAAATCTATCCACTAACGAATACTGATACCCAATCTGATGCATAAGTAAACATACGGTCAACCGCCCAATATCCGCGGTCACCGAAATAACCCACAACCTCAATGATGTCCCACATCCGACATCCGATCAACCGCCTACTATCCGTGGTAGCCGCAATAACCCCCAATCTAAAATCGAGTAAAATAATTTGTATCCGGTCAACCGCCTACTATCCGCGGTAGCCGCAATACCCCACAACCCATAATCGAATACCACCTGTCCCCGACCCCAAGGTCCCGGCTACACTATCCCGTACCCCTGCTCAAACCCGAGCAACAAGATTCAAAAGTCTAAATGAGAAGGAGAAAGGAAACAATCATGGTTTCTCCTAAGTCAAATCCCAATATGATAGTGTAGCAATAAATAGTGGCCTATCTAGATGTCCATACAAGCATGCAAGAGTCCTCATGCAAGATGAAAGAGAGATATCAAATAACAGTTCCACAAGTGTATCAAATAATAAATCCACATAGATATAACCATCATGCTAGGATCATCAGCCCACTACACATGTAAGTAATCCCTGATCCATAATAAATCACCCAAGTAGTACCCGCACATAGATATGTCATCATGTCCCAACAATTAATCCATTTAACCAACTTTCATCAAATCTATATGCTAACATGGCATGTTAATTATCACTATCAAGATATCCCAACAATCATGTTCCAACATGCTATGCCCACAAAATTAATCTCACATGCTAGGCTCACAATTATCTCATTCGATCATGCATGGTAATCAATCACATAGTCCAAGTTGGGAATTCTGTAATAAACTTAGTGAGCAAGTCAGAAGTTGAGGTATGCAACAACCACCCACCTGAAACGCTTTCCGCAGGCAAAGCTGAAGTCGGTGAAGAGCGTGGCCACCTGCTAACATAATATGCTGAACCCGCAACCTCGTACATGTCGTGCAAGCCTCGGCTCCAAACAACATCACGCCAACCATGCAACACCCCAACAAACAACATCACGATACAAACTATACCCCAACAAATCCCAACAACATTGCTGTTTTTCCCAAACAGCAAAAGATAGGCAATTCTCACCTCCAAGCAGCGCTCTAAAAATTCCAGAAAATGTACGGTTAAGATCCTCGCGACGAGTAGCCCCAAAACGAGTATTATACGCCCGTTCCGACACCTATAGGCCAAGATACAAATTATACAATGCGGGGCTCCGACAATCCACTATACTGCAAAAACTGCGGGATACAACCCGAAAAAGCTTAAATCTCACCTGCGAGATGAACTCAGAAAAATCCGAAAAAATAACCGTTGCGTTCGTCGCGCCGAGCACTTCGAAACGGGTACCTGCACGTCCCAATCCGAGTTTTGTAGCACAAGTTACAAATTCCACAAGGTGATCATCTCGAAATTCCCAAATATCAAAAACAGTACAACTCTGTCCAGAAAAATGGAATTTTCTTACCTTCGGGAAAATTCAGTAAAATCCATAAAAATTTCGAGGACATTCCTTGCGATGAGTAGATGCAAAACGACTATAGGTACGCCTCCATCTGATGCCCGAGCGCGAAGATAGAAAATCGACAAGCCTCCGCTGTCCAAAACCTCACAGCAGGAAAAGGAGTCACAGAAACACCTCGGGAACAGTGCTGAAAACTCGAAACAAGGAGAAGTGAACAACATGGAAAACAAAGAAGCCTTACCTCTCGTGAACACGCTGCCATGAAAATCGGCTCAAAATTCCATCGGGGTGATCCGGTGTGCCTCGCGGACTGAAGAGCGACGGTAGTAGCCAAAAATCCAAAGTGAATCGATGTGCGGCGCGTCGCAGATAATGCCGAAGCCGGAGTCTCAAAAAATGCCCAAGATCCAAGGGAGGGTAGAAAATATAGTGTAGAAGGTCTCAGTAGAAGACGGAGCTCCAAGACTGCCAAAAATCCCGCACCAAAAGCTCCCAAAGCCTATTTATAGGCTGAAATCCGGGTCCAAAAAGCACTTCCTGGTACACTTTCCAGGCGACCGAATCTTTCGGGCCCCCACAGTGTACCAGGAACTCCCCCCCGCGGTGCGCCCGAAACACTCCGGGTGCGCCACGTGACCCACATAACAGGGAACAGCGACCACAGCCGCTAGTTCCCTGCCACGTGGCATGGTCCACTCATGCGGGTGTTTTGCACCCGCCAACCACACGCGCCCACGTGGACCGCACTCAGAGGCGGCCCACGTGCGCTCGCATGCTCCCCGCACAGCCGCCTGCCACTCTGACCGGCACGCAGCCCGAGGCCGTCCACACTCGCTCCGTGAACCGGGTCCACAGCACCGACCAATCCTGTCACGCCACATGGCCTGCATCCGGTGCACGCCGGCCCGTGGACTGCGCGCCTGCTCGCGCGCCCGCGCGCCTGCCCGCGGTCGCCCGCTGCATGCCCGAGCCCGCGCGCCGCGCGCCGCCGCCTGCCCGCCGCCGCCCGCCGGCGCCGGAACAGTGCCCCCTTGCCTCAAAATTCGTGCCGGGTCATCCGGGCTCCGAAAAATACAAGTAAATTGCCTGTTTTCATCGTTTTCGCGCACTGAATCCAAATCCAAAGTCCGATTTGCCAAATTCAAATCCTAAAATTTGCCGAAGGCATCCGGGAAGGTGTTCTATTGCCCAAACTTCGCGCTGAGCCCAATTTTAATATTTGTTTCGCGCGAAACCACATCTAAAGATCCGACGGGGTCAACCGATCACCCACGTGATCCATTTTATGCCCGAAGTCTGTCACTTGTGTCTAAATTGTGCACAAACACCACCGACACACCACATAGGCCTCCGGAAGCCGCCAATCAACTAGTAATCTCATCGTGGGGATCCGGGTCCTCACACTTCCCCCCCCCTCGCTCGGACCCTCAGGTTCTCAGCGTCTACTCTCCGGCTATCTTATCATTCAACAGTTAGTGGCATTAACTCTGTGTGGCTGCCCGACCCCGACCCCTGTGGTTAAAGTGCTCGTTTTCTCTGATACCATATTATCTGTCATGCCCCGGGGTCCATATATATATATATATATATATATATATATATATATATA